>CM071924.1:69016519-69616519 GCA_016081115.2 Rehmannia glutinosa | reverse complement strand
AGCCTTATGGTTTTCTTCGTGACCTAGCCTTTTGCTCTCTGAAGCTCTTCGATTCCTTCGTTCCTGTGTTATTTGATGTGTTTTCTATGTAGAGAATGATGTTTTTTCGTGCAAGACCTGGTCCCCTTTAAATAGAAGCTTGGAGAGGTCACTTGTAGAGTTTGAATGGGAGAAAACTCCAAAAAATGCGTCTGGCAGAGTCCCACACGGCCCGGCCGTGTGGAACCACACGCTTGTGTGGATTTCAACCCTTTCCCACACGCCCGTGTGGTCTCACACAGTCGGGTCGTGTGGCCCTGGTTCTGTCCCCTGTTTTCGTCCCTTTTTCACACAGTTGTGTCATTCCACACCAGTAGTTTCACACGGCTATGTGATACCACATGGTCCAGCCGTGTGACATATTTTGACTGCGTTATTGACCGAATTAGCTCCTAAGATCTCATGAAAGTTGTAGCCCTTTCTCTTAGCTTTCCATAGGCACTTGAATCACCTCAATAAAAATTTTGTAGAGAAAGTTATGGACAAAATACTTATCCCTGCCAATGTCGGAAACTGTTAGCACATTTGGACGTTTTTGAAGGAAATTCCATTTTGTTCGATCGTCCATGCTTCTCTCCTTTACATATTTGCTCGTATATTAGCTCTTGACCTATACTTTGGAACGTGATATCTCCTTTTATCCAATTTAACTTCTTTTTTCCTGTAAGAAGTTACAAGAATACGCAGTATCACGCCCAACAAAGGAAACTAACCAAAACACCCTGAATATAAGTGCAAATGTATCAAATATATATCATTTTAAGCCCTCAAATGCAAATATATTTTACACTCATCAAGACCGTCCAGCTGTCTTTGAGATTTAGCTATCTCATCATCATCAGGGTTGAGTGCTCTCACTTCTGCTTCAACATAAGGACTCTTCTGCATAGTTGGTTGATTCTGCTTATCAGCTAACTCATCAATGTCTTCTCCATTTACATTTGGCTATCGAACACCACATGGATAGACTCTTTTGTAACTATAATCCTCTTGTTTAGCACTCTATAGGCTTTACTCTCAGCTGAGTATCCCAAAAAGATACATTCAACAACTTTAGCATCAAAAGCCTTCAGATTATCCTTACCATTGTTGTGGATGAAGCACTTACATCCAAATATCTTGAAATATCCAACATTTGGCTTTCTCCCTGTCCACATCTAATAGGGAGTCTTGGTTAATTTCTTGTTTATCATGCATATATTCTGAGTATAACATGCTATGCTTATGGCTTCAGCCTAAAATCTCTTAGGCAATCCAGCTTCAGCTAACATTATCCTTGCAGCTTCCTTGAGAGTTATGTTCCTTCTTTAAGCTACTCCATTCAGTTGTGGAGTCCTTGCTGCTGATAATTCATGAGCAATATCATTTTCAACACAATACTGAGATAATTCCATTGACAAACTCAGTTCCCCTGTCAGATCTTATCTTTATAATGGTTTGACTCTTCTCATTTTTGAACTCTTCTCATCAGCTGAGGCAATTTCTGCAGTGTTTCCTCCTTTTTACACATGAAAATTGTCCATGTATATCTTGAATAGTCATCCACCACTACTAAGGTTTATTTCTTTCCACTGATGTTAGCTGGCTCAACAGGACCAAATAAGTCTATATGCAATAGATGCAATATCCTGGTTGAAGAAGGACTTGGCTTATCCTTGAATGATGATTTGATATGCTTTCCCATCTGGCATGCATCACATATACTTTCTTTCTTGTACAATGAGTCAGTCAATCCTTCCACAAGATGATTCCTTGCAAGCTTGTTGATTGTCTTCAAATTCAGGTGACTCAACTTCTTATGCTACAACCAACTGGATTTGACTGTACTCCTTGCTAGCAGATATGTGTTTGGTGTAGCAGTAGACCAATCCACTACATACATATTCTTTTGTCTTGTTCCTTGCAGCACAATCTCATTAGATTCAACATCCTTGATCTGGCATATCCCCATGTTGAATCCTACATTGTAGCCATTGTCACATAGTTGGCTGATGCTTAACAGGTTGAAGTTGAGACCTTCAACATATGCTACATATGTGATCTCCAGTCCATTCTTCCTGATGGATCCTGTGCCTTTGATCTCCCCTGGAGCTTCATATCCTCCAAATATGACTTTTGTACCTTTAATCTCCTTTAATCTTGACAGATTTCTTTTATTTCCTGACATATGTCTAGAACAACCACTATCTATGTACCAGGTTCCTTGGCACTCAGCTGTTCTTTGAACCTGCAATCAAGGAAATCAGTTTTTAGGTACCCATACTTGTCTGGGTCCTGGGTGGTTAGAGCTATTAGATGCTCCAACCAACCTATAGCCAGATGATCCGACTCTAAGAGGTTGCCAACTATCAGTACCATAATCATAATGCACATTAGCAAATTGCTTGGGGGTTTTAGGATCATACAACTTTCTCTTTTGTCTGTATGCCTGTGTGTTTGTTTTAGCTACAACTTTCTTGGGGTAGTTGTGGAATTTCTGGGTGTTGTGCCTGGGTGCATAAGTGTGCTGATAATAGCTCTTTTGCTTTGGGAATGACCTTTGCTGAAGTTGAGCTCTTTACCCTTTTGGCTTGTATCCCATAGGTCTTTACTGATATTTCACATGATTGTTCCAATCAGCTTGGTTTGGATAATTTCTACCATTCCCATCATATGTATTTATTTGATGAAATCTTTGGTGCTTTTGGTAGCTCTGTTTAGCTTTTACAGTGTATTTTCTGTTAGGAATTTGCTAATAGACTTGTCTGAATTTCTTCTCAGCTGTCCATTCAGCATACTCTACTGGTTGCTTTCCTTTTCCTTTTTAACCAAGGCCAGTATGATTGTGATTGTTTTTTGGTGTGGATGTTGGTGCAACATATGGTGTTTTGGGCTTTTAGATTCCATCATTTCTTGAGGATCCTTTTTCGAAAATCCCTCTTGGAGCTTGACTATGCACAAAGGAATTGAATCATATACCTGTCTTGTCTCCACACTCTTTTTAACTCATAATAAGTTTATCCAATGATTTGGATGCCTTTGTAAATGAGGCAATCACATTTTTAAGATCTTTTTCTCTTTTCTCATTTGCAGCTAACTCTGCTAAGATCTTGGCATTTTCAGCCTTTAGCTTAGTGTTCTCATCATCTACGTGACTTAGAATACTCAACTCTTTAGTCAGCTGTGAGTTTTGGCTTTTAAGCTGGCTGTTCTCCTCGTTTAAAAGTGTTTGTTAGATTTTAATGTGCTCAAAATCTTTCATCATTTTGCATAATGAATCATAAAGATCTGTAGGTGATGAAGTGTGTGTATCACAGTTACTATGACTTGTATCAGAATGAGATAAGTTAGAATGCACCTCATCTTCTTGATCTTGTTCGTTAGCCATGAGGCAGATCCAAGCCTCTTCCTCAGTATCACTTGAGTAGTCAGCTTCACTGCTGTCCCAGTCTGTTGCTTCTCTGCACTTGGCTGGCTTAGCAGTCTTAGCAGCCAACACGGTCATCTTCTTTTCTTGTCTTCTTTCCCTGAAGACTCTTCTTTCTTCCTCATTTCTGTATTTGTTGACTGGTGGATAGTAACAATCAACAACGAAGTGTCCTGGTTGTCTGCAATTCCAACACATGCAACTCTCTGATCAGCTCTCTCGGTTCTCTAATTCAGCTCTCTGATAGTTAGCTCTTTGATGTTCAACTCTCTTGGGCGGTCTTTTCTCCCTAGCTTTGGAAGGTGTTGAATGTCTCTTAGAGGTTTCACCCTTGTTCCTTTTATAGTTCTTGTTGAAGAACTTGTTGAATCTTTTTACCACAAGGGCAATTTCCTCCTGGTCAAAGGTCTCCTTTGCCTCAGCTTTCTTTCCTTCACTGGCCAACAATGCAGCTGTCTTGGGTACAACTGTTTTCTTTTGTTCTTTTCTTCTCAGCTCAAATTCGTAGGCTTTGAGGCCTGAGAATAGCTCATGATTAGAAGTTATTGAGAGGTCCATTGAATGTCCCAGGGCCATGACCTTAATTTTCCATTCGGCTGGGAGGGCTTTTAGCATCTTCATGCACATCTCCTTATGAGTGTACTCTTTCCTAAGAGCTAAAAGCTCATTTGTTATCTCTGTGAAACTGGCATCCAACTGATCCAGACTTTCACCTGCAAGCATTTTAAAGTTTTCAAATTTTTGAATAGCAACAATTAATTTATTCTCTTTAATCTGTTCTGATCCTTCACAAATCTGGTTTAGCTTATCCCAGATTTCTTTGGCTGATCTGAATGACTTGACTTTGTTGAACATCGCCTTGTCCAATGTCTTGTAGAGAATATCCTTGGCCACATTGTCCATGTTATATCTCTTTGTATCTTCATTAGTCCATTCAGTGCGAGGTTTTTCAACCAAGGCTGGTCTAGGCTCTACAACAACTTCTCCTTTAGCTGGAGGTGCTGCTCTTGCAACAGTGTTGACTTTGAATATTTGAAGTGGCCCACTTTCTATCACTAGCCACATTTTGTCATGTAAGGATGATAGGTGAGCCTGCATGCGAATCTTCCAGTCATCAAACTCTTCCACAATAAACATAAGAATACAAGTTAGATTTGCTTCGAAGATAATAACTTTGCTTTAAAAATGAAAGAGTTTGAAAACACAAGTGTTAAACCTTTTGAAAAAGATTGAGATCTAGTTCAGTAACCAGTGCAAAAGGCTCAATGAACCAACTGCTCTGATACCACTTGTAGGTCCCAATGGATGTGGTGTAAGGTTTAGAAGGGGGGTTGAATAAACGTTACCAAATTTTTACTTTTTAGTCCTTTTAAAATATTCAACAGAGTTAACTCAAATCTGCTAAGTCCTTAGGGGACAGCTAGGTTGGCTTTCTTCAGTAAAGTTACCCACTCAACAGACTCGAATGAACTATTGATAATATAACTTAGCTGCGTCAACTAACACTTAAGTTTTAGATGATTTGGTTTTAAACAGTGGAAGACTTAACACCCTTTGTTAATTTTAAGCTCATTTTTAACACTTATGTTAGCTCTTGTTATTATCAGTTGGATAGCAATATAACTTTATCATCAGATATGAAAATATAAGTAAGAAAATAAATGTTGAAAGTAAATGACTCAAGCAAATTTATAGATGTTCGAGGATGGGGTAACTTCTCTAATCCACTCTTCTCCAACTCCTGGAGGAATCCACTAAGTAACTGATCAAGTTACAAAGCAGTTCTCAGTATGTAGGTCCCAAGGGGTGTGAAGTAAGGTTTAGAAAGGGGGGGTTGAATAAACCTTACCAAATTTTTGATTTAGTCCTTTTAAAATTACAACAGAGTTGACTCAAACAACTGTGTGCTTGAGGGACAACTAAGTTGGCTTTTCAGCTAAGTTACCCACTCAACAGACTCGATAGAGCTGTTGATAGTAAAACTTGGCTGCTTAAGCCAAATACTTAACTTGGCTGGTTTGGTTTTAACAGTGGAACACGTAACACCCTTTGATTTGATTTTAGATTGTTTTTAACACTTGATTCTTAGCACTTAGTTATTTATCAGTTGGATAGCAATGTAATACTGACATCAGATATAATATAAGTATGCAAGAAAGTAAGTGTGCTAAAAGTAAATGACACAAGTATTTTATAGAGGTTCGAAGATGGGGTAATTCTTCTAATCCTCTCTTATCCAACTCCTGGAGGAATCCATTATGTAACAGATCAATTTACAAAGCGATGAACAATCTGGAGACAGCCTTGATCACAAAGTTGGCTTCTCTTGCGACTTAGCATCTTCGAGAGGGCGGCACTTGCTCTTGACTCACTTCTCAAGTTCTTGGATTTGATCACAAAGCCCTCAACAAACTTGATAATGGTTCGACACGAACCTTTCTATAATCATAGCTTGGATAAGCGACCCCCGTTTGCTTCTTCAAATGTTTCCTCTTCAACAGATTTGAAGTTGTCTTTCATTCACAACTTGTGTTGGATCGATTTCCTTCGAGTTTCAGACTTGAGGAATTGCTTGAATGTTAACGAGAATGTTGCAGGTCAAATGCTTGAATATTGCTTGCGTGTTCGTGGTTCAGGTAACCTCTTCTCAATAACTTCCTCTACCTTTTATAGTGCACATTTGAAATTTTGCCCATCGAAAAGATAGGCTAAATTTCAAATGTCACTTTTGTTCGTTGGCTTGTCTTATTGCAGTCTTTGATGTTGACATTTCCTCGTATTAAATGTCTTCGCAGCATTGCAGGTGCCTGACACAAGGTGCAATGTTTCCCATTGGTTTATTCCTATTGCACAATTCTGGGACTAACACTTTAGACCTGACAGCTGTGACATATTACAATATTGAGTAATATTCTTGACTTTAATCAACGGATCTAAGTCAGTTGTCTTGACTAGACTGTTGTCTTTACCCCAGGTGACTTGTGTCAGCTCCAGTCATTGGATAACTCAACTGTCACTTCAACATTGAGACTTGGCTTCTTGAGTTGACTTGACTAACACTTCAAAGTTGTTCATCAGCTGACACTCCTTCAGTCGAGTCCTTGACTTCCTTCTTGTCCATACTCGGTGACACACGCATTACAAGCGAGTCTTCAATCCATCTGCGATTGACTTCTTGTATTTCTTGGCATAGTTGACTTGACTCAGCTTTCTCACCCCTATCTATTACAATACAAATTACAAGGAAAATGGGGTGCCAACTTTCTAGTTTAAGTTTTACATGGTATCATCAAAATGTACTCAATAAATTTCCTAACAATTTCCCCCTTTTTGATGATGCCAAAACTTAAAATCATACAAAGAAAGTAAACAACAAAGATACATACAGACAATGCAGTAACAAAGAATGTATGCTTAAAATAGATATTTTTATTGGTCATAGCATTCTTGTCCTTTACACAGCTGTTTACATTTGGTATCAGAGCAATATGAAATTATACATGTCAAAGCATAATATATCTATGCTGGGATACAAAACAAGTGAAAATTACAGGGAAATTAATGAAGCTTATTACAGAAGACTTACATGAATGTATTTACAGTAAAAATACACGAAGGGGTTCGCAACAACACTTCAACGCCTTTGCTGCCTCCTTCCTCTCTCTTCATCAACTCTTCTTCTTTCAGCTTCAGCTCTCTTTCTCTTCCTTTCCTTTTCATCTCTCTTTTTCTTTTCGTAGGCTCGTTTGGCAACAAGGTCATCCCTTTGCTTCCTTTCGAGCCATTCTCTGGTCTGCTGGTTTTCTTCTTCTTGTCTCCTTGCAGCTTCAGCGTTCTTTCTTTCAACCTCCCGATTGGCAAGGTGATCATATACAACCAAGTAGATAATACCTTTCTTCTCAGGATCCACATACGATACATCCTTTAGTTTTGGTCAAGGATGGGAGCCTCTTCTTCCACCACTTCTTCCTCTTCTTGACTCAGCTCTTCCTGCTCTAGGCGTGTCTTTGTCTAGAGTCTTACTCTTTCGAGTGATTTCTTTGGAAGTCTCCGCTTATCGACTTCTTTGCACAATGTAACATATAAAGGTACTCAACAAGCACACAACAAGTTAAGTTCTCCAATTGAACCAATAAGAGCACACAACAATTATAAGTTCAATAGTTTTGGGAAGACATAAAACACAAAGTAAATTGTTAAACCAACAAAGGGTAAATAACTGGGGTAACTAATCACCAGTGTCAAAATTTAGAATATTTAAATAGGTTTTGAAATTTGATAAGGGTAAACTCTTAGTACCCATATCATCAGGATTGTATTAAGAAGCCACTTTTTCAAGACTGACCAAACTTTTTGAAACTATATCTCTTATAAAATGAAAACGTACATCAATGTGTTTGGTTCTGTCATGAAAAACTGGGTTTTTACAAAGTTGAATACCAGATTGTGAATCAGAAAATACAACAACTCTTCATTTTAGAAAACCAAATTTCAGAAACAAGACCTTTTAGCTACAAGGCTTCTTCAAAAGCTTCAGTTACAACAACATATTCTGATTCTGTTGTAGACAGAGCCACAATATATTGTAACTGAGTTTTCCAACTAATACAAGACCCACAAAGAGTGAAAACATAAGATGTTGTTGATTTTCGATTGTCTTATCATTAGCATAACTTGAATCCACATAGACTTTTCAAAATATTCCATTTTCACACTTAGAAAATTTCAAGCATTAATCAGTAGAATGTCTCAAGTATCCCAACAACCATTTGAAAGCATTACAGTGTACCATTCCAGGATTAGACATAAACCTACTAAGGCAAGAAACAACATATGTAATATCAAACCACTTACTTACCATCAAGTACATCACAGAACCAATGGCATTAGCGTAAGGAATATTTTGCATGGACAATATTTCAGGTTCAGTCTTAGGGGACTGATCCTTACTTAACATAAAATGAGATGCAAGTGGAACATTCTTAGATATTGCAGCACTCATAGAAAACTTTTGAAGAATATTCTCAATGTATGAAGATTGATGCAGATGAAGCACAGAGTTATTTATATCCATATCAATGTTCATACCCAGAATTTTCTTAGCATCACCTAAGAATTTCATATCAAATTTAGCACTTAAGCAGTTTCTCACATAATCAACAGTCTTAATGCATGGGCCAGTCAACAACATATCATCAACATAAATCAGCAGAAACACATGAGACTTAACATCAAGTTTAAAATACAAGTAGTGATCAAATTGACTTCTGCAGAATAGTTGGGCTTGAATTTATCTTCAAAACCCTCAGGTTGTTTCATAAAGATTTTCTCATCCAAGTCACCATGTAAGAAAGCAGTTGTAACATCAAGTTACTTTAGTTCCCAGTTAAACTGAGCAACTAAAGCTAGCATAATTCTCACAGTTACAAAGTTCACAACAGGAGCAAATATCTCAGTGTAATCAATATCTTCTTTCTGTGTTAAACCCTTGGCTACAAGTCTAGCCTTGTATCTAACACCTTCAAATTCTTGTTTAACCTTAAACAACCACTTACTATCCATAATAAAACAGTTTCTAGGTTTAGGTACAAGCACCCAAGTGTTATTAACATGCAAATAAGTCATTTCATCTTGCATAGCATTCAACCATTTCACAGAGTTAGCAGATTTTATTTCTTCAGAGTAGGTTTTAGGCTCACACAGAGAACACATAAGAAGTCATGTGAAAATCAACAAACTTATTTGAAGTTCTAACATTTCTTCTAGTTCTATCTCTAGTTAACACATAGTCATTCAAATCATCATTATTAACATGTTCATCAACTTGTTCAGTGTCAAATAGAGGAAAATCATCATGCTCAATATCATGCAAGTTATCATTCACATTGTCAATATCATTATACATATTTTCAGCATTCACAGGATCATGCTCAACATCAATAATATCAGAACCATCATTCACAGAACTAGAAGGCAAGTTAGAAAGCTCCACCTTATTAGGAATATTAGGGTTTTGAGTTTCAAAAATAGATTTAGAAGCATCAAGAAAAGGGAATTCCTTTTCACTAAAAACAACATCCCTACTAATAATCACTTTGAAACCATTTTTAGACTTAGACCATAATATGTACCCTTTAACCCCATCAGGATATCTAAAAAAAACACATTTTATGTTCCTCGGATCAAGTTCATCAAGTTTTTTATGCACAAAAGCAGAACAAATAAAAAAATTTAAATTTGAAAAATCCACAGGTTTCCCAGACCATACAAGTTCTAGATATTTTCCCTTTAAAGGTACAAATTGTGATCTACTTATCACATAGGTTGATGTATGAACAACCTCACCCCAGAACTTTTTGGAAAGTCCAGATGTATCCTTCATACTTCTCACTATTTCCAAAAGAGTTCTGTTCATTCTCTCAGTAACTCTATTTTGCTAAGGGGTGTAAGACACTGATTGTACCTTATAATCCCAGAATCAACACACAGTTAATCAATGAGTTGGTTACATAATTCCAACCTTTTGTCAGTTCTAAGATACTTAATCTTTTTATCAGTTTGATTTTCTATCAAGATTTACGAGTTTTGAAGTTTCTCAAAAACATCAGACTTGTTTTTCAAGAGAAATACAAACACCTATCTTGAGAAATCATCTATCACAGATAGAAAATACTTGTTCCCACCATGAGTGGGAACACTAGAAGGACCCCAAACATCAACATCTAAATATTCAACTATATCAATGCAAGAAGATTGTTTGGGGTAAAGGGAAGTGGGGAGCTAACTTTTTGTTATTTTCCATACACACAAGAGTCACAAAAAGGCACACAAGTAAGTTATTCATTACCAAAACAACCATATTTATGAAAAATCTCAAGACCCTTAGAACTTTGCCCCCGGGGAATAGCTCAGCTAGTAAAGGACTTGAATGACGTGTTGTTTGCTTGCTGGCACCCACATCATGGACGTTCGAATCCCCTTGGTAAAAGGTGTTTGATAAATGGTTTTATCATGATTTTGATAATTTGGTTTTATACCAAAACAATGCTTTTAAAGGTTGTCCAAATACTCCTAAATGATTTAAAATGGTTTTAATATTTTCCGGAGTATTTCTTCTAGTTTATTTTCGACAATATTGGACAACACACTTATTGATTTTGTGACAATGGGTTTTTACATCGAAACTATGTTTCTAAATGTTGTCCTAATACTCCCGATCGGTCTAAACTATTTTTACTATTTTTCGGAGTATTTCTTGAAGTTTATATTGGACAACACTTTTGATGATTTTGTGTTAATGTGTTCGTTCATCAAAACTATATTTCTAATGTTGTCCAAAATACTCCCGATCGGTTTAAAATATTTTTACTAATTTTTCGGAGTATTTCTTGAAGGTCATTTTCGATAAAATGTTGGACAACATTCTTGTCTCGTGTTCAACCGGACATTCCGTGTCTGAAAGATTGGTTTTGAAACAAACGAGACATTTTGAAAAACCCTGAGGTCGGCCAGAGCACAAAGGGCGACGTACGAAAGAGATTACGAACATCCTCGTATCTCAAATTTGTTGAGGGGTGACCGGTCCCTATGGGGGCGACGGTCGGACCGATGGTCAACCTGTCGGACCCCCCCGACCGTCAACCAAAGTTAATTTGTTGTGTAATCTTTGTTTCTCTTATTAGTGCGCGACATTGCCGCCTCAAGTTTAATGAAGAAAAATCGACCGTTGGACAAAGACAACTTTCCCTTAATTTGTGGGATGGATTTCTAACAGCTCTTTTCTTCAATTGTCCCCAAGAGGGGCCTATCATGTACAAGATATCTTCTATAAATAGAGGAAGAATTGAAGCAACAAAAAAAAGGATAGAACAACACAACACAACAAGATATACTCAAGCAAACACTTGGTCTTCTATTGTCAGTATTCTTGTTGTAACTTGCCTAACTTATCACTTTCACATCCTTGAGGTCTAGGCTATTCTTGATTACACTTGCACTCAATTGTATTATTCATTATCGAGTTGTAATCTTGAATTTTTGGGTTATCATTCAACACAAGATATCCTTGTGAGTGTTCTTATGGTAAGAACACACTTGGGTGATCCAGGTGTTAGGTGTAAGAAGATTGTGGTAATCTTCTTGTTGAGGTGTTGAAGAATTTGGTATTCTTCAAGGTTGAAGATTGTGGTAATCTTCACAAGGTGCCGTTGGAGATTGTGGTAATCTTCAAGAGAGATTGTGGTAATCTCAAAGGTGGTGTTGAAGAAGAGTGTGGTGCTCTTCAAGGTGTCGTTGTAAGTTGGTGTTGTATTAATTTTGGTAATTAATAAAATCTTTTTTCTTTTGAAATCCATCCCGGATATACTGGGGTGGTAGAGGATTAGGCCCTAGGTGGGTTGAACCTCTATAAATCGATGTGTGTTGTTTATATTCCGCACCTTTATTATTGTCTTTGAGCTTTCGGTTTGAAAAAGAGGGTAAAATTGATAAGATAGAGATAATATATTCACCCCCCTCTAGATTATTGTAGCCGCTTGGACTTACAAGTGGTATCAAAGCCAAACTCTTTGGCAAGCTTGTTTCACATCGCGAGTGAAGAGAAACGATCGTCGGCTATGAACGAAGCTTAACTTTTCGGCACCTCCACCACCAAGCCACCTCTATTTGATTCCAAAAATTATATATTTTGGAAAGAAAGAATGGAATGCTATTTACAAGGTTGCGGGTTCGATATTTGGAACATCGTCATAAATGGAGAATCTATTCCGATGATAGATACACCACACACCTCCAAAGGCTTCAAAGAGCTCAATGATGAAGAGAAGAAAATCATCTCCTTAAACGGTAAAGCTCTCAATATTTTGTATTGTTCATTTACTAATTTGGTATATGAACATATTGTAGGGATTTGATCGGCTCATGGAGTATGGCAAAAATTAGAAGCCATTCATGAAGTATATGCAAATGATAGGAGCAACTCAAAAGCATCTACTTCTCAAAGGGATACAATGTCAAATCTAAGGAACAAGGCTCTTACAACTTCCAACTATAAAGAAGTTGAACATTGTCTTATGGGCATCGAAGAAGATAATGAGGTATGTCTTAAACCCTCTACTTCCTATGATATTGTTATACATAATGTTTATAGTGATTTGCAAAATGATTTTGATGATCTTCAAAATGAATTCCAAAATTTACTAGTTAAGTACAAAAATTTGAAAAAGGAATTCAATGTTTTGAAAAATGAAAAGGATAGTTTATTTACTTCATATGAATCACTATCATGTGCTCACACCACCACACATGACAAGGTTAGAAATCTTGAAAAACAAAATAGTACTCTTGTTGAGGATATTAATTGCATGAAAAATGATTTATCAAAATCCAACTTGAGTACCAATAAATTGTCCAATGTTGTGAATGTTAATGGTTGTGATAGTTTGAATAGTGGATTTGATCATGAGCCTAATATTGTCAAGCATATGAAAAAAAAATCGAGTTCCTATGCATGTTAGTAATATTACTTGCTTTTATTGCGGTAAAAAGGGTCATACGGTAAATACTTGTTGGGCTAGAAATAGCTCAAGTTATCTTTGGAGACCTAAAAGTCTCAAGACTAATCCCAAAGGACCCAAACACTTGAGGGTACCACAAAATAATGTTTTATTAGGTACCCGGCGAAATAATAATCGGACAAAATTCATACCGCCAAGAAGACATCAAATGACCAATTCATTTGATCAAAGGAGAATACATTTTCAACAAAGCCAATTTCCAGGAAGAGGATATAATCAAAAATGGGAAGAACACAATCCTTGGAAATGGCAAAGACATCATCAACAAGACGATTTTCAAAGAAGAAGAGACTATCAACAATGGGAAGGACAAAAATCTTGGAAATGGAGTAATCAAAGGAGCCATCATCAACAAAGTGACTTCTCAAGGGAAAGATATCATCAACAAAGGGAACGGCACAACCCATGGAAATGGCGTAATTGGTAACCCGTATCTCCCTAGTTAAATATGCATTTTATTTTGTTATTATGCATGCTTTTATTTGTGTCTTAATTGCAAAATGAGTTTTCAAGCATTTATTTTTTAATTAAGGTCTTCAATATATATTTGTGCTTTTAAAATATTTTTGAAAAAGAAGACCTTATATGATGTTTTTAAAACTCTTGTGCATTTTTGTAGACTAAAGTGTGTTATCATCTCTTATGGATTTTTATGGCATGAGCTTACTTGTGATATCTCTTAGCCTACACTTTTATCATTATGATTTGTGCTAGATTTGTTTTAAGAATTGTGTAGGATTTACATATTTTCACAAATGGCCATTTACGTCATTATTTGTCAAGAAAGGCATTAATTATCGAGGTACATTTACTTGTGTTATTCTTACTCTTATAGACTCGATATATGTATTGCCATGTGCCTATGTGCTTGTTTTTCATAGTATTTCATACAAGTTCCATTAAGAGGATTTTTAGATTCTTTGAAAGGCACTATTCGATATTTGATTGGACATATTTGCTTTATCAACTCTTGTTCGAATACTTCTTTTAAATGAGGTCTCAACTATATGCTATCGGATTTTCAAATTTCAAAAGAGACCTTTCGTAGCTTTCTTAAGCTTATTTGAACTTGCATGATTTATTAGACTCTTGATGATCTTCTAAATGCATAGCATGTGTTTCTTGCTTCATGGTCTATATATATAGTGTCTATTTCTACTATGCTCTTATGCAAGATATTTTTGTGATTGATGATTGAGGCATGTTTTTACACTTGGGCTATGTTTTCTTGCTTATACAAGCGATGCCGGTAATGAGTTTGTTAAAGTGTGTAGATGAGAAATGAAGTACTCCAAATATTAGTTACCTCAAAATATTTGGATGTAAATGTTCTATTATGAACACCTTATATCAATTGGATGCCCTATGATGATAGTGATGAAGAAGACAAAAAGGGTATTCCGGAATAAACTCGATGACCAAGGCAACATTGGTCGAACTACGGCGAGGTTAGTAGCTCGAAGGTATTTTCAAGAAGAAGGTAATTGATTTTGATGTAACATTTGCACTCATAGCACATTTAGTAGCTATTTGCATTTTACTTGCCAATTCTTGTTTTAATAATATTTCAAGCTTTACCAAATGGATGTTAAATCCAATTTTCTCAATGGTTTTATTCAAGAAGAAATCTTTGTAAAACAACCACCGAGGTTTAAAAATTTTTCTAGGCCAAATGCTTTTTATAAAAGGCCTTGTATGATTTAAAACAAGTACCCCATGTATGGTATGACAGATTTAGCTATTTTTGCAAAATGATTTTACAAGAGGGAAAGTTGATACTACTCTCTTTGTTTTTGAAAGGGCAAGATTGTTTACTTGTGCATTTTTATGAGAATAGTTTTGGTGCTACTAATGAATATTTGTGCAAGATATGTTTTTCTAAGTTGATACTAGGTGAGCTTGAGATGAGCATGATGGGGGAGCTCAATTTCTCGCTTGGACTACAAATTATTCAATGCCAAGAAGATGGTTATATTTCAAAAAGAACTCTTGAAGGAGTTAAGCATTGAAGAAAGAAGAACCATCTCAATCTCTATGGCTAAAGATTGACAAAGGTTGAGAAAGGCATATCGGCAAACAAACAAATTCGAGGTATGTTTTTCTTGTATTATTCCTATAGACTCGACATTCCATATGCCTTATGTCTATATGCTCGACTTCAAAAACTATTCCAACGAATCTCATTAAAGTGCCGTTAAAAGAATTTTTCAAATATTTGAAAGGCACTTCTTCTTATAACTTGTATATCCATAGCTTTAAAACGTTCTTAGTTTTCGGGATATCAAGTCCGGTATTTATTATCTTGTTTTTCGTATTCAAAATATAGTTCATCATAATCGAACTAAACATATTGAGATTCGATATTTTTTAAAAGGAATTGAGTTTTTAACAAAAACTTGAGATGTGTTTAATTAGTCTCAAAGATAACTCGTGGACTTTTTAATCGCTCACCACAGAGTATTTTACCTCATTTCGAACTTGATTATGACATAATGTATATTGAATGAGGTCTACGTTTGCACTTTGCATGTTTTTAAAACTTAGGGCGAAAAATCGGATTTTTGGATCAAAATTCGGATTTTATATAAAAACAGAGACAAATTGGGGTGGAGGGGTGAGGGCAACCGTCGCCCACCCGATCGACCGGTCGCCCTCACCTAGGACCATCGCCCTATGCCTTTTTGGCTTAAAATGTTTCTGTTTTCCAGACGTTGGCATTTTGGCCTTTTAACTCTATTTTCGTCCCCTTTGTCATTTTCACACACATTTCACTTCAAATGTGTTTTGTTGCATAAATTATATATTTTGGGGATTGTCTAGCTCAACTATCATCATCATTGCTCGTCTTTACCGATCGAATGGTAAGAATTTCACTCTCTTTAGCACAATTGGGTTGAACCCTTGAGAACTTGGTTTAAATGTCTATTTCTTGGTGCAAATTATTTATGTTTGTGATGAGCTTATTGATTGTTGATGAATGATATATTAAATTGCATTTGGTGATGAAAAACTTGCCTTGATTTTATTTACAAGGGCTATATTTATCTTTTTCAATTTTTGACGCCCGCCAAGTGTTCGATAAAACGTTTCAATAAAAAATTCATCACCTACATGATTCTCTTGATTTCAAAAGTCTTATATATTTATAGAGATCATGTTTTGCTTATCAAATGATCTTTCATAAGCTTCTACAAGTCGTATGATTCGACTCTTCCCTCCTATTTGGTTTAAAAGCTTCAATGTTCAAATAGCTCGATACATCGGTTTACTTGCGCACTTTGATATGAATATATGATGTATTTATCGTGCTAAGATTCTTTTTTATGATTCCAAAGGGGGAGAAACAGGTTATAAGCTTATTAGCTCATATAAGCTAAGTTAAGCCAAACAAAAGAAGCTATAAGCTATGACTTCCTAAAGTCATAAGTTGTGCATTATACTTAGTCCAATTATTGTATGATGGACTCATATACTTGTCTAATGATGTTTTGTTGACAGGGGGAGCTTATACGCTCTTGAACTTAAGATCAATATGTAAAATCTAAGCTTTTAGCTTGTGGTTGATTACTTTTACATTACTCTAGTTGTGCATATTGATAGGGGGAGCTTTTGCAAAAAAGTTTTTGAAAATCTATACTCCCATTCTTGTGATTATATTGCGTGGAATGTTGTCGCTCACAACGGATAGTTCTTTTTAACCGGTAAAATTGTTTTGTGTTCAAAATCGACCTCGTTAAAATTATTTTGGTTTGTAATCATCAAAAAGGGGGAGATTATTTGATAAATGGTTTTATCATGATTTTGATGATTTTGTTTTTATACCAAAACAATGTTTTTAAAGTTTGTCCAAATACTCCTAAATGATTTAAAATGGTTTAATATTTTCCGGAGTATTTCTTCTAGTTTATTTTCGACAATATTGGACAACACACTTATTGATTTTGTGACAATGGGTTTTTACATCGAAACTATGTTTCTAAATGTTGTCCTAATACTCCCGATCGGTCTAAAATGTTTTTACTATTTTTCGGAGTATTTCTTGAAGTTTATATTGGACAACACTTTTGATGATTTTGTGTTAATGTGTTCGTTCATCAAAACTATATTTCGAATGTTGTCCAAAATACTCCCGATCGGTTTAAAATATTTTTACTAATTTTTTGGAGTATTTCTTGAAGGTCATTTTCGATAAAATGTTGGACAACATTCTTGTCTCGTGTTCAACTGGACATTCCGTGTCTAAAAGATTGGTTTTGAAACAGAAACGAGATGTTTTGAAAAACCTTGGAGGTCGACCGGTCGCGCAAAGGGCAACCAGTACCTGAAGAGATTATAGAACATCCTGTATCTCAAATTTGTTGAGGGGTGACCGGTCCCTATGGGGGGCGACCGGTCGGACCCATGGTCGACTGGTCGGACCCCCCTGGACCGGTCAACCAGTGTTAATTTGTTGTGTAATCTTTCTTTCTCTTATTAGTGCGCGACCGGTCGCCCTCAAGTTTGACAGCAAAAATCTGACCGTTTGACAGCAGACTACTTTCTCTTAATTTGTGGGATGGATTTCTAACATCTCTTTTCTTCAAATGTCCCCAAGAGGAGCCTATCATGTACAAGATATCTTCTATAAATAGAGGAAGAATTGAAGCAACAAAAAAAGGATAGAACAACACAACACAACAAGATATACTCAAGCAAACACTTGGTCTTCTATTGTCAATATTCTTGTTGTAACTTGCCTAGTTTATCACTTTCACATCCTTGAGGTCTAGGTTATTCTTGATTACACTTGCACTCAATTGTATTATTCATTATCGAGTTGTAATCTTGAATTTTTGGGTTATCATTCAACACAAGATATCCTTGTGAGTGTTCTTGTGGTAAGAACACACTTGGGTGATCTAGGTGTTAGGTGTAAGAAGATTGCGGTAATCTTCTTGTTGAGGTGTTCAAGAATTTGGTATTCTTCAAGGTTGAAGATTGTGGTAATCTTCACAAGGTGCCGTTGGATATTGTGGTAATCTTCAAGAGAGATTGTGGTAATCTCAAAGGTGGTGTTGAAGAAGAGTGTGGTGCTCTTCAAGGTGTCGTTGTAAGTTGGTGTTGTATTAATTTTGGTAATTAATAAAATCTTTTTTCTTTTTGAAATCCATCTCGGATATACTGGGGTGGTAGAGGATTAGGACCTAGGTGGGTTGAACCTCTATAAATCGATGTGTGTTGTTTACATTCCGCACCTTTATTATTGTCTTTGAGCTTTCGGTTTGAAAAAGAGGGTAAAATCGATAAGATGGAGATAATCTATTCACCCCCCCTCTAGATTATCGTAGCCGCTTGGACTTACAAAAGGGTGGAGGAGAATTTATTGTGTTGTGATTCATTCTATGGCAGCTCAAGACCCTGACTTGTTGAGGCGAATCCCGCGATTCACGTCCTCCAGGAAGCTCTAGGGCAAGGGCAGTGGGGGTCCTCAGGAATGGGGTTCATCCTTTTTTTCTCAAGACCCTTAGTACTAATGTGACCAAGCCTTTTATGCCAAAGTTCAGTTTTATCCTTCACATAGTTCACATTGTTCACATGGTTCACATAATTTTGCATAAAGGAAAAAGAGACTCAACACATTAAACATACAAATTTCTTTTCTTTTCATCTTTAGAAATTACAAGGGAACCCTTCATGATTTTCATAGCACCCTTACCCCATCTTCCCTCATAACCATCAGTTTCAAGCATAACACATGAAATCAAGTTATTAGACAGGTCAGGAACATGTCTTACATTATTTATAGTCAACACATAACCAGAGTCAAGTTTCAAAAATATTGAACCTACACCAAGTACTTGACACTTTTTATCATTTGTCATAGAAACAGATCCATGTTACACAGAAGTATAAGTGGAAAACATATGTTTAAAAGGTGACATATGGAATGTGCATGCATAGTCAATAAGACATTTATTCTCACATAAGGCATTTCAAGGCACAACATTCACAGAATCATGCAACTCATGCACCATAAATATAATGACCATGCTTTGGTTATTGTTTTGGTTATTACTCTGGTTATTCCTGGGATTAGTACACTCCTTAATATAATGACCATGCTCACCACAATTATAACACTTCATGTTATTCCTAGGTCTAGACTTAGACCTCCCTCTGCTTTTGCTTATCTTTCTACCAATATTATTGTTATTATTATTCCCATTTTCCTATTTTGATTTCTACCCCTAACATGCATCACTTTCGTTGACCCCTGTTTATTCCCCTTTGTTGGGAAAATATATGTATAGATTTTGATGATACCATGTAAAACTTAGATTAAGAAGTTGGCACCCTATTTCAAATGTAATTCAACTTGTAATAGATAGGGTTGTATGAGTTGAGTTGAAGATAGTCAAGTTGAAGTGAAGACCCAGTTGTGTGTCAGCTGAGTGAAGTGAAGTGAAGACTCAGTCAAGTGATAGAAAAGTTGTGTCTGTCAGCTTACTGACAGCTAATTCATTCCAAAATGATTAGAATCGAATGTCAAAGGGGTATGCAACAGACAAGACTTGAAGAAAGTTGAAAGAGATCCGTTGTCAAGACAAGTCAAGGTTTTGCTGCAAATAGGCATGTGTCAGGTTGCCAGCAATAGAGTTATTTTGCTGAAAGACTGCAAAAAACAAGGAACCAATGAGATCTACCTGAAATCCTGTTGAGTGGGTAATTTTGTTGTGTACTCCAACCTAGCTATTCCTCAAGGACTTGACTTGTGATTAACTCTGAATATATTTAAAAGTACTAAAATCAAAAAGTTGGTAAAGTTTATTCAACCCCTCTTCTAAACTTTACACATCACCCCTTGGGACCTACAAGTGGTATCAGAGTGGTTGTTTCATTCAGCCTTTCGCACTGGCTACTGAAATAGATCTCATTCTTTTTCAACGAATCAACACTTGAGTTTTTAAAGCTTTTATTTCAAAAGCAAAGTTATTATCATGGAAGAAAATCTAACTCTCACTCCAATGTTCGCTGTTGAAGAATTTGATGATTGGAAAATACGTATGCGGGCTCATCTATCAGGCCTATATGATGAAATGTGGTTCGTGATTGAGGATGGGCCACTACAAATCCTAAAGGTCAATACAGTTGTAAGAAGGGCTGCTCCTGCTGAAGGAGAAGATGCTGCACTTGCAGAGCCTAGACCTGCCATGGTGGACAAACCACGTTGTGAATGGACAAATGATGATTGAAAGAGATACAACCTTGACACTGTTGCCAAGAATATACTTTATAAAACTCTTGATACGGCCATGTTTAATAAAGTTAAATCTTGTAAAATGGCGAAAGAGATTTGGGAAAAACTTACCTTGATTTGTGAAGGGTATGATCAAATCAAGGAAAATAA
The DNA here is from genome assembly GCA_016081115.2 of Rehmannia glutinosa. Lineage (NCBI taxonomy): Eukaryota > Viridiplantae > Streptophyta > Magnoliopsida > Lamiales > Orobanchaceae > Rehmannia > Rehmannia glutinosa. The sequence goes on along the minus strand of CM071924.1, from coordinate 69,596,112 downwards.
GTTAACAGTTGCTATTCAAAAATTTGAAAATTTTAAAATGATTGCAAGTGAAAGTCTGGATTAGCTGGATGCCCGCAGAGATCACCAGTTAGCTCTCAGCTCTTGGGAAAGAATATACACATAAGGAGATGTGTGAAAATCCTAAGGTCTCTCCCAGCTTAGTGGGAAATGAAGGTTATGGCCTTGAGACATTCCATGGATCTTACCAGGATATCAAACCATGAATTGTTCTCTGATTTAAAAGCATATGAGTTTGAGATGAGAAGGAGAGAACAAGAAGAGACAGTTGTACCAAAGACAGTTGCACTCATGGCTGGTGAAGCAAAGAGAGTTGAATCTAAGGAGGCCATAGACCGAAAAAAGATTGCCCAGATGGTGAAAATATTCAATAAGTTCTTTAATAAGAACTACAAAAGAAACAAGGGTGAATCATCAAGAAGACACTCAGCACCTTCCAAAGCAAAGGAGGACGGACCACCCAAAAAGAGTTGAACATCAAAGAAGCGAGGTATCGCCGATAATCGTCAGTGAAAGAGAGGCGACTTGCAGAGAGTTGAGAACTGTGTTGGAATTGCGGCAACCTGGACACTTACATTAATCGTCCTTATCCACCATCAACAAGTACGAAATGAAGAAGAAAGAAAAGTCTTGAGAGAAAGAAGACATGAAAAGAAGAAAGCCATGTTGGGCTGCGAGATCTTTGGAACAACCAAGTGCAAATAACCCGGCAGAGTCGGACAATAGTGAAGTGACTACTCGGTGATACTGAGAGGAAGAGGTTTGATATGCCTTATGGCCAAAGAACAAGACTCCAAAGACCAAGAAGATGAGGTACACTCTAACTCATCTCATTGATTCGAGTTATAGTGATAACGACACAAACACTTCATCACCCACAAATCTTTATGATTCTATTGGGAAAATGATGAAAGATTTTGAGCACATAAAAATCACTCACATACTATTAAATTAGGAAAACAGCCAGCTTCAATGCTAAAACTCACATCTAACTAAGGAGGTGAGTACTCTAAGTCACATAGTTGATGAGAACACAAAGATGAAGGCTAAAATTGACAAGATCTAAGGAGACTTAGCTGCTACAGAAAAGAGGGAAAAGGATCTTAAAAATGTAATTGCATCATTCACTAAGGCATCCAAATCATTGGATGAACTTATAATGATTCAGAAAGAAAGTGGTGACAAGACATGCATTGGATTTAATTCCTTTGTGCATGTCCAAGTCCAAATAGTGGTTATGGAGAAATGATTCAGAAAGTACCATATGGTGCACCTACACCCACTCAAAAATACAATCACGATCATGTTGGCCTTGGATACAAGGGAAAAAGGCAAGAAGCCACCTGAGTGTGCTGACTGGACAGCTGAAACTAAATTCAAAATAGTCCATCAGCAGACTCCAATCAGAAAATACTCTGTAAAGTCCAAACAGAGCTACCAAAAGCCCCAGAGATTTCATCAAAGAAAATCACATGATGAGAATGGTAGAAACTACCAAAGCCAAGTTGATTGGAATAACTAAATGATATATCAGCCAAGACCAATGGAATACAAGCCAAAGTGGCAAAGACCTCAACCTTAGCATAGGTCATTCCCAATGCAAAAGATTTATAATCAGCACACATATGCACCCAAGCACAAAGCCCGAGATACCCAAACGTTCCACTATTACCCCAAGAAAGTAAATGCTCAAACACACACACATGCATACAGATAAAAGAGACACCTGTACAAGCCTAAAGTCCCTAAGTAATTTGCAAATGTTCATTATGGTTATGGAACTGATAGGTGGTAACCTCTTAGAGTCGGATCATTTCGCTATACGCTGGTTGGATCACCTTATAGTGCTAACCCCTTCGGACCCAGGCAAGTATGGGTACCTAAAAGATAATTTCCTTGATTGCAGGTTCAAGGAACAACCGAGTAACAAGGAACTTGGTACATGATAGTGGCTGTTCCAGACATTTAACTGGCAACAAGAAAAGTCTATCAAAGTTCAAGGAAATCAAAGGTGAAAAATTCATATTTGGAGTAAATGGAGCTCCAGGGAAAATCAAAGGTGATGGATCCACAAGGAAGAATGGATTAGAGATCAGAGATGTAGCATATGTTGAAGGCCTCAACTTCAATCTGCTGAACATCAGCCAACTCTGTGACAAAGGCTATAATGTGGAATTCAACACGGGTGTATGTCAAATCAAGAATGTTGAATCAAATGAGATTGTGCTACAAGGATCAAGGCAGAAAAACATGTATGTAGTGGATTGGTCAACAACTACACCAAGCACATGTCAACTAGCAAAGAGTACAACCAAATCAAGTTGGTTGTGGCACAAGAAGCTGAGTCACCTGAATTTCAAGACAATCAACAAGCTTGCAAGGAGTCATCTTATGGAAGGATTGCCTAACTCGGTATAGAAGAAAGAAAGCATTTGTGATGCATGCCAGATGGGAAATCAAATTAAGTCTTATTTCAAGGACAAGCCAAGTCTTTCATCAACCAGGATATTGCACTTATTGCATATGGATCTGTTTGGTCCTGTTGAACCAGCTAGCATCAGTGGAAAGAAATACACCTTAATGGTGGTGGATGATTATTCAAGATACACATGGACAATCTAATCTTTATGTGTAAAAGAAGGAAACTTTGCAAAAGCTACCTCACCTGATGAGAAGAGTTCAGAATGAGAAGAGTCGAACCATGTAGGTCCCAAGGGGTGTGAGTAAGGTTTAGAAGGGGGGGTTGAATAAACCTTACCAACTTTTAGATTTTAGTCCTTTTAAAATATTACGAGTTAAATACACGGCAAGTCCTTGAGGACAACTAAGATAGTTAATCGAGTAGAGTTAGCCACTCAACGGACTCGATTGAGTTTGTTGATAGAATAACTCAATTTGTTTAGTCTAAACTTTAACTTGGGCGTGATGAGATTTTCAGCGGAAGACTTAACACCCTTGAATTTGGTTTAAGTTTGTTTTAACACTTGGTTTTAGCACTTTGTTAATTATCGGTTGGATAGCAAATTATCGTGAGATATAAAATGATATGCGAAAATAAAAATGCTTAAATGTAAATGGCACAATAATTTTTATAGAGGTTCGAAGATGGGGTAATTCTTCTACTCCTCTCTTCTCCAACTCCTAGAGGAATCCACGAGTATTGATCGAGTACAAAGTGGTTATTAGTCCAGATACAAGTCTTGATAACACACGGTGACTTGCTCCTTTGGGACTTAGTGCGGAGATGTCTTGATCACTCGGTTGGCTTCTCGTCCAGGCTCGAACTTCTTCATAGGGCGACTGCCTTGTTACTTCATCTTACTTGCTCAAGCTTCTTGGATTTGATCACGAAGCCCTCCAATTACTTGAGACTGGTTCGACCTTGAACCTTTCTACAATCCTCCTTGGAAAGTAGACCCCTTTTGATTCTTCAAAAGTTTCCTCTTCAACAGTTTGAAGTTGTCTTTCCTTCACAGCTTAGTATTGGATCATTTTCCTTTGAGTTTTAGGCTTGAGGATTTGCTTGAATAACTTGAGAATATATTCCAGGTTACGATTTGAATAATTGCTTGATTGTTCGTGGTTCAGGTAATCAAGGTAACCTTTTCTCAAAGTGATTCCTCAGCCTTTTATAGTGAACTTTCGAAAATCTGCCCGTTGAAGAGATATGCTGATTTTCAAAAGTCATTTGTGTTTGTTGGCTTGTCTTTTCTTGGTCTTCAATCTTGAGATGTAGACATTTCCTTGTATCAAATGAATGTACACCTATTCAGGTTCTGACACGAGGTGCAATGCTTCCCATTGGGTTATTCCTTTTGCACGCTTCTGGGACTGAGCATTTTAAGACATGGAAACATGGAAGTATTACTTGTTTAGGTAATATTCATGATATTTGTGCAACGGATTCTTTTCAGTTAACTCCTCTTTGCAAGCTGCCTTTTCACCAGGGACTTGAGTCTGCTCCAATGATTGAAAGACTCATTTGTCACTTCAACTTCACTTGGCTTCTTGAGTTGACTTAACTGACTCTTCTTACAATTGAATATCAGCTGATACTCCTTCAGTCGAGTCCTTGACATTTCTTCCTTGTCACACTCAGCTGCTTCACAGCGGAGTCTTCATCCTAGTCTTCAGTTGACTTTTTGTCTATCCAGGCATAGCTGACTTGACTCAGCTCATACAACCTTATCTATTACAATATAAATTACAAGAAAAATGGGGTGCCAACGTTCAAGTCTAAGTTTGACATGGCATTCATCAAAATCTAAACAATAAATTTCCCAATAATTTCCCCCTTTTTGATGATGCCAAAACTTAAAACATACAGGCAAAATGTAAGCATCAAAGATACATACAGACAATGCAGTAACAGAGAATGTATGCGTAGAATAAATCTTTTTTTTGATCATAACATTCTTGTCCTTTACACAATTGTTTACAATGTGTATCAAAGCAAACATAACATTCTATATCTACGCAAAAGTATAGAAATTACAAATTTCTTATTCAACGTACAGAAGACTTACATATATATGCATTTACAATATTAAAATATATGAAGGGGTGGACAACAACACTTCATCGCCTTCGCTGCCTCCTTCTTTCTTCTTCAGATCTGTCGTCCTCTGCTTTCTTTCTCTTCTTTTCATCTTCAGCTGCCTTCTTTTTCTCGTAAGCTCTCTTCGCAGCTTCATCTTTCCTTTTTATTTCTTGTATTTCTTGCCATAGTTAAGTTTGTCTTTTGTTCTATTCTTCAATTCTTTTTGCATATTCAACATTCTTCCTAGCCACTTCCCGATTGACCACTTCATCATACCCAGCCCAGCAGATCCTTCCCTTCTTGCCTGGATCTACGTATTCAATGTTTTTGGGTAGAGATCTAGGTATAAAGCCTCTACCTCCGCCACTTCTTCCTCCTCCTCTGGGCGTGTATTGCACTAGAGTCTTCTTCTTACCAGCAGAGTGATTGCTAGTAGTCTGCTGCTTGTTAGCTTCTTCGCACAGCTTCAGACCTTTTTCCCAGTACAAGTCCCAGGCTTGGGCTATGGACATATCCTTGAAGTATCCCTCGGACTCGAGCGTTTTAAACTCTTCAACGGATCTTGGCTCGTTCCCATCATCTGGAATGGCATCGGTGTCTTTTCCTATCGGAATGCCTCCAAATTGTTTTAACATCTCTTCAACATGGGCATCTGTTCTTTTGTCAAAATCATCCATCTCTGCTTCTAAAATCTTTTTCTTATGAGACATGGGCACATCAGAGTGATAGAGCGGCAGAGTTACAGGAAGTTTGCTAATGATGTCGGCTATGACATGACCTTCTGAGGGGTTTCGGCAATCATTAAGGTCATATCTTTCGACCTTTCCCCCTCAACAACTTTTCCCTTCTCCTTCCTCTTCTCAACAAATTTCTTATCTTTCTTCTCTCGACCGTTGTTTCCTTTTCCTTCTCACCAACCGTCCCCTTAAGCATCTTCTGGTATTCCTCTTCCCCTTTTTTGGCATCATCAAATGAGAGAGAAACCCCTGGGAACATACCAGCAAACATGAAGTCCAGTCTGCCGATAGCTGAATTTTGTTTGGAATCGACTGTGGAGTATGCTGTTCGAAACTCTGAGCGGGTGGCTTTGGACTCGGCGCCACCGGTTTCATTTCGGCCATAAGAAGAATTGAACATGGCGATCATGTTCTCTTCTACGCGCGAGAAGTTCTTTGCGATGAAATTCACGCAGCAATTCCATCTCAATTGTATGGGAGGCATGCAATCTCTCCATATAGGTCTGCATCCTCGCCTTCATGTCAGCATTGTCAGCACTCCATACCATCATTCTGTTGTATAGTGCCTTGAAGTAGCGAACTTGCTCGAGGGCGTATGGCACTCTGCTTTGTGAGACCATTCCCTTATCCTCGACCACCACTCCTCTCACGTCTCTTTGTGAGAGTGGCATCTCTATTGTCCGGGCGCATGTCGAGAGAGGCTTGGTGTTTGTTCAATCTTCTCAATCTCTTCACGAGATCTTCTTGAAGATTTCATGCATCTCAGTTGTTTGACTTGAGTCAGCTGCCGGCCACTCTGCATCGAAATTGAAATCAACTGGCACAATTGAATCAGTGGGGGCTATAGGGTCTTCTTGGACTGTGTAGAACCTCTGTTCTCTTGTAGTTTCTTCTTCAAGCACGGGCAGTTCTTGAGAGAAATGAGACACTTATTCATAAGCATCGTCTCGCACTTGAGATATTGTGCGCGAGGCGGTCTCTGCTTTGTGGCTCTGGAAGCTGCGTAGTTAGTCGTGATTCAGTGGGGCTTTGATGGTATTGACCCGGTGGCGAGCCTCAACTTGTCTTAATAGCTTCTTCGGTCTCACCTGGTTTGTCCTTTTGAGTTGATTGTTCCTCGGCCATATCAGTAGCGTCATTGGAAGATGATGAGACTTGAGGGTTTGGCTCATCATCAAAATTGAAGGTTTGTCGAGCAGTCTTGAAGTCTGACTTGCTCGTACTTTGTGGAACATCCTCAACGAGTCTTCTTTGGCGGGGGTTGATTCGACTTCATCTGCGGATCAAAGAATGTTGTATCGGGGATCATCCTGGGAGTCATGAAGAGTCTTGATTTCCTCCTCGAATCAACAATTATGTTCACGAGGAATGATCTTATCCCCTTGGTTTTTACCTAGGAAGTCTCAACCTCCTTAGGCCTTCATTACCTCCTGCGGTCTCAATTACGGCGGGGCCTTGTACAATCCCTTCGACGACCAGGTTTGCTTAGGGTCTTCAGGCATCCACGAAGTCTCAACTCCGTGGTTTGCACTTTTAGTGCCCAGTGTTAACTCACGGGGCATATCCATCATATGCCTCGATTGCATCAACAGCGTCCTCGGCTGCAAAGTGTTGGCGCTTCAGTGAGACAGATTCAACTATCCGAGCTTAAGTCGGTGACAACTTGCTATTGTTCTTTTTTTCCTTCTCCACTTTGCCTCTTTTACGCATGGTGGAGTCATCTGCAACATCCTCCCACCTAGGCTGCGGTGGGTGAGTTTCCCCCTCATTGGCGCACCAACCGAGTGAGTGGTGATGGTGGGGTCACTCTACTCCGGACTCCCGGCTATTTTCTTTGAGTGTTTAGTTATGGGGCCAGGTGGTAAGACACCTTCAAAAGGGTTGGCTCAACTTGGGTACCCAAGTTCCCGGTGTCATGCCAATTCCCTTAATCATCCTTTGAGTGAACTTGGGAAGTGATTGCATCAATAAGCGTGGCAATCTGCTATACCACTCCCAACGGATCAATCTCCAGTGTGATTTGGAAGACTCTCCTGGTCCTTCCATCGATTGTTGCTCATGCATCAACCTGGATTCTGCATGGCATCTTTGCATTTCCAACTCCTCCATCATAGCGGCGAGTTCCATGTCCTCATCACTATCCGAGAGCATGTCAATGTGAGGATGAGTGTGATTGATGGTTCTAGTGAGAGGACATATGTTGGCTTTCTCACGAGCCTCTGCTTCCTCAGCTCCTCTAGCCTTTGCTTGTTCCTTGCGAATTTGCAGCATATTAATACAATTATCCTCATCCAGGGCTTGCAGCACTGTATCAACTTCAAGAAACTTGAAAAGTTCCTCTTCCTCATCAATAAACTCTGGGTGTTCAAATTGCACCCTAGAGTGACTCAGCTTCCACTTCCTCCACTCTCGCAGACGGTTCTGCGTGTCTGGGTACAAGGGAGAGTACATAAATATCTCATCATCATCATTCTCCTTTTGTTGGCCTTCCTTCTCAGGAATAGAAGGTAGCAAATTCTGCTGCTCTTCACCTTCGGTAGCATCGGGGGCAGGTGGAGATACAGCTCTTTCTTCAGGAGATTTTATTTTCTCTGCTGCCTCTTCTTCCTCAGATGTTCTATCCACAGCTGGGTCTTCAATTTGCCTCTGCTGATCGGCCTCAGCTGACTTGGCTGTTTCATCAATATTTTCTGGAGACTGCACTTCTTGGCGAGTCTCGGAGACTTTTTCGGTGAGTGGCGGACTAAGTTTGTCTTCTCATGCTTTGAGAGCTTGGTTATTCTTCTTCTTCTTTTTGTCCTTACCAGAGGAAGTTCTGGTTCAGATATTTCTTCCTCAGCATCCTTGGTGGCGGGGGCCGGTACATCTTTCTTTGACTAAGGAGCTGCCTTTCTTGGCTTGGTAGTCCTCTTCTTTTTGGTGGTTGGAGAAGGTATTTGAGGTTCCTTCTCCGCCTCGGCTGTAGGGGCGGGAGACATGGGCTGCAGGGGCAGGTTCCTTCTCCTCCATGATCGCAACCATGACGATCAGCTTGGTTTTGGACAACTGATTGAAGCTTCCAAACTTCATGTCTACACATTTGGCGACGATATCCAACAGTTTGTGGTAATCATCCTTCAGCAGCTTCTTGTCGGTATTTGTAGTTAACTTTTTGCGAAGACACTCGGGTTTGGCCACTTTCTTCCATGCGGTGACCAAATCAATGTCGAAACTTCATATATCTCGGCATGCCCTCCGACGGCAACAAGCGTGCTCGCAAGGTCCTTTGCAGTGATTAGAATGTCCTTGCGGTGAGCGGAGGATTTAATCCTTTGTCACCGCACTTCGGCGTTCTACGTGAGAATCGGGCGACCTCCTCTACAAACGTCATATGATATTCCAATATGAGAAAGGGTTTGGCCGATTTCTCGATCTTATCCGCAATCTTCTTCACAAGGGTTTCATCGAAACCCTGTTTTATAATCCCTTCAAAATCCACAGTTGAACCGGTGTGGATTTGCTTCGCGAGCTTAGTAAAATCATGTGCTGGTGTCATTTTTAAAAGATTTTACCGATTGAACCTTGATGAACTTGCTTTGAGAACAGGTAGGTTTTCGAGAGAAAGATAGACTTGTTTTATTAGTTTTGAAGATGAACAGTTTTCAATGTGAGAGAGAAAACTCAAAGAATGAGTATATATGGGTTATGAAAGGACGTATTTTTGGTTTTTGAATTTTGATCGAAATCAACGGCTCAGATTTAGCACGTCTCATTTGCATTTAATTGCTCGCATTTAATGCGGCAGCATTTATATCCAATCATATACTTGTTGTGCAGCTTTTGACTGTACCCGTCATAATTACACTGACGTCATCCATAAAAACATTCCCGCTTATTAAAAACGACTGCGTGTTTGTCACTTAGCTCATAAATGACTCAGCTTACTCCTTAAATGACTCAACTCTTCTTATCTCTTTTTGTGTAGTGACTCATTTCATCGCCTAACTCTGATGACTTGACTTCCTGATATGGCTGATTCACTTGGCTGATTCATGAGACTTATTCTATTTTCATCTTCTCACATTCCATCTCTTCTCATTGAGTCTTCTGAGTATCAACTCAGCTCAATTAACCCTAGCTCCTGCTTAATCTCTTCAAATCTTGATTCACATAAGGGTTTGGTGAATATGTCAGCTAACTTCTTATCAGTTGAGATGTATTCCAAGGTGATGTCTTTCTTTTCAACATGATCTCTTATGAAATGATATCTGACATCAATGTGTTTTGTTCTTGAATGCAACACAGGATTCTGAGTGATTGCAATAGCACCTATGTTATCACACATAATTGGAATTTCTTTTTCTTCAATTTCATAATCTCTTAGGTGTTATCTCATCCATAAGACTTAAGCACAACAAGCGCCTGACTATATGTACTTTATTTCACCATTTGTGGTGTGGCTATTGAGTTTTGCTTCTTGCTAAACCAGGAAACCAATCTGTTTCCAAGCATTTGACATGTACACAAGTACTCTTCCTGTCAACTCTACATCCAAAGCATAGTCAGTCGAGTAACCAATAAGCTTGAATCCACCTTCCTTTGGATACCATAAGACGACTTCCTGGCATCCCTTCGGATATCTTAGGATTCTCTTAGGCTGCGATCATGTGACTTTCCTTTGGAGCGATTGGAATCTTGCACATACTCCTCCTTTGCAAAGGTGATGTCGCTGCTTGCTATTAGATAGAGCAATTATCCAATAAGTGCTCTATATCTTGTTTGATCCACGAGCTTGCCATCTGCATCCATGTCCATCTTGACTGATGTATTCATTGGTATTTTTACAGAAGACTTCTCTTCCATACCAAATTTCTTTATTAAATCTCTGGTGTACTTTATTTGACTTATGAAAGTTCCATCCTTCAGTTGTTTAACTTGAAGTCCTAAGAAGAATGTGAGCTCTCCCATCATGTTCATTTCAAATTTGCCTTGCATGAGGTTTGAGAATTTATCACATAGCTCCTTGTTTGTAGATCCAAAAATGATATCATCTACATATATTTGAACAAGCAGTATACTCTCTCCATCATAAATTCTGAAGAGTGTTCTGTCCACTTTGCCTTTGGTGAATCCATTATCTGTCAGAAATTGAGATAATATATCATACCAAGCTCTTGGTGCTTGTTTCAATATATATAGAGCTTTCTTTAGTTTGTATACCTTGTCTCCAAGAGTCTTCTGCTCAAAGCCTGGAGGTTGCTCAACATAGACTTCTTCTTCCAACAATCCATTTAAAAATGCATTTTTCACATCCATTTGATAAACAATGAAGTTCTTGTGTGCAACATAGGCAAGAAACATCCTTATTGCTTCCAATTTTGCAACATGAGCAAATGTTTCATCAAAATCTATTCCTTCTTCTTGACAATACCCTTTGGCTACCAATCTTGCTTTGTTTCTTATCACAGAACCTTCTTCGTTCATCTTATTTCTGAAAACCCATTTTGTGCCAATAACATTTTGATGGGTTGGTCTTTGCACCAATTCCCATACTTTGTTCCTTTCAAATTGATTCAGCTCTTCTTGCATGGCTTGAATCCAATGTGTGTCATCCAATGCTTGTGACACATCTTTTGGTTCCATTTGGGAAATAAAACAAATGAACATTGCTTCTTGTTGAGATCTGGATCTGGTTCTTACACCATCTCTTACATCTCCAATAACTAGCTCGGTGGATGGTCTCTCGGCCATCTCACATCGGTTGGAGTAAATCAGTGGTTCGATCGTCTTGCGGTGAGTTGTCTTGAGCAGCTCTTTCATCATCATTTAGTTTATGATTTTCCAAATGTCTTTGTGACTACGAAATTTCATCTTCATCTTGATTGATTGCTCGACTTGACTTCAACATAGGGACTCTTCTCGCAAAGTTGGGTGATTCGACTTATCGCCTAACTCTTCAATGTCTTCTCCATTTACATTAGGTTCATCAAAAACCACATGGATGGACTCTTCGTGACCATTGTCCTCTTGTTCAACACTCTATAGGCTTTGCTTTCACCGAGTATCCCAAAAAGATACCTTCATCAACTTTAGCATCAAAAGCCTTTAGATTATCCTTGTCATTGTTGTGGATGAAGCATTTACATCCAAATATTATAAAATATACAATATTTGGCTTTCTCCTGTCCAAATTTCATAGGAGTCTTTGTCGGTTAATACATTAATCATGCATCTATTTTGAGTATAGCATGCGGTGTTTATGGCTTGACCCAAAATCTTTTAAGCGGCTCGAACCCACTAACATGGTCCTTGCGGCTTCTTTGAGAGTTCTTTTCTTCTTTCTCGCTACTCCATTCACTGTGGGAGTCCTTTGCTGCAGAGATAATTCATGATCAATACCATTTTCGACGCAATTATGAGTAATTATCCCATTGACAAACTCAGTCCCTCTATCAGACCTTATCTTTATAATGGTTTGACTCTTCTCATTTTGAACTCTTCTCATCAGCTGAGGCAACTTCTGCAGGGTTTCCATCTTTTTGCACATGAAGATTGTCCATGTATATCTTGAGTAATCATCTACCACCACTAGGGTGTATTTCTTTCTACTTATGCTAGCTGGCTCAACTGGACCAAATAAGTCCATATGCAACAGATGCAATATTTTTGTTGAAGATGGACTAGACTTCTCTTTGAATGATGATTTGATCTGCTTTCCCATTTGACATGCATCACATACACTTTCTTTCTTATACATTGAGTCTGGCAGTCCTTCCACAAGATGACTCCTTGCAAGCTTGTTAATTGTCTTGAAATTCAGATGACTCAACTTCTTGTGCCACAACCAACTTGATTCGGCTGTACTCTTTTCCAGCAAACAAGTGCTTGGTGTGGCAGTCCACCAATCTACCACCTACATGTTCTTTTGTCTGGATCCTTGCAACACTACTTCATTTGATTCAGTGTCTTTAATTTGGCACACTCCCATATTGAATCCAACATTATAGCCCTTGTCACAGAGTTGACTAATGCTTAACAGGTTGAAGTTGAGGCCTTCAACATATGCAACATCTGTGGTTTCTAATACATTTTTCTTGATGGATCCAATGCCTCTTATTTCCCCTGAAGCTTCATTTCCTCCAAATATGACTTTTGCGCCTATAATCTCCTTGAATTTTGACAGATTTTTCTTGTTTCATGTCATGTGTCTGGAACAACCACTATCCATGTACCAGGTTCCTTGGCACTCAGCTGTTCCTTAAACCTACAATCAAGGAAATCAGTTTTTAGGTACACATACATGCCTGGGTCCTGAGGGGTTAGTGTTGTTAGATGATCCAACCAACCTATAGCCAAATGATCGACTCTAAGAGGTTGCCATCTATCTCGTGCCATAATCATAATTCACTTTGGCACATTGCCTGGGGGGCATTAGGTTCATCAACCTCTCTTTTGTCAGTATGCACAGTGTGTGTGTCTTAGAAATTTCCTTCTTTGAGTAGTCGTAATATTTACGAGTGTAGTGCCTAGGTGCATTTGTGTGTCTTGATGATAGCTCTTTTGCCTTTGGAATGGCCTTTCTTTGAGTTCTAGGCCTTTGCCATTTAGGCTTATATTCCATAGGTCTTTGCTGATATTTCACATTATTCCAATCAGTTTGGCTAAGGTAGTTTCTACCATTCCCATCATATGTGTTTCTTTGATAAAACTTATGGGGTTTTTGGTAGCTCTGTTTATTCTTCACATAATACTTCCTATTTGGAGTTTGGCGAGGAACTTTCTTTGGATTTCTTCTCACCGTCCTCTCGGCATACTCAATCGGCTGTTTTGCTTTTCCTTTATATCCAAGGTCGATTGTTTGTGGTTGTGCTTTGGAGTGAGTGTGGGTGCAACATTTGGTGTCTTGGGTTTTTGAAATGCTTCATTACTTGAAGATCCTTTTTTCCAAGATCAATCTGGGAGTTTGACCGTGCACAAAGGAATTGAATCCTATGCTGTCTTATCTCCACACTCTTTTTTGCTCATAATAAGGTCATCCAATGATTTAGATGCCTTTGTGAATGAAGCAATCACATTTTTTGAGATCATTTTCCCTTTTTTCTATAGCACTATCTCTCTTTATTAGATTAGCATTCTCGGCCTTGACTCTTTGTTCTCATCGATTATGTGACTTAGAGTACTCGGCTCCTTAGTCACCGTGAGTTTTGGCTTTTGAGTTGGATGTTTTCCTCATTTAATAGTGTGTGTGAGTATTTAATGTGCTCAAAATCTTTCATCATTTTTCCTAATGAATCATAAAGATCGAGTGGGTGATGAAGTGTGTGTGTCACAATCACTATCACTAGAATGCGAGTGAGATGACTTAGAGTGTACCTCATCTTCTTGGTCGGGTTGATCTTGTTCTTTAGCCATTAGACGGATCATTGCTTCTTCTTCGAATCACACGAGTAGTCGACTTCACTACTCTCCGAGTCTCTTTTCTTCTTTTGACTTAGTTGTCTTAGCGATCTCTGCCCAACATGGCCTTTTTCTTTTCTTGTCTTCTTTCTCCAAGACTCTTCTTTCTTCTTCATTCATGTATTTATTAGCTCACGAGGATATGGACAATCAATGACATAGTGACCTGGTTGTCTGATTTCAACACGGGTTCTCGGCTCTTTGATCGCTCTTTCCATTCTTGGATTATCGGCTCTACGTATTCAACCTTTTGATGCTCTGCTCTCTTGGGTGGCCTATCTTCCTTGACTTGGAAGGAGCTGAATGTCTCTGGAGGATTCACCCTTGTTTCTTTTATAGTTCTTGTTGAAGAACTTGTTGAATCTTTTAACCATCGAGGCGATTTCCTCCTGGTCAAAGGCTTCCTTGACTTTAGCTCTCTTCCCATCCTTAACTATAAGTGCAGTTGTTTTGGGTACATCTGTCTCATCTTGGTCCTTTCTTCTCAGCTCAAATTCATAAGCTTTGAGGTCTGAGAATAGCTCATGATTGGATGTTTTCGATAGGTCCATCGAGTGCCTTAGAGCCATGGTCTTCATTTCCCATTCAGCTGGGAGACTCCTTAGAATCTTCATACACATCTCCTTCTGTGTGTATTCCTTTCCAAGTGCTGAGAGCTCATTTGTAATTTCAGTGAATCTAGCATCCATCTGATCCATTGTCTCACCTACAAGCATTTTAAAGTTTTCAAAATTTTGAACAACAACAGATAATTTGTTTTCTTTAATTTGCTCTGATCCTTCACAAATTAAAGTTAATTTATCCCATTTCTTTTGTTGTTTTGCATACTGACTTTATTGAACATTGCTTTGTCAGTCTTGTAGAGAATATCCTTGGCCATGTTGTCCAAGTTGTATCTCTTTGTCATCATTGGTCCATTCAAATCCTTGGTTTTTCAACTAAAGGTTGGTCTTACTCGATTCTGACTTCTTCTCTTTGGCAAGCAGCCTCTCTCTCCTTCTGCGATTGTGTTCACTTTCGGTATTTGCGGTGGCCCATCTTCTATCACTAGCCACATTTCAACATGTAAAGCGAGATAGATGAGCCTGCATACGAATTTTCGAAGAATCAAATTCCTCAATAGTGAACATAGGAATGCGTGTCAAATTTTCTTCCATGATAATAACCTTGTTGAATAAAAATAGCTTTTGAAAGAACAAGTGTTAAAAGAATTTCTTTGAAAGATTGGAGATCTAGTTTAGTAACTAGTGTGGAAGGCTCAATGAACCAACCGCTCTGATACCACTTGTAGGTCCCAAGGGGTGTGAGTAAGGTTTAGAAGGAGGGGTTGAATTAACCTTTCCAACTTTTCGATTTTAGTCCTTTTAAAATATTACAGAGTTAAATATACAGCTAAGTCCTTGAGGGATAGCTAAGTTAGTTAATCAGCAGAGTTAGCCACTCAGCAATGGACTCGATTGAGCCGTTGATAGAATAACTCGATTGTTTAGTCTAAACCTTAACTTGGCCGTGATGAGATTTTCAGCGGAAGACTTAACACCCTTGAATTTGGTTTAAGTTTGTTTTAACACTTGGTTTTAGCACTTTGTTAATTATCAGTTGGATAGCAAATTATTAGCAGATATAAAATGATATGCAGAAATGAAAATGCTTAAATGTAAATGACACAATAATTTTTATAGAGGTTCGAAGATGGGGTAATTCTTCTACTCCTCTCTTCTCCAACTCCTGGAGGAATCCACTTTGAGTATTGATCGAGTGCAAAGTGGTTATCGGTCCGGATACAAGTCTTGATCACACAAACTAACTTGCTCCTTTGGGACTTAGTCGGAGATGATTTGATCACTCACCGGCTTCTCGTCCGACTCGAACTTCTTCACATGGCGGTTGCCTTGTTACTTCAGCTTACTTGCTCAATCTTCTTGGATTTGATCACGAAGCCCTCCAATAACTTGAGACTGTTCGACCTTGAACCTTTCTACAATCCTCCTTGGAAAGTAGACCCCTTTTGATTCTTCAAAAGTTTCCTCTTCAACAGTTTGAAGTTGTCTTTTCTTCACGACTTAATGTTTGATCGATTTCCTTGTATCAAATGAATGTACAAATTATTCGGGTTACGACACGAGGTGCAATGCTTCCCATTGGGTTATTCCTTTTGCACGCTTCTGGGACTGAGCATTTTAAGACATGGAAACATGGAAGTATTACTTGTTTAGGTAATATTCATGATATTTGTGCAACGGATTCTTTTCGATTAACTCCTCTTTGCAAGTCGCCTTTTCCCAGGTGACTTGAGTCTCCGCTCCAATGATTGAAAGACGATCTGTCACTTCAACTTCACTTGGCTTCTTGAGTTGACTTAACTGACTCTTCTTACAACTGAATATCAGCTGATACTCCTTCAATCGAGTCCTTGACATTTCTTCCTTGTCACACTCAGCTGCTTCACAGCGGAGTCTTCATCCTAGTCTTCAGTTGACTTTTTGTCTATCCAGGCATAACTGATTTGACTCAGCTCATACAACCCTATCTATTACAATATAAATTACAAGGAAAATGGGGTGCCAACTTTCTAGTCTAAGTTTTACATGTCATTCATCAAAATCTAAACAATAAATTTCCCAACAAGCCATTATAAGGATAAGGTCTGATAGAGGAACAGAGTTTGTCAATGGGATTATAACCCAAAATTGTATTAAAAATGGTATTACTTATGAGTTGTCAGTTGCAAGAACTCCACAGTAGAATGGAGTAGCTGAAAGAAGGAACATAACTCTTAAGGAAGCTGTGAGGACCATGTCAGCTGAAGCTGGTTTGCCTAGGAGATTTTGGGCTGAAGCCATTAACAATACTTGTTACACTCAGAATAGTGGTATGATTAACATGAGGCTGTCCAAAATCCCTTATGAAATTTGTACGGGGAGAAAGCCAAATGTTGGATATTTCAATATCTTTGGATGTGAGTGCTTCATCAACAACAATGACAAGGACAATTTAAAAGCTTTTTATGCTAAAGCTAATGAAGGTATCTTTTTGGGATACTCAGCTGAGAGCAAAGCTTACAGAGTGCTGAACAAGAGGACTAGGGTCACAGAAGAATCTATCCTTGTGGTTTTTGATGAACCTGATTTCAATGGACAAGACATATATGAGTTAGCTGACAAGAGGAATCAACCAACTGTCCAAAAGAGTCCTTATGTTGAAGCAGATGTAAGAGGGCTCAACCCTCATGAAGATGAGATAGTTGAATCTCAGAGACAGTTGTAAGGTCTGCAGCTAAATGATGATGAGAAAGCTATTCAAGGCAACTTAGCTGAGAGACGACTGAACCCAACATTCTTACTGCAACCAGATGTGAGATGGCTGAGAGACCATCCACCTTAGTTAATCATTGGAAATGTTATAGATGGAGTGAGAACCAGATCCATAAGTCAACATGAAGCTATGTTTACTTGTTTCATTTCCCAGGTATAGCCTAAAGATGTGTCACAAGCATTGGATGACATACATTGGATTCTAGCTATGCAGGAAGAGCTGAAATAGTTTGACAAAAACAAGGTTTAGGAATTAGTTCAAAGGCCTACCCACCAAAATGTTATTGGTACTAAGTGGGCATTTAGAAACAAGATGAATGAAGAAGGATCTGTAGTAAGAAACAAAGCAAGACTGGTAGCCAAAGGGTATTGCCAAGAGGAATGTATAGATTTTGATGAAATGTTTGCTATATTGGAAGCAATTAGGATGTTTCTTGCTTATGTTGCACAAAAGAACTTCATTGTTTATCAAATGGATGTGAAGAGTGCATTTTTGAATGGACTTTTGGAAGAAGAAGTCTATGTGGAGCAACCTCCAGGTTTTGAGCTATTAACTATTAGAGATAAAATCTACAAGCTCAAGAAAGCATTGTATGGATTGAAACAAGCACCAAGAGCCTGGTATGACACATTGTCTCAGTTTCTTATTGACAATGGATTCACCAAAAGCAATGTTGATATAACACTCTTCAGAATTCAAGATGGGGAGAGTATATTTCTTGTTTAGATTTATGTGGATTACATCATCTCCAGATCAACAAACAAAGAGTTGTGTGACAAATCTTCAAATCTCATGCAAGGGAAGTTTGAAATGAGCATGATGGAAGAGCTGACTTTCTTCCTAGGTCTTCAATTCAAACAAATGAAGGATGGAACCTGCATAAGTCAAACCAATTATACCAGAGATTTAATGAAGAAATTTGGTATGGAAGAGAAGTCATCAGTGAAGATTCCCATGAATACATCTTTCAAGATGGATATGGATGCAGATGGCAAAGATGTTGATCAAACCAGATATAGAGCCCTTATTGGATCTTTGCTCTATTTAACATCAAGTAGGCCAGATATCACCTTGGTTGTAGGTGTATGTGCCAGATTTCAATCTGCACCAAAAGAAAGTCACATGACTGCATCCAAGAGAGTCCTTAGGTATTTGAAGGGATGCCAAGAAGTTCGCTTCTGGTATCCAAAGGATGGAGGATTCAAGCTAGTTGGCTACTCAGACTCAGACTATGCTGGATGTACAGTGGACAGGAAAAGTACATCAGGTACTTGTCAAATGCTAGGAAATAAGTTGGTTTCTTGGTTCATCAAGAAACAAAATTCAATAGCTACATCCATAGTTGAAGAGTACATAGTTGCAGGCAGCTGTTGTGCCCAAGTGTTATGGATAAGGTACTAGCTGAGAGACTATGATATAGAAGAAAAAGAGATTCCAATTATGTGTGATAAGACAAGTGCTATTGCAATAACTCAGAATCCTGTATTACATTCAAGAATCAAGCATATTGATGTCAGATACCATTTCATAAGAGATCATGTTGAAAATAAAGACATCACTTTGGAATACATATCAACTGACAAGCAGTTAGTTGATATATTCACTAAGCCACTATGTGAATCTAGGTTTGAAGAGCTTAAAAATAAGCTAGGATTGATTGAGCTGAGTTAGGAGGCTCAGAAGACTCAATCAACAGAATCAAAGAAGAAACACTCAGTTGTGCCACGAAAGCCAGCTGCAGCGAAGAAGCTTAAGATGGTTGAATCAGCTTTCATAGCCGAAGAACCAGAGGTTGTGGAACCCGAAGTTCCACTGGTTAATACCAAGAGACGTCATTTAGTGAGACAATCTGAATTAGCCAAGCCAATTGATTCAGGCACGGCTGTTGAAAAGGAAGCAGTAGAGTTTGGAAGAAAAGAGTGGTGCGAAGACCACTAAAGAACAGGAGACTGCTATTGGCGAACAACAGAGGATGGATGAGACAACTGAGGAAAAAGAAATGGATACAGCTGACCATGGTGAGGAGTTAGTTGTCCAATCCCCTCAGACAGATGCCATAACAACTGAGGAGGAAAGGGTTCCTCTTGCACCAATAGAAGAAGATGTCGAGGATGATGATCTCGTTGTGCTATCTCCAACGTACCCAGATGTACATGAGAGGCTTTATGATTGGAGAAACTGGAAGTTGAGCTATGCCAGGGCTCAATTCCAGAGTCCGTAATTCATAGATGAGGAAGAAGAACTCCTGAGTTTTCCTGGAAACATCCCGGTCTGTTCAGCATTGGACCCTGATCTCTGCACAACCATCCTATTCCAGAAGAAAGAGAAAAATAAGCGCAAGGCAAAAACAAAGGCAATTGAGGAATCAAAACAACCTCAACCCTTCCCATTTGAAGGAGTACCTGAAAGTGCCTTTAAATCAGCTAGCAGCAACGATGATGAAATGGACCCTGCTGTTGAAGTGGAGAAAGTTAAAATGAGGCAAGTTATCTAAGAATCCAAAGAGCTGCACGAGAAACAACTTCGAACGGGCCCAGGAGAGTCCTCTTCAATTATGATCTCTCCTAGCCTAAATATTTTGGAAATGGTGAGGGTGGTTGATGTCACCACTTCCCCAATGCACTCAGAGGAACATGATACCAGGAGAATTGGTGATGAAGCTAAGGAATGAATAGAGTAGGGCACCTTAGCCAAGCCTATCCGTGAAGAAGATGTTGAGACACCTGCCCTATTGGCTACTCACTCAATAGGAAACGAACCTCAGTCTCAGGTTTTGAGTGACTCCACTGCTTGAAACTCAGCTGGTGCGCCAGCTGAGGAGGAAACTCAAACCACCACAGCCGAGATGGAGGAGGTTGTGGGAGACAACACCCAAAAGAAGTTTGGATGTGATGATGAGAATTTAATTGTATAGCAGAGTGGGGTTGACGAGGCTCAAATAGTTTTGACTGTCTCAGCTAAAATCCCAGCTGCCTTGCAGGCCGATGAAGCTATTAATGCAGCCAACGCATAGGATGGAAGTGAAGCCAAAGAAATTTAGACTCGTGACTCTAATAGTGAAATCCGCAAGGTTGATACCTCAAGGATGCCACTGAAAACCCCAAAGCAGGTCAGTTTGCTGAAAGGATAACTGAATACACTACTACGGTTGTGACTGCAAAATGGATTGCAGAAGGCCCATCAGCGATTAAGACTGTTGAGTGTAAAGAAGGCCCAGTGGAGATTGAGACTTCCATGGGTAACCAAGGCGAAGAAGAAGTGCCTGCCCCTCAAGAAGAGTCAATGGAAGAAGAAGAAATAAGTGTCCTTCATGACTCTCAAGAACATGTTGATGTAGAGTTCTTGGAAACAGAAGATGAAGCTAAGTCCAGTCCCATAGATAAATCTCAAGAGGACACAGCTGCAGAGGAGGGGCATTGGCACAAATAAAGGGTAAAGCTAGTGATAAAGCTTCCCAAATGATATTTACTTTTGTTTATGGCCCACCCCCTATGGTGCCACCCCCTATGGTGCCATTACATTCCCATGATGCTAGTAAATCAGTTTAGGAACAGACTACTCAAATGGAAGAACCAACTGACGACAATGATGTTGTTAAGACAAATGAGGTCGATCTTGAGGTAACACAAATTGCAGAAAACTGTCGATGATCTTTGAGACAGCCAAAGCACACAGAGCTGAAGAACTTTTGAAGGAAAAGGGTAAGGCTCTCGAAGCAGGATAAGGGGAGAACCTATTTTTTCGTAAGGACTTATTCGCAAAATTCTTACCTTTCGAGGCTAATGTCCCCTTGGAAGCAGAGCCAGCTGCTGAAAGTGCTAAGTACCATGTCCAAGTCCCAACTAAATAACTTGGAACTCCTGATGACAACACTATGAGGTCGTTGTAAGTCCAAGTGGCTATGATAATCTAGAGGGGATGGTGAATAAATTATCTCCATTTTCTCGGTTATGCCCTCTTTTTTGAATCAAACAAGCCAATACAAGAATAAAAGTGCGGGAAGTAAACAACACGCCTCAATTTATAGAGGTTCAACCCACCTAGGGCCTAATCCTCTACCACCCCAGTATCTCCGGGATGGATTTCAAAAAGAAAAAAAGATTTTATTAATTACCAAAATTAATACAGCAACACCTTCAACATCACCTTGAAGAGCACCACACTCTTCTTCAACACCACTTTGGAGATTACCACAATCTCCCTTGAAGATTACCACAATCTTCCTTCAACGACACCCTGTGAAGATCACCACAATCTTCCGACTTGAAGAATACCAAATTCTTCAACACCTCAAAGAGCACCACACTCTTCAATAAGAAGATCACCACAATCTTCTTGCACCTATCACCTAGATCATCCAAGTGTGTTCTTACCACAATAACACTCACAAGGATATCTTGTGTTGAATGATAACCCAAATTCAAGATTACAACTCGATAATGAATGATACAAATTGAGTGCAAGTGTAATCAAGAAATAAGCCTAGACCTCAAGATGTGAAAGTGATAAGCTAGGCAAATTACAACAAGAATAATAACAATGAAGAACAAATATGTTTGCTTGAATGTATCTTGTTGTGTTGTAGTATTCTCTCTTGTTGTGTTGCTTCAAATCTTCCTCTATTTATAGGAGATGATTGATCATTGATAGGCTCCTCTTGGTGACTGATTTCTACCAAACAAATGCAATTAAAATCAAAATTATAGCTGTTAGAAATCAACTCCATAATTTCGGGAAAAGTTGTCTGCTGCGCAACGATTAGAATTTTGCTGTCAAACAATAGGGCGACCGGTCGCGCACAAATAGACATTTGAAGGTAACACCACAATTTTACATAGGGCGACCGGTCGACGGGGGGTCCGACCGGTAGACCCTATGTCCAGCCGGTCGAGCTCAACAAATGATTGGTCCATGGAATTCTATTTCAAGTCATTCTTTCCCAGGCACCGGTCGACCCTGGGGCGACCGATCGAAGCCACCGGTCAACGCCCAGGTCGGCCGGTCAACCTTCTCCATTTTAATTTCGTTGCGTTATCTGTTTCAAAACATATCTCAGGTACGGGTTGCCCTATAGGGCGACTGGTCCAACGCGAAACGGAAATGTTGTCCAATTTTTATCGAAAATAAAATTCAAGAAATACTCCGAAAAATTAGTAAAAATATTTTAAAACAATCGGGAGTATTTGGACAACATTTGAAATATTGTTTTGATGTAAAAATCCATTAACACAAAATCATCAAAAGTGTTGTCCAATTTTTGTCGGAAATAATCTTTAAGAAATACTCCAAAAAATTAGTAAAAATATTTTAAATCACTTAGGAGTATTTGGACAACATTTAACAACATTGTTTTGGTGTAAAAACAAAATCATCAAAATCATGATAAAAATATTTATCTAACAAACTCCCCCTTTTTTATGATTACAAACTAAAATAATTTAAAGAGGTCGATTTTGAAAACAAAATAATTTTACCGATTAAAAATAAATTATCCGTTGTGAGCGACAACAACATTCCACGCAATATCTATATCTATACTAATATAAAAAGTGTGAATAGGTGGAATGGTTTCTTGAAACTTTTGATTGGACAAAACTATCCCTTCAACATAATTAAGTTTAGGGACAATTGAGTAATATGATATTTATTTTAGCTTTTGTTTAGTTACAAGACAAGTGAGTGGCCTTTTATATCCCAAATTCTTCTTATGTGTTCTTTCAATTGTAACTTTTACAATATTTTAATTTTTTTTATATATTATCAATTTTATATTAAACAACATTTCGAAAGCTTTCCAACCATATATTATAAGCTTATATACAAGATTTCATATGAGATCATTGTAGTTGTTTAAATTTCGTCGTTTGTATAATTATATATATATATATATATATTGTATTTTTGAACACTAAAAATTAAAAATATTTATAATAATTCTAGAGGAAAAAAAAATGAAGTTACAATCAAACAAAAGGAAACAAAATTCTAATCCTAGGGGTTTTGTTTAAATAAAAAAGGATAAAATACATGATCCACGAACCTCACTTAAGATTGCAATGAAAATAATCTTGAACTTACAAATCTTTATCTAAGTTTTTAATGGATGTTTCCTTTAACATTTTAAATCTAAATTTAGACTCAATTATATATTTAATAATTTTAATGAAATTTTTATTAGAAATTCAATTATTATCATAATATATTTTAAAAGAAATATATTTAAAAAATTTAAATATCTCACACTCGGATAAAAAAAATTTACGAAATTAACTAAACCTTGATGATATCAATAT
Source organism: Rehmannia glutinosa (assembly GCA_016081115.2). Taxonomy (NCBI): domain Eukaryota; kingdom Viridiplantae; phylum Streptophyta; class Magnoliopsida; order Lamiales; family Orobanchaceae; genus Rehmannia; species Rehmannia glutinosa. Next base: position 69,572,773 of record CM071924.1, on the reverse strand, counting down.
TTCTAAACTAATAATTTTTAATCTGGATGTATAACAAAGAGCGGATAAAATACTAGCGCTCTTTGTTTTATTTTAATTGTATTCTTGTGCGTTATATGTTTTTATGGCCTGAAAAATAAGTGGAAAGTATTAAAAAAATAATAAAGAAAAAGATTCTGCAAAATAGATGTCCTTAATTATAAAGCAAATATATTTCATGAACCAAACAAATTTATAAAAAAAATGCCTTTTTTATTTATATCTATATCTATAACTAAATATCTATACTAATACTTTTTCCAACTATCTATCTATACTTATATTAAAAATTTGCACATGTCGGGTGATTTATTTGAAAATTTTGATTCGATAAAAGTATTATTTTGACAGTAAATGTCAAAATTATTTCTCTTTTTTTTTCAAAATTTATTGTAAACTCATTCACTTTCATTCCTTTAAAAATATTTTATTTATATGATGAGATATAGTTCAACTTTTTAAATTTATGTTATTAATAGATAGTTTCGTTTAACCAAATAAAATATATAAAAAGTTGAAAGATTATAATAAAGAGTTTAAAATGATATATGTGTCAAACATTCTTATATATATATATATATACTATGCCATTTTCTATATAAAAAAAAATTAATTCACTCAAAAATCACATCTTTAAAAAGTTAATAGATTCAAGCACAAAAACTATACTTATTACAAAATCCAAGTATACAATATCTTAAATTTTGCAAAATGAAGAATAAGAGAAACATTGTGATAAGAATCACGAATGAAAATTGTTGTATACTCATATGAAATTTTAATTAAAAAAATAAATTAATAAGAAATACACATGTCAAACTTTGGTATTTTTTAAATTACAAATTAATGTAGGCAATAATACTGATAAATAATACTATTTATATATCAAATTAACTATATTAAACCATACACAATACTAAACTAGAATGAAGACCACATTTAAAGTCCAATTATATGAATTATTTAGGCCTAAGGAGGCACATAAGGATAATTAAAGGATTATTTACACCTTGAAATCTTAATTTTTGGCAAGTATAATTTCTTTTGATCAAAATAATAAAAAACATTAAGTAAAGATTACAAGTACTATATATCATTTTTCCTTCAACAGAGGCATCAAATTACGAAAATGAATGTGTAATTGTATTTTGTTACAATAAATAGTATTATTTAGAAAATAAATGATTCGGATTAATTTTATTTGTGGTGTCTTCAAAAATAAAACTAATATAGATTAGTTTTAATATAAGTTTGTATAACTATATGCTTAAAAACATTTACAAATATATTAATTTTATAACGAAAGTAAAGAGTCAAATTCAATTGCAAGTACCATCGCTAATAGCATAATATATATTTCTAAAACTACTTGAGTTAGTGTTTCTTTTAAATAACATAAGTATTTGCAAAATAAATTTCAAGTATAATAATTTATTAGTATTATATTTAACTATTGAAGTTTGACTCAATATGAATTTTGATAACTGATTTTTTTAAGACTATCTTTGGTTTTATTATTCATTAAGTGGATATATTTTATATGCAATTGTACAAAATTTCAAAATTTAGATTTCAAGTTTTATTTAAAACATGACTCTTGATGACAATAATGTTTTTGTTTTTGATGAAAGATGACAATAATGTTTTAGTTTTCATATTTATTGGATTAAGGTGTATTATTTTAAAGACGACACTCAAAATAGATAGATTGCAATAAGTTAAAGTTTAAGTGTTCTAATAAAAATATCAAGTTTGGAAGTTCATCTAATTAAGATTTTATAGGAAAAGATTTTTCCTTTTTATCCATATATTTTATTTTTAATATTTGTCTTGAGTTACATTTCGTTAACCAAAGTAGTTAGAGAGAATGAAAGAAACACACGATCGTACCAGGTAATATTAATCTTTAATTTATATATTTTTTTGATAAATAACAATTACAACTAAAATGATGAGGTTATGCCTGATTTTTTGGTAAATAAGTAATTTATATCAATTTTAAATTTTTTATTGATGTGATAAAGATATATGAATATTTAGCTCATGAATTACCGAATAATCATGCATAATGCATCTAATATGCTAAAAGACTTCCGAAATTAATTAACAAAAAAACGTTCATAGCCATTAAAGCATAATAAAAGCTTGATTAATATGCTTATAAGCTAATATACGAACTTATTTAGTTCTTATATTAATTTTAAATTTTTGTTGGCTTGAGTTCTTAAAAGATTTACTTAATCATTCATATCGATTTATACTTATGAAAACAAAAATATATATTAAAATACTTTGAAAGTTTTCTTTTAATAGTTTGATGATTTAGTTATTATATATTTATTATTGGTAAAGTACATTAAGTTATTTTAATATTCATCAATAAAAATATTTAATAATATAATTATTTTTATAAAATCATATGGGATCACGTGCGACACACGTGTTTCTTACTAGTAATCACAAAGATGGGAGTATAGATTTTGAAAAATATTTTTGCAAAAGCTCCCCCTATCATCATGCACAACAAAAGTAATGTAGAAGCAATCAACCAAAAGCTAAAAGCTCAAAGATGGGAGTATAGATTTTCAAAAATATTTTTGCAAAAGCTCTCCCTATCAACATGCACAACAAGAGTAATGTAGAAGCAATCAACCAAAAGCTAAAAGCTCAGCTTTTACATATTGAGCTTAAGAATCAAGAGCTTATAAGCTCCCCATGTCAATAAAACATCATTAGTTATGTAAATAAGTCCATAATACAACAAATGGACTAAGTATGATCGACAATGTTTGGCTTTTAATAGCCACAGCTTATAGCTTCTTTCTCGAGCTTATTTTAGCTTCTTTGAGCTAATGAGCTTATAACTTGTTTCTCCCCCTTTGGAATCATCAAAAAGAATGTTAGCACGATAAAAACATCCTATTATCATATCAAAGTGCGCAATTTTACCGATTTATCGAGCTATTTGAACATTGAAGCTTATAAACTAAATAAGAGGGAAAAGTCGATCATATGACTTGTAGAAGCTCATGAAAGCTCATTTGATTTGCAAAACATGATCTCTATAAATATATAATACATTTGAAAATGAGATAATCATGTAGGTGATGAATTTTTCATTGAAACGTTTTATCGAACACTTGGCGGGCGTCAAAAATAGAAGAAGATATATATAGCCCTTGTAAATGTAATCAAGCCAAGTTTTTCATCACCAAAGGCAATTTTACAAATATCATCCAACAACAATTAATAAGCTCATCACAAACATATACGAATTGCATCAAGAAATGGACATTTAAGCCAAGTTCTCAAGGGTTCAACTCAATTGAGATAATGGAGTAGAATTCTTACCAATTAATCGGTGAGGATGAGCAACAATGATGATAAACGAGCAAGATAATCACCAAGACATATAATTTATGCAACAAAACTCATTTGAAGTGAATTGTGTGTGCAAATGACAAAGGGGACAAAATAGAGTTGAAAGAGCCAAAATGGCTAAGTATGAGAACATAGATGATTTTAACCCAAAATAGCACTCAGGGCGACCGGCCGGAGCTGAGGGCGACCGGTCAGAGCTGAGGGCGACCAGTCGAGGGCTAGGCCGACCGGTCGACCTCAGCCCAGTCAGCCCACTGGATCGTTTGTTTTTCCAAAATCCAAAATTTGATCCAAAAATCTGATTTTTCGCCCCTAAGTTTTAAAAACGTGCAAAATACAAAGGTAGACCTCATTTAATATGCATTATGTCATAATCAAGCTCGAAATGAGGTAAAAGACTCGGCGGTTAATGATTAAAAACAAATATCCGCGAGTTATCTTTGAGACGGATTTGAACACATCTCAATTTTTCGTTTTTAGAAACGTAATTCCAAAAAAATCGAATCTCAATATGTTTGATTCGATTATGACGAACCATATTTTGAGAAATTATAATCACCGGACTTATTATCCCAAAAAATATGAACGTTTTAAAACATTGGATAAACAAGCCATGAGAAGAAGTGACTTTCAAATATTTGAAAATTTCTTTTAACGGCACTTTTAATGAGATTCGTGGGGATAGTTTTGAAGTCGGGCATATAGACATAAGGCATAGAAAATGTCGAGTCTAAAGAGTAATAAACGTAGATAAACATACCTTGAACTTGTTTGTCAATCAATATGCCTTCCTCAACCACTTCTTCCTCAACCATCTTGATATTGTTGCCATATGAATAGAGATTGTTCTTCCTTTTTCAATGCCTAACTTCTTCAAAGTTACTTTTGTATATTTTGATTGTGAAATATGACCACCTTCTTGGCATTGTTTAACTTAAAGTTCAAGGAATAAATTGAGCTCTCCCATCATGATCATCTTAAATTCACCTTCTTCGTGACAATAACCTTGAGCTACTAACCTTGCTTTGATCATTAAGCTTGTTCCGAAATACCATAACTTTCTGCAAAATCTTAACAAGATATCTTACACAAGAGAATAGTAATATCGAATAATAGAGACACTATAATAAGCACCACATACTATGCCTTTAAAAAATCATCAAGAGTCTAATAAAACATGTAAGTTCAAATATGCTTATAAAAAGCTATATAAGGTCTCTTTTCAAATTTGAAAATTTGAGAACATATAGTTGAGACCTCATTTAAAAGAAGTATTTGAACAAGAGTTTTGACAAGAATGAATATGTGCAATCAAGTGCATAATTTTGAGAAGAAGATAAAATCGAATGTTTTATCACGAACAAATATAATCATTTATAAGTCTCGGATAAAAAGAGCTTTATCGAATAGTGCCTTTTCAAAAAATCGAAAAATCCTCTTAATGGCACTTGTATAAAATACTTTGAAAAGCAAGCACATAGGCATATGGCAAGAATGTATCGAGTCTATAAGATGAATACCAATGATGAGCGTACCTCGATAGTTTATGCTCCTCTTGACACATTATGACATAAATAGCCATTGGTGAAGATATATATATCCTACACAATTCTTAAGCAAATCTAGCACAAACATAATGATACAAGTGTAGGCTAAGCAATAAGAGATATCATAAGTGTGCTTATGCTATATAAAACCATAAGGGATAATAGAAGCACCTTAGTATAAGTATATGCACAAGAGTTTTAAAATAATCATGCAAGGTCTCTTTTTTTTAAAAAAAAAAAAAAGATTTTAAGAACACAAATATATAGAAGACCACATTTAAAATATTTTGAAAAAAAATCATTTTGACAATTAAGGCATAAATAAAAACATGCATAATAACAAAATGAAAAGCATATATAAATAGGGAGATGCGGTTTACGAACTACGCCATTTCCATGGGTGGTGTCTTTCCCTTTGTTGATAATATCTTCCCCTTTGAAAATCATCTTGTTGATGATAGCTTCTCCAATTGCTCCAATTCCAAGGATTGTGTCCATCCCATTGTTGATAGTGCCTTTCTCTTGGAAATTCATTGTGATGTTGTCTTCTCATTTGATCAAATGAGACGATCATTTGATGTCTTCTTAGCGGAATTTTCTTTGATTGTTATTCCGCCGGGTACCTAATATGATATTTTTTTGTGGTGACCTCAAGTGTTTGGGTCCTTTGGGATTAGCTTTGAGACTTTTAGGTCTCCAAGAATAATTAGAGCTATTTTTAGCCCGACAAGTATTAACCGTTTGACCCTTTTTACCGCAATAAAAGCAAGTAATGATTCTAGGAGCATAATGACCGACATGCTTAGAGACTTGACTCTTTTTCATATGATTTACAACATTAGGCTTATGATCAAGTCCTTGTTTATCACAGCTATGAACATCAACAATTTGGACATTTTATCGGTACTCAAGTTGAATTTTAATAAATCCTTTTTCATGCAATTAATATCCTCAACAAGAGTACTATATTCTTTTTCAAGGATTCTAACCTTATCAGGTGTGGTGGTGTGAGCACATGAAAGTGATTCATAGGAAGTAAATAAATTATCCTTATCATTTTTCAAAACATTGAATTCCTTTTTCAATTTTTTATATTTAACAAGTAAGCTTTGGAATTCATTTTGAAGCTCATCAAAATCATTTTGCAAATCACTATAATCATTTTGTAATTCATTATCATAGGAAGTAGAAGGTTTAGAACTTACCTCTTTTTCTTCTTCGAAGCCCATAAGACACCATTCGTTTTCATCGTCATCGGAAGTTGTAGGAAGCTCATTCCATGTTGTTGGGTTTGATGTTGTATCCATTTGAGAAGTAGATGCTTTTGAGTTGCTCCTTTCATTTGCATATACTTCTTCTAATTTTCTCCATACTTCATGTGCCGATTTAATTCCTACAATATGATACAAAATTCCAAAATGGTAAGTGAACAATAAATAATATTAAGAGCTTTACCATTTAAGAAGATGATTTTCTTCTCTTCATCATTGAGGTGTGAGGTGTGTCTTTTATATGAATGGATTCTCCATAAGTAACCACGTTCCAAATATCGAACCCGCAACCTTGTAGATAACATTCCATTTTTTCTTTCCAAAATGTATAGTTTTTGGAATCAAATAGTGGTGGCTTGGTGGTGGAGGCACCGGCAAGTTAGACTTCATTCGTAGCCGATGATCGTTCCTCTTTACTCGCGAGGTGGAACGAGCTTGCCAAAGAGTTTGGCTTTCATACCACTTGTAAGTCCAAACGGCTACGATAATCTAGAGGGGATGAATAGATTATCTCCATTCTCTCGATTATGCCCTCTTTTTCGAATCAAACAAGCCAAAACAAGAATAAAGGTGCGGGAAGTAAACAAACGCGTTGATTTATGGAGGTTCAACCCACCAAGGGCCTAATCCTCTACCACCCCAGTATCTCTGGGATGGATTTCAAAAAGAAAAAAAGATTTTATTAATTACCAAAATTAATACAACAACACCTTACAACATCACATTGAAGAGCACCACACTCTTCTTCAACACCAGTTTGGAGATTACCACAATCTCCCTTGAAGATTACCACAATCTTCCTTCAACGGCACTTTGTGAAGATCACCACAATCTTCCGACTTTAACAATACCAAATTCTTCAACACCTCAAAGAGCACCACACTTTTCAATAATAAGATCACCACAATCTTCTTGCACCTATCACCTAGATCATCCAAGTGTGTTCTTACCACAAGAACACTCGCAAGGATATCTTGTGTTGAATGATAACTCAAATTCAAGATTACAACTCGATAATGAATGATACAAATTGAGTGAAAGTGTAATCAAGAAATAAGCCTAGACCGAAAGATGTGAAAGTGATAAGCTAGGCAAATTACAACAAGAATAATAACAATGAAGAACAAATATGTTTGCTTGAATGTATCTTGTTGTGTTGTAGTATTCTCTCTTGTTGTGTTGCTTCAAATCTTCCTCTATTTATAGGATATGATTGATCATTGATAGGATCCTCTTGGTGACTGATTTCTACAAAAAAAATGCAATTAAAATCAAGATTATAGCTGTTAGAAATCAACTCCATAATTTAGGGAAAAGTTGTATGCTGCACAACGGTTAGAATTTTGTTGTCAGACAATAGGGCGATCGGTCGCGCACAAATAGACGTTTGAAAGTAACACCACAATTTTACACAGGGCAACCGGTCGATGGGGGGTCCGATCGATCGACCCTGTGTCCAGCCGGTCGAGCTCAACAAAAGATTGGTCCAGGGAGTTATGTTTCAAGTCATTCTTTCCCAGGCACCGGTCGACCCTGGGGCGACCGGTCGAGCTCAACAAAAGATTGGGCTGGATGAACTGGCCAACAGAGAAGTGGCAAGGAAGAATGAAGAAGGAAGGAGGACACAAGAAGAAAAAAATGCTAGGTTTGACCGAGAATGGAGAGTAAGACAGCAGAGGGAGGATCCTACTGCAAAAAGTGCATATGAAAAGAAAAGGAGATAAGAAGAAGATAGAAAGAGAAGGAGAGCTGAAGAGGATCGCAGAGGAGCCGAAGAGGATGAGAGAAGAAGGAAGCAACCGAGGCGTTGAAGACGGCTGAACCCCTTCGTGTTGTATATTACTTAACTGTAAATACACATATTTGTAAGTATGCTGTGTATACCTTGTTATATATAATTGCTCTAATACAAATTGTAGATGCTCTTATACTTATGTGTATATAGCTCTGTTACCTTGTATAAGTTCATAAATTGTAAAACTTGTTGTAAAGTGCAAAGAATAATATGTTCAATAAAATGACATATTACACAATCATTCTTTATTTTCTGCACTATTTGCTTTATCGTTTATTTAAGTTTTGGCATCATCAAAAAGGGGGAAATTGTTGGGAAAATTTATGTACAGATTTTGATGATACCATGTAAAACTTAGATTAGGAAGTTGGCACCCCATTTCAAATGTAATTCAACTTGTAAAAGATAGGGTTGTATGAGCTGAGTTGAAGACAACCAAGTTGAAGATTCTACAAGACCCGACTGAAGATTGAAGTGAAGACCTAGCTCTGTGTCAGCTGAGTGAAGTGAAGTGAAGACTCAATCAAGTGACAGAAAAGCTGTCTCAGTCAGCTTACTGACAGCTAAGTCATTCCAAAATAATTAAAATCGAATGTCAAAAGGTTGTGCATCAGACAAGACTTGAAGAAAACTGAAAGAGATCCCTTGCCAAGACAAGCCAAGGTTTTGCTGGAAATAGGCATGTGTCAGTCACAAAGAATAAAGTTATTTTGCTGAAATAGTGCAAAAAGTAAGGAACCAATGAGATGTACCTGAAATCCTGCAGAGATTAAGGAAATGATGTCGAGCAATTAATTCATGGTACGATCTCCATCAATACTGCAAGACAAGACAAACCAACAACCTACGAGTGTGATTTGAAAAATGTGTCTATCTCTTCAACAGTCATATTTTCAAATGTGCACTATAAAACGCTAAGGAAGCAAGTGAAAGAAAGAGACTGAATCTACGAACAAGTATACAAGCAATATGATCAAATTCCAAAATGGTAAGGGAACAATAAATATTATTAAGCGCTTTACCATTTAAGAAGATGATTTTCTTCTCTTCATCATTGAACTCCTTGAGGACTATGGAGTTGTGAGATGTGTCTTTATCAGAATGGATTCTCCATTAATAACTGTGTTCTAAAAATTGAACCCGCAACCTTGTAGATAGCATTCCATTCTTTCTTTCCAAAATGTATAATTTTTTGAATCAAATAGTGGTGGCTTGGTGGTGGAGGCGCCGGTAAGTTAGACTTCATTCGTAGCCGATGATCATTCCTCTTTACTCGCGAGGTGGAACGAGTTTGCCAAAGAATTTGGCTTTGATACCACTTGTAAGTCCAAGCGGCTACGATAATCTAGAGGGGTGTGAATAGATTATCTCCATTTTCTCGATTATGCCCTCTTTTTCGAATCAAACAAGCCAAGACAAGAATAAAGGTGCGAGAAATAAACAACACGCATCGATTTATAGAGGTTCAACCCACCTAGGGCCTAATCCTCTACCACCCCAGTATCTCCGGGATTGATTTCAAAAAGAAAAAAATATTTTATTAATTACCAAAATTAATACAACAACACCTTACAACATCACCTTGAAGAGCACCACACTTTTCTTCAACACCACTTTGGAGATTACCACAATCTCCCTTGAAGATTACCACAATCTTCCTTCAACGGCACCTTGTGAAGATCACCACAATCTTCCGACTTGAAGAATACCAAATTCTTCAACACCTCAAAGAGCACCACACTCTTAAATAAGAAGATCACCACAATCTTCTTGCACCTATCACCTAGATCATGCAAGTGTGTTCTTACCACAAGAACACTCACAAGGATATCTTGTGTTGAATGATAACTCAAATTCAAGATTACAACTCGATAATGAATGATACAAATTGAGTGCAAGTGTAATTAAGAAATAATCCTAGACTTCAAGATGTGAAAGAGATAAGCTAAGCAAATTACAACAAGAATAATAACAATGAAGAACAAATATGTTTGCTTGAATGTATCTTGTTGTGTTGTAGTATTCTCTTTTGTTGTGTTGCTTCAAATCTTCCTCTATTTATAGGAGATGATTGATCATTGATAGGCTCCTCTTGGTGACTGATTTCTACAAAAAAAAATGCAATTAAAATCAAGATTATAGCTGTTAGAAATCAACTCCATAATTTAGGAAAAAGCTGTCTCACGCACAACGGTTAGAATTTTGTTGTCAGACAATAGGGCGATCGGTCATGCACAAATAGATGTTTGAAAGTAACACCACAATTTTACACAGGGCAACGGGTCGATGGGGGGTCCGATCGGTCGACCCTGTGTCCAGCCGGTCGAGCTCAACAAAAGATTGGTCCAGGGAGTTATGTTTCAAGTCATTCTTTCCCGAGTGCACCGGCGACCACAGGGCGACCGGCCGACGCCATCGGTCGACGCCCTTGATTCGGCCGACTCGACCGCTCCATTTTAATTCCGTTGCGTTCTCTGTTTCAAAACATATCTCAGGTACGGGTTTTCCTATAGGGCAACCGGTCCAACGCGAAACGAAAGTGTTGTCCGATTTTTATCGAAAATTAAATTCAAGAAATACTCCAAAAAATTAGTAAAACTATTTTAAAATAATCGGGAGTATTTGGACAACATTTGAAATATTGTTTTGATGTAAAAACCCATTAACACAAAATCATCAAAAGTGTTGTCCAATTTTTGTCGAAAATAATCTTTAAGAAATACTCCGAAAAAATTTGTAAAAACATTTTAAATCACTTAGGAGTATTTGGACAACATTTAACAACATTGTTTTGGTGTAAAAACAAAATCATCAAAATCATGATAAAAATATTTATCTAACGTCATTTGGGTTTGATTTTGATGTTGTGTGGCTTGAAGAGATGTCCGCTGATGCAACCGACTTCCGAAAAGCCTTCAAGGCCATATGTAATGAAATTGAAAATACGGAGAAATGATTCGTAGCACTCAACCAACGGTTAGACAAGACAAGACAACAGAGATGTTAACATCACAGGAGATATCCGAGGCACGGTATTGAGAATAAGGGAATGAATAGGACAGACAAAAGCACTAAAGCGTGAGCAGGTTACGTATTTTAACTCCCTATTTGCCAAGATGGTAATATGGAGCTCAGAGAACGCCAAATTTTAGAAGAGACAGAGGGATCATATCTTCTAGATGGATCAATAGCACAAGACTGATATGGAGTTGCTGAAGGCACAGCATAAGGCAGACCTTCTAAAAACAGAGGCCACCATGCGTATAGAGATAATGGTGTTGCAAACTGAGATGAAGTTGATGGCAACTGAGACAAGAGCACTACGGTCAGAATTAAGAACAGCACACTCCACGAGCCATGATAAGATGGACATGACCAATAAGAAGGTTGATCTAATCATGGGAGGAGTATCTTCTCAGTCGACTCTACCCCTTGGTGATGATGCCAAAAGGGGGAGATGAAAGTGAAGGGAAAGGAAGTAAGGGGAAAGCAAGCAGCAAGGGGGAAGGTAGTGAAATGAGGAAGCCACCCTTGACAATTTTTGCTTGCTAAAACCCCTCAGCTAGGAAATGTTACAACATCTATCCTCAGTCAGCTGCCTCAAGAATTTTTTGTTGAAGAAAAAGATGTTTTGGCCTTCAAGAAATCTCGAGAAGCCATTGAAGCTATGTTTGAGAAGGTAGCTGAAGGAAGTAAGACATGATAGAAAACATAAAAGCAAAGGTCAAAGGTCCCCCAGCTGGACTTCTGAAGGAACCCCCAGCTATAAAACCTCCTCGAGAGCTAACTTTACCTGATGTTGGATCTGAACCAAGATCTCTAGAAGAATTTCAAACTCTAGCATCATAAAGATTTTTTAGGAATATGACTCTACCTCAGGCGTGGTATCTGTATTAGGAGAAAGGATTAGATCTTTGCAAATCAGCTGAGATGAACAGAGTTCAAGTAGTCAGCAGACTACTATGGCGCCCATGTAGTACACTCCAAGAGGAGGAGCTAAGTCATAAAGAGGAAGGGGAAGGCATGGCAGTGGTGGAAGAGGCATAACTACTCCATCCCAGCCAAGGCCTAAAGATGTTAGGTATGTAGACCCTCAGAAGAAAGGGATAAACTACTGTGTTGGGCTGGATGAACTGGCCAACAGAGAAGTGGCTAGGAAGAATGAAGAAGGAAGGAGGACACAAGAAGAAAAAAATGCTAGGTTTGACCGAGAATGGAGAGAAAGACAGCAGATGGAGGATCCTACTGCAAAAAGAGCATATGAAAAGAAAAGGAGAGAAGAAGAAAATAGAAAGTGAAGGAGAGCTGAAGAGGATCGCAGAAGAGACGAAGAGGATGAGAGAAGAAGGAAGCAACCGAGGCATTGAAGACGGCTTAACCCCTTCGTGTTGTATATTACTTAACTATAAATACACATATTTGTAAGTATGCTGGGTATACCTTGTTATACATAATTGCTCTAATACAAATTGTAGATGCTCAGATACATATGTGTATATAGCTCTGTTACCTTGTATAAGTTCATAAATTGTAAAAAGTGTTGTAAAGTGCAAAGAATAATATATTCAATAAAATGACATATTACACAATCATTCTTTATTTTATGCACTATTTGCTTTATCGTTTATTTAAGTTTTGGGATCATCAAAAAGGGGGAAATTGTTGGGAAAATTTATGTAAAGATTTTGATGATACCATGTAAAACTTAGATTAGGAAGTTGGCACTCCATTTCAAATGTAATTCAACTTGTAAAAGATAGGGTTGTATGAGCTGAGTTGGAGACAACCAAGTTGAAGATTCTACAAGACTCGACTGAAGATTGAAGTGAAGACCTAGCTCTGTGTCAGCTGAGTGAAGTGAAGTGAAGACTCAATCAAGTGACAAAAAGGTTGTCTCAGTCAGTTTACTGACAGCTAAGTCATTCCAAAATAATTGAAATCGAATGTCAAAAGGGTATGCAGCAGACAAGACTTGAAGAAAGCTGAAAGAGATCCCTTGCCAAGACAAGCCAAGGTTTTGCTAGAAATAGGCATGTGTCAGGCTGCCAGCAATAAAGCTATTTTGCTGAAATAGCGCAAAAAGCAAGGAACTTATGAGATGTACCTGAAATCCTGTAGAGATTAAGGAAATGATGTCGAGCGATTAATTCATGGTACGATCTCCATCAATACTGCAAGACAAGACAAACCAACAACCTACGAGTGTGATTTGAAAAATGTGCCTATCTCTTCAACGGACATATTTTCAAATGTGTACTATAAAAGGCTAAGGAAGCAAGTGAGAGAAAGAGACTGAATCTACGAACAAGCATACAAGCAATAACCTGCAAACATCTCTCAAGCTTTCAAAGTAATCCTCAAGCTAAACTCGAAGGAAATCAATCCAACACAATCAGTGAAGGAAAGACTACTTCATCAATTGAAGAGGAAAAATTATTTTCAAGAACAAATGGGTATACTCTCCAAGGTTGAAGGAGAAATAGTGAGGTTCCAGATCGAACCAGTGCTTTAAACCTGTTGGATTTCTAAGTGATCAAGTCCAGAGGTTTGAAGGGAGCTTAAGTAGCAGGAAAGTTGTCTTGTGAAGAAGCTGAGTCCTAGGAGCAGCAGGTTGTGTGATCAAAGCTGACTTGGACTATAAAATTGCTTTGTAACCAAGTCAAGTTACATAGTGGATTCCTCTAGGAGTTGGAGAAGAGTAGACTAGAGGAATTACTCCATCATCGAACCACTATAAAACTGCTTGTGTCTATTTACTTCTCAGCATACTTTATTTCTTGCTTTATTTTATATATGTTGATAAGTTAACTTGCTTAAAGTCTACTGATAATAACCATTGCTAAAACAAGTGTTGAAAAATGTACTTAAACTTCTACGGGTGAAAAGTCTTCCGCTGACAAAACCAAGTCTTTAACTGTGAATATATTTAAAAGGACTAAAATCGAAAAGTTGGTAAAATTTATTCAACCCCCTTCTAAACTTTACACATCACCCCTTGGGACCTACATCCTTAGAGATTTTCAGATCAAGTGCCTTACTCTTAAGGATATTAATCATAGTGTCTAAGGTAATAGAATCTCTACCATACTTAATGGCGGACTTAACATCAACATAGATATCATCAATATCATTTAGCAACACAATAGGAGTATAGTCATTAATGTTTTTATCACCAGTCAGCTTGATATCTTGTATCAATTTAGTAAAAATATCCAAGTTCTCATCCATATCCTTTGTCAAATCAAGTTTAAATCTCAAAACTTCTCAAGTAGAAAGAATTTGGAAGGTAAAGAGGTTTCAGTGAAAAGTTCTTCCAATTTATTCCATAATTCTTTGGCACTTGACAACTTGGCAACTGTTTTCAAAAACAGAATCAGAGAGATTTAGGATAATGGATGAATAAGAAAATTAATCAAGTTCACTTGATTTCAGCAGTATCTTTATTAGTATATATTTGTTCAATAGCTTTCAAATACTTTTAGTGAATCAAAATGTCGTTCATTTTCTGTTGCCAGATAGAAAAATCAGTTTCCTATAAAAGGGTTCCATTTGATAACTAGAAACGCCAGCCATATTCACAGATATTACACATAGTATATCACACAGAATATTGCACAGATGCAAGAAACACAATAGTTAAACAGTTATCACAAAAGACAGCAGAAGCAATCACCAAGTGGACCACACTGAGTCTAATACTAAGCAACAAATATCACAAAGAAGCAGTAAAGGATCACACAAAATCCAACACAAGGTAGCAGATAACACAAAGAGGCAACAATGGACCACAAAGAGTCCAAACCAACATGCCAACAGAAAATAAAGGATATTAAAACTCAAAGTGGATCCCCCTTGCACATCAGGATTCCACTACCCTCAAGGCATAGGTCAAGAGGCTTAATGCTTAGGGTTTCCCTAGAACTATATACTGAATCAAGATAAAGAGAAAAGGAGAAAGGAATCCTTACTACCAGAAGCTAGTTCTGGGTTCTCACCACAACCAAAATTACCAGGGAGCCAAAAATCACCAAGATTGCTCAAGAACTAGAAGCACCAACCTACCACGAGGCGGATAGGTGCTCTAATACTACCACTATTGGGTATCTATCCGCCTCAAGAAAGATAGTAGACGAAGTACTTAAACAAATTTACAGACTCAATAATGGCCTATTATACAAACCAGTACTCTATGACTCAAATCGAGAAGTAAAAAAAGTAAGAAAGTAGAAATATAAAAGATATACATGGCAACAACCTAAAACCAAATATTGAATTATTGGCTTAGGGACCGAAAAATCCTAACGAACAATCACCACGAATTAAACCTAGAGAGCACAATATGGCACCCACAAAACCAAGCCAACACTAGTCTCACCAGATCCACAAGATCCTCACAAGGAAAACCCCATAACACAAAGTATCAAACCAGAACCCTAGCCAAAAAAAACATAGATTTTGCCCAACCCAAGTTCGTACACAAAGACTGTGAACTAAGGATGAGAACACTCGGAAACACAGAAATCACTCAAGGTTCTCATAGAAATTCGATGAGAGATCGGAGTTCTCCTAGAGAGAGAGAGAACACAAAGAAGGTTCAAGAGAGAGAGAGAGAGAGATCAGAGCTTAGAGAGAGAGTGAAAACCAGAGATAATAGAAATAGGGTTTCAGTAGGTAGCATTTTATACGCAGAAAATAGACAGCTCAGATCAAGTGTAGAAACAAGGGCCAAGATCACATCTCAGGATCAGCAGACATTAGTTCGGGTCCCATGATCTGAAACTGTGACTCGAGTTTCAAATCTTAATGGATGGGCTGCAATAATGGGCTGCACTTGTGGGCTTTGATTAATGTATAATGGGCCAATAAACACAACATAAAACTTATATGTGTTGAAATCTTGAAGTGCTTAATTATGGAGTTGAGTTGATGGTGCTATACTTGCTGAAATTTTGATTTGAAAACTTAAATGTCCACAGATTCCATGTGCTAGCCGAAAGGCCATTTAGGATTCTGCGTTCACTCGGTTCTTATTACCTTTGCATGTATTGATATTAGATTTGATAAAATTTGTGATTAATTTTGATAATATTCATTTGCATATATATTGTGGTATATTTAAATTTGGTGAGCATTAGATGAATTGCTGATTCATGGTTTAAAGATGTAGTTTGGAGGCCGGTTGTTAGAAGTTAGGAAAAAAATCCTTCACTTTTAAGAGTTGCTTCTGCATGTGGTAGAATTTTGTGATATAATTTTGTGTTCTTGACATATTAGTGTTAGGTGGGAGCTAGTGTTGGTGAAATTCTATCATGTTTGGGTTGCTAGTATTATTATTAATTTCATAACTGGTGCATACATATTCAATTAAAGAAATGAACAAAAGGATGAAAAAAAAAATAGAAATACGAATTAATAATAAATCAAAAGAAGCATTACAAAAAGTCATTAATGAAGAAGGCAAATAAGCATGAAATGAATCCAAAAGAAATTAAGAAATTAACACAGACAATATTCCAGCAAACATAAATTTAGCGTGACCGGCCATATCATATGTGGAACAGTTAACTTATTGCACCACTCCACACACACAGAGTTCCGGTCGGACCACATGATCATAAGCAGCTTCCATGAGCATCATCGATCTCTCTTTCATGGAGTTTCAAAATTAATATTATCTGAAAAATGAAAATCCACAACATCAATCAGCAATATTTGATGTCAACCATATCATTAAATAAAATTAAGCATATATCTATGCAAAAAAGGGTCGGCCGTGGCTTTTTAATTAGTATCTTATATGAGTACACTTGGATTTTATTATTCTTTCAAGTACAATTTTTAAAGCAAATTAAAAGGCTTAATATTTTTATTTTTTTTTTTAATTTTTGAAGGGCCCTATAAAAAGAACTTATAATTTAAAAATGTGTACATCCATATATATAGGCTTCTCTAAAATTAGGGCTCCTCAAAACCAGGGCCTTAGGCCATCACCCTCGATGACTATCCTAATGCAGAATGAATTAAGGAGCAAGTAATCAATTTCAAGCATGTGTACTTAAATTGATACAATAGTACCTTGAAAGCATCGGCCTTCTGGTCCGGACAGTTGAATGTTGCATACAGTTGCAACATGACGAAGCATGTGCCACCTCACAGATACTGGTTCTGCTGTTGTTGCAGCTGGACGAAAGCAGAGGCAGCGGGACATCATGTCTCTCACTAAATCGCAGCATTTACGACCATCATTAAATGTTTCTGCCGACTTCAAGCAATTAAAACCAACTGTTACAATATCGCTGTAGATACCTCGGACGTTACAATCGATTCCTTCGAATTGGGCCGCGACTCTCCCATGCAACAAACTGAATGCAATAACGGCCACCACCGCTGTTAACATTAATGAAACTCTCTTCTCATCAACAATATTATTACCCATTTTTAATTATTGTCGTCCTTGCTAATTGTGTGTGTTTGTGTGTTGAATGTTTTATCTATTAACACTGATGGATGTGCCAATTTATAGAGTTGAGAGGGTGTATTGTTCAATTGAATTATTTGAGGTGGAATGTTTATAAATTAATTACACAACGTGGCGGAAGGGAATATTGAGTTTTAGTGGACATGCTTAACTACTACTTGGACAGTTGGAACCAGGTTTTTCAATCTTTTTTCTTTTTTTTTTTTTTGAGTTACGCACACACACTTCAGTGGGGTTGAACTCCTGACCTCCCAAACATAGGAGTGAGTGATACCACTAGGCCAAATGGCTAGTGGTTTTTCAATCTTTCTTTGCCAGGATTAATTTAATTTTTTTCAACTCAAGCTTATAGTACGTGGTGTATATAGTTCAAATTATAGTATTGAGTCTAGTTGTTCTTAATTATTTTAGGGGAAAATAAGATTTTTATTCCTGTAAATTGGATCTTTTTGAGAATTAGTCCTCTAAATTGTCACATTCATGTTTTAGTCTTTTAACTTTCAAATATCTAGATATTCAGTCATTTAACTTTCAAACTCTCTAGATATTCAGTCATTTAACTTAGCAATTTTACTTTTGGTCTTATAACTTAGCAGATTTTAGAAATTTAGACCTATAACTTAGCAATAGTTAAATTTAACTAATTTATTAAAAGGTTAGTACCCACACTTCACATTTTTTATAGGACAAAAAGTATAATAATTAAATTCTAATTTTGAAAACTAATTAATTTATAAAAATAATTAAAAATTAAATTAATTTGATTAATAAAGAATTTAAATAAATAGAAATTTCTAAAACAAATAACGAATTTTAGGAAAATTAAAACAATTACATCAAATTAGCTAGTAATTAAGAATAATTTGTCATATTTATGTAATTAACCTTTGGTGAAGATAATTATCTCTAAGAAATGGATATGTACTAGTGTACAAGATGCATTTATTTCAGAAGGTTTAAGAAATTAATGCTTGAAATATTTTAAAAAATTAATTAAATTAAAAATGATTAATTATTTTTTTTAAAAAGGTAACAATTAATTAAAACTATTATATTTTAAAAATAAAATTTAATTAAGAAATAACCTTTAATAAATTAATTAAATTTAACTATTTTTAAATTATAGGACTAAATTCCCCTCAAAAAATAAGTTATAGGACCAAATTTCTATAATATGTTAAGTTATAAAACCATAAGTAAAATTGCTAAGTTAAAGGACTGAATATCTAGAAATTGGAAAGTTAAAGGAGTAAAACATGAAGAACAACTTAAAGGACTAATTCTCAAAAAGGTCCAACTTACGGGACTAAAAATCACATTTTCCCTTATTTTAGTGAAACCTTGTGGAAGAATTAAAGTACTGTATATTTTGGAAGATCTGCTAAGCTGGCTGGATCCAGACTTTGCGGCATTCCTTTCCTTCCGTGAGATACTAAATTGCTTTTCTTTTTTTTTTTTGTTTATACCAACAAATCATTGCTCTTGTATGGGACACAAATTGGGGTATCGTCCATCTTTTAATACTAACGAAATTAATAAAACTTGACGAGTTCAAGATTTTATGAAAAGACGCAAGTTAATGTGTATTTGGCACTAGAAATCAAGTGCCTGTTTCCAATTTCGAATAGTTTTCAAGATTCTCGTCACTCTTAACTTACCCCGTTAATTATATTTTGCGTTTTTTCAAATCATCTTTCCGAAGTCTTATTTTCATGATTATGACATTAGAGGCGGCCCAAGGACGGTCAAGATGGTACCTCCACATAGGGTTGTCGGAGTTCTCCAAGCACACACATATATATCAAGGGTTTGGATCAAATAAGACTCATATCCTAGGGTGTGACCTAACGGATCACTGATATAATCCATTAGAAGAAAATATTTAAGGACTTAGATTTTATCCTTGATTTAAGGAGGGTGAGAGAGTAACTGATCGGCATTAGGTAGTAATCTAGTAAATTTTCAGGGTTTTGGGTAAGGCAAGAAGGAAAAATTAAAATAGTAATTCAAACTCCCACGATTCTATGGACCGATTTTTCCATATTCAGTTACTACAAGGAGTGTTAGGCAGTTTTTATTTTAAACTAGTATATCGCTCGTGCGATGCACGGTGTGTAATATAATAAAGTATTCTATTAAGAATTTGATATATTGTAGAAATTCTAATGGGGAGGGACAGGGTGCGGGTATCATAATACCCAAACCCACCATTCCCACCATGTCCTTTGAATAGAGGAAAAAAGGTGCATGTTCACATGTTATAACCTGAAAACATTGTATGAAATTTATTAAATAATAGTAATTACAATAATCTAATAAATTCTTACAAATATTATGTTAAATATCCAATAACAAATTTAAAATTTAAGGACAAGAAAAAATAAATTAATTATATATTTAAAGCAAATTTATACACCTGGTAAAAACACTTGTTCACTAAAACTTTAATAATTACATGTTCACTTAATAATTTTCGACAACTAAATTAGATCAAGTGAGACATAGTTGAAATTTATACCAACAACTTACTATATATGTTAATATCATAAATAACTAGAGTGCCATTTGTTTTCCAATAACAATATCATTCTACTCAAATCAAGATTATTTGAGAAAAACTATCTTATAACATAAATGAATGAACAATAACTATCAACAAATAAATATAGCATAAACAATAGAACAAACAAATATCATTAATTTTCGTGTAATAAGAAACAGATTTTAGATGTTATTTGATTAGTTTTTACCTTATTTAATTATTTATATTTTTATTATAGTAACTTTTAGATTTCTTCTAATACTTTTTAGAGTTTTTTCTAATGATTTTAAGACATATACATTTTAGTTTTATTTTATAATTGAAGTCTTTATTTTATAATTTCTTATTTATTTATATAATCTTGTGAACAGGTTGCAGCGGAAGAGGAGCTTGATGAGAATATTGACACCAAAAAGCTTTAGAGCTTTACTTAGGTAGCGATTGTATATGTTTTCAATTTGAAAATTTTCTTTTCACTAGAGAATAGTGGTGAAAAACATTTTGAAGAAAAAAGATGAATTTTGAGATTGTGATTGACTATGAGATGTAAAAGTAAAGATGAAAGTTGATTTGATATAAAGGAGTAAAATAATGATTGAATGTGATTGGTAGTTAGAAATGTGTGAGTGTGTAAATAGTGAAATTTGTGGGAGGGTATGTAATAATGATTGGTGATTTGATGGATTTTCTTGAAAAATGAGTAGAAGTGATTGGTGGGAGAAAAAAATGAAAGTGAATAAATAGTGTATTTTTGAAAATTTTCATAAGAATTCATATTTTTGGGTAAAAATATTTTCTCTAGCGAAACTAAAATGAACAATTTTCGTAAGCAATCGTTTTAATTATTGATATGTGTATTTTGGATGTTGATCTAAGTGTTTCTAGATACTTGTTTTTTTTTTAAACTGCTAATTCCTTACCCTAGAGCGATATTGTTCTAATAGTTTTGACGATCTTGATAAAGTTGTCATTATTGCTCTAATACTTATATATGTTCATGTTGTACTGTTTTCTGTTAACATGCAAGTGTTACGGACAATGTTATAATATTCATAGTCACATGTTGACTAACATTTGAAACATAGGGTTTTTAACTCGGGGGAATTATTTGTGGTTTTGATATACTTAGATGTTTTTTTATTGATTTTGTCCAAAAAGGCAAAAAGGGGGAGATTGTTAGGGTTTACGATTCCTAACAAGTCGCCACCTTGTGGTATTTTTATCGTTTTGGATTGTATTTGATCTTTCTATGCTTATTTCTAAAATATAGGGTTTGAATAGATATGTAAAGATTTAATTTGTAAATATCTAAATTGGAATGTTTTATATATGGTAAGTTTTGGATAAATCTTGTATCTAGATATGTTAGGACTTATATTTATATTGTAGGACTCTTAATAGATATTATCTTCTCTAAAAAAATAGATATTATCTTATTTTCTAACTTAAAGAGTTTTATTTGTCATATACTTGTGCTTGTCTTGTTTCCATATTCTTGTAGAACTCTTGGGACTAAGAATTCGGCTTATATGAAGAAGAACACGTCCTCTCATTCAAACGGAACTGAGAAGCACAAATTTGAGAGAGAAAACACGAGAGAGATTCAGTCGAGAGAAAGCAACAAGACGATCAAGCTTAAAAGGGGTTTACTAAAGCATGTGTTATTCGAAGTGTCTGTGATATCGAGAAGCAACATTCTGTCCAGATTAGAGTCTTGTTGTTAAGTTTTCGTTCATATTGTTTTATTTATGAGCGTTAATGAGTTTTTCAATTAGATTGTTGGACGAGCTGATTTACAAAGTTATGATATACTCAATAGGAGTTTGATTTACTAGAATAGATGATATACTTTAAGATTTGAGTTGTAAACAGTACAAATTTAACTAATGATTTTGTCATATTGACACTTTTATAAGTTATTTATAACTTTTAGATAAATTTTATATCGTGTGTTATTTTTTCATTGCATGTTTTAAGAAGTATTACAACATCTGGTTTAACACTTTCATCTATAAATGAATGTTTTGAGACCCTCAAAACTTACACAGCCCAAGTTGAAGTTGTTGGGGATTTATCACGTGCGATATTATATTCGGGAAATAAACCAGAAAACTTACTTGGGTTTCACAAAATTGAAATGCAAAAAGTACAGAAATTTAGACCGAGGCTAGAGTTAGACTCTATGTCTTTAAGACGAATTACCCCGCTACGGTGCCCATGGTTGAATAGCAAACGTCTCCCAATATACAACGTTCTCCTCTTGCTGTAGTAGCACTCCAAACAATAAGAGACGGCGAACTTCGAGTGTTTTGTACTCTCTTTTTTATCGAAAAATTTTGACAGAAATTATGTTTATGAATGTATGCAAAATTGCTTATGCTCATAAATTTTCTGCAGAATAAGGAGAATATTTATAGATTACCGAAGGTCACTATTGAAGAAACACAATTGTTCGAATAGACACGTCTATTTATTCGAACAGACACGTCCATTGGTTTCAAACGAAACAACACAACTATTCGAATAAACCTATTCAATCCGAATAGTTTCGAATGAATAGTCACACATTTTGGCAACAATTTCTCATTCACACGGAAATATCTATAAAATTTCCAACAATCCCCACATGAATGAGAAATTACATGAATCAATGTAAATGCACATGTAAATGCAGACACTAAAGAGAGTACAACCGGAAAGTTATTGCATCAGGAGAGGTAGCTTCTGGCTTTGAGCCTTCCTTAGTATAATACTATCGGATTTACTTGGCTAATCAGTGAACATGATGTATTGAACTGTTCAGCCGTTGGTGCAAACCAAGACAATAGCACCCACACAATAACCTCCCTAACATTTCTAGTTCTCATGGTTGTGTTCATTTTGGCCCTGAACAACCTTGGATTTCATAAGTGTTTTAGAGAATTCAAGCCTCGAAATTCTCATAGAAGAAGTCACACTTCACATTTACATAGGTGACCTCCTATTAAGAGTATTCTGCCATACTCCTCTTGGTTTAATCAAGTTATAGGAATCATTAAAAGTTGATCTTAACCTTACATACTTCTGCAGAAAGCACTTTTAATCATAGGAATGGGTAGGAATTTTATCCTAAGTGCATAACTGAATCTTCATAACTTAGTTGTCCCATTGAACCAAGTTCTTGGGATCTCCAGTCATCGTGGTTGGGTTACCATTATAAATATTCATGCGTAATAGGCTTTAATCCCATTCCCTTTGACAATCGGTATTTGATCTCCACTTCAATCAAATTTGCGTGCAAGACTGAGATCAATATATTTACATATTTGAGCATATAATCCCTGAGCATGTGTAACCACTTCAAATTGACATAAGTGCCACCGGTGGACTTTCAAGCCCTTCAATGTCAATGTGGCTTTATAACACCTTAAGCTCATATAGACTATTGTCAATATGTCATCTCTTTTTAGGAAGAGATTCGTTTGACTTTATCGTTTGTCAAACTTGTCATTATTTATACAATGATTTAATAGTTGTACATGCCTTCAAGTTCGGTACAACAATCCATTTTGGGCCTACCTTGATAAGGTTTAGCCTTTAAGGTCTTTTTCTATACTTGCACTGTTGCAACATTAAAGAGTACACTAAAAGATGCACCTCTTTAAGAGAAATCACAGGTGACCCCTTTTAGCTATCAATCAGCCCTGTAAATGTCAATTGACTCATATCTTTTTTTTTTCTAAGTATACATCTCAAAGAAATACAAGGATACCTCTCAAAAAAACTTGTATTTCTTTGACTCCGCAGTTATTGGGGTCAATCTTTGTCAAGACTGAGGTAAATCTATATTTACCAAACACCCCCACATTTGAGGCAAAACTCGTTTGATAAATGGTTTTATCATGATTTTGATGATTTTGTTTTATACCAAAACAATGGTTTTAAAGGTTGTCCAAATACTCCTAAATGATTTAAAATGGTTTTAATATTTTCCAAGTATAACTTCAAGTTTTATTTTCGACAAAATTGGACAACACTTTTAATGATTTTCTATAATGTATTTTTACACCAAAACAATGTTTCTAAATGTTGTCCTAATACTCCCGATCGGTCTAAAATGTTTTCACTATTTTTCTGGAGTATTTCTTGAAGTCTATTTTCGATATAAAATTGACAACACTTTTGTTTTGAGGTCAATCGGTCGCCGATAGGCAACCCGTACCTGAAAGTTGAGAAAAACAGAAAACTTCATGTTTGCAGAAAATGGTCAGGCAACCGGCCGCCCTATAGGGCAACCGGTGGCGTCGACCGGCCGACGACCTTTGGGCGACCGGGCACTGGGAGCAAAAATTGAAACAGAACATTTGCCCTTCGTTTTTTTAAGTTGTGCGACCGGTTGAAGTAAGGGACGACCGGTCGAACCCTACGTCGACCGGTCGCCCTGTGTAAATTTATATTCTCATTTTCAAACGTCTATTTGTGCGCGATCGTCGCTTCTTAAGTTTGACAAAAAAATGTAACCGTTGTGCAGACATATTTCCTTAATTTGTGGGATTGATTTCTAACACTCTTTTCTTCAATTGTCTTGCAATTTTTTACGAATTCATGTCCCCAAGAGGAGTCTATCATGTACAAGACATCTTCTATAAATAGAGGAAGAATTGAAGCAACACAACAAGAGAGAAAACTACAACACAACAAGATACACTCAAGAATACACTTGTTCTTACATTGTCTTATTTCTTGTTGTAATTTGCCTAGCTATTCACTTTCACATTCTTGAGGTCTAGGTTATTCTTGATTACACTTGCACTCTATTGTATTATCAATTATCGAGTTGTAATCTTGAATTTGTGGTCGCCATTCAAACACAAGATATCCTTGTGAGTGTTCTTGTGGTAAGAACACACTGGGTGAACTAGGTGTTAGGTGTAAGAAGATTGTGGTAATCTTCTTGTTGAGGTGTTGAAGAGTGTGGTGCTCTTTTAAGGGTGAAGATTGTGGTAATCTTCACAAGGTGCCGTTTGGAGATTGTGGTAATCTTCAAGTGAGATTGTGGTAATCTCAAAGGTGGTGTTGAAGAAGAGTGTGGTGCTCTTCAAGGTGTTGGTGTAAGATTTTGTTGTAATAATTTTGGTAATTATTAATAAAATCTTTTTCTCTTTTCAAATCCATCCCTGATATACTTTGGGGTGGTAGAGGATTAGGCCCTAGGTGGGTTGAACCTCTTTAAATCGACGCGTGTTGCTTACATTCCGCACCTTTATATTTGTCTTTGAGCATTCAATTCGAAAAAGAGGGATAAATCGAAAAGATGGAGATAATCTATTCACCCCCTCTAGATTATCGTAGCCGCTTGACTTACAAGTGGTATCAAAGCCAAACTTTTGGCAAGCTCGTTTCACATCGCGAGTGAAGAGAAACGATCGTCGGCTACGAACGAAGCTCAACTTTCCGACCTCCACCACCAAGCCACCTCGGTTTGATTCCAAAAATTTTATATTTTGGAAAGAAAGAATGGAATGCTATTTACAAGGTTGCGGGTTCGATATTTGGAACACCGTCATCAATGGAGAATCCATTCCGATGAAAGATACACCACACACCTCAAAAGGCTTCAAAAAGCTCAATGATGAAGAGAAGAAAATCATCTCCTTAAATGGTAAAGCTCTTAATATTTTACATTGTTCACTTACCACTTTGGAATTTGATCATGTTGTAGGTATTCGGTCCACATGAAGTATGGCAAAAATTAGAAGCCATCTATGAAGTATATGCAAATGAAAGGAGCAACTCAAAAGCATCTACTTCACAAATGGATACAACATCAAATTCAACAACATGGTATAAGCCTTCTACAACCTCCCATGATGAACAAGTTGAACAATGCCTCATGGGCATCAAGAAGAAAACGAGGTAAGTTCTAAACCCTCTTTCTTATGACAATGAATTGCAAAATGAATATAGTGACTTGCAAAATGATTATGATGAGCTACAAGATGAATTCCAAAACTTACTTGTTAAATACAAAAATTTGAAAAAGGAATTCATTGTTTTAAAGAATGATAAGGATAGTTTATTTACTTCCTATGAATCACTATCATGTGCTCACACCACCACTCTTGACAAGGTTAGAAACCTTGAGAAAGAAAATAGTACTCTTGTTGAGGATATAAATTGCTTGAAAAATGATTTATCTAAATCCAACTTGAGTACCGATAAGATGACCAATATTGTTGATTGTTGTGATAATTCAAACTAGAACTTGATCATAAGCCTAAGGGTGTCAATCACATGAAAAGGAATCAAGTCTCTAAGACGTTGGTCATTATGCTCCTAGAATTATTACATGCTTTTATTGCGGTAAAAAGGGTCATACGGTAAATACTTGTCGGGCTAGAAATAGCTCTAATTATTGTTGGAGACCTAAAAGTCTCAAGACTAATCCCAAAGGACCCAAACACATAAGGGTACCACAAAACAATGTCATATTAGGTACCCGGCGAAATAATGATCGAAGAAAATTTATACCGCCAAGAAGACATCAAATGACCGTTTCATTTGATCAAAGAAGGAGAAACTATTTTCGACAAAGCCAATTTCCAAGAAGAGAGTATAATCAAAAATGGGAAGAACACAATCCTTGGAAATGGCAAAGACATCATCAACAAGATGATTTTCAAAGAAGAAGAGACTTTCAACAATGGGAAAGCAACAAACCTTGAAAATGGAGCAATCAAAGAAGTCATCATCAACAAAGTGACTTCTCAAGGGGAAGATATCATCAACAATGGGAACGACACAACCCATGGAAATGGCGAATTGGTAACCCGTATCTCCCTATTTAAATATGCATTTTATTTTGTTATTATGCATGCTTTTATTTGTGTCTTAATTGCAAAATGAGTTTTCAAATATTTATTTTTTAATTAAGGTCTTCAATATATACTTGTGCTTTTAAAATATTTTTGCAAACGAAGACCTTATATGATGTTTTTAAAACTCTTGTGCATTTTTGTAGACTAAAGTGTGTTATCATCTTTTATGGATTTTTATGGCATGAGCTTACTTGTGATATCTCTTAGCCTACACTTTTATCATTATGATTTGTGCTAGATATGTTTTAAGAATTGTGTAGGATTTACATATTTTCACAAATGGCCATTTACGTCATTATTTGTCAAGATAGGCATAAATTATCGAGGTACGTTTACTTGTGTTATTCTTACTCTTATAGACTCGATATATGTATTGCCATGTGCCTATGTGCTTGTTTTTCATAGTATTTCATACAAGTGCCATTAAGAGGATTTTTAGATTTTTTGAAAGGCACTATTCGATATTTGATTGCACATATTTGCCGTATCAACTCTTGTTCAAATACTTTTTAAATAAGGTCTCAACTATATGCTTTCGGATTTTCAAATTTCAAAAGAGACCTTTTGTAGCTTTCTTAAGCTTATTTGAACTTGCATGATTTATTAGACTCTTGATGATCTTCTAAATGCATAGTATGTGTTTATTGCTTCATGGTCTATATATATAGTGTCTATTTCTACTATGCTCTTATGCAAGATATTTTTGTGATTGATGATTGAGGCATGTTTTTACACTTGACTATTTTTTCTTGCTTATATAAGCGATGCCGGTAATGAGTTTGTTAAGTTGTGTAGATGAGAAATGAAGTACTCCAAATATTAGTTACCTCAAAATATTTGGATGTAAATGTTCTATTATGAACACCTTAGATCAATTGGATGGCCTATGATGATAGTGATGAAGAAGACAAAAAGGGTATTCCTAACAAACTCGATGACCAAGGCAACATTGGTCGAACTAAGGCGAGGTTAGTAGCTCAAGGTATTTTCAAGAAGAAGGTAATTAATTTTGTTGTAACATTTGCACTCATAGCACATTTAGTAGCTATTTGCATTTTACTTGCCCATTCTTGTTTTAAAGAAAATTTCAAGCTTTACCAAATTGATGTTAAATCCAACTTTCTAAATGGTTTTATTCAAATATAAGTCTATCGGAGTCTAAAATTTTAGGCCAAATGATTTTTATAAAAGGCCTTGTACAATTGATAGACTTAGCTATTTTTGCAAAATGATTTTACAAAAGGTAAAGTTGATACTACACTTCTTGTTTTGAAAAAGGGCAAGGTTGTGTACTTGTGCAAATTTTTGTTGATAATATTTATGGTGCTACTAATGAATATTTGTGCAAGATATGTTTTTCTAAGTTGATACTAGGTGAGCTTGAGATGAGAATGATGGGGAGCTCAATTTCTTGCTTGACTACAAATTATTCAATGCCAAGAAGATGGTTATATAAGAACTCTTGAAGGAGTTAAGCATTGAAGGAAGAAGAACCATCTCAACCTCTATGGCTAAAGATTGACAAAGGTTGAGAAAGGCATATCGGCCGACAAACAAATTCGAGGTATGTTTTCTTGTATTATTCCTATAGACTCGACATTCCATATGCCTTATGTCTATATGCTCGACTTCAAAAACTATCCCAACGAATCTCATTAAAGTGCTATTAAAAGAAATTTTCAAATATTTGAAAGGCACTTCTTCTTATGACTTGTTGCATCCAAAGATTTAAAACGTTCTTTTTTTTTTTTCGGGATAACAAGTTTGGTATCTATTATACGGTTATTCGTATTCAAAATTTGTTCGTCATAATCGAACTAAACATATTGAGATTCGATATATTTTTAAGGGATTGTGATTTTTAACAAAAACTTGAGATGTGTTTAATTCCGTCTCAAGGATAACTCGCGGACTTTTTTGATCGTTAATCACGCCGAGTATTTTACCTCATTTCGAGCTTGATTATGACATAATGTATATTGAATGAGGTCTACGCTTTGCATTTTGCACGTTTTAAAACTTAGGGGCGAAAAATCGGATTTTTGGTTGAAAATTCGGATTTTGGAAAAACTAACAGACAAATTTGAAAAGGTTGAGGGCAACCTCGCCCTCAACGCCGACCGGCCGCCCTCAACCTCGACCGTCGCCCTAGGCTATAATTTGATTAAAATGGTTCTGCTTTCAAAGATTCGTCACTTTGACACATTTTGGCCATTTTTCATCCCCTTTGCAAATTTCACACACAATTCACTTCAAATGAGTTTTGATGCATGAATTATATATTTTGGGGATTATCTAGCTCGACTATCATCATCATTGCTCGTCTTTACCGATTGAATGGTAAGAATTTCACTATCTTTAGCTCAATCAAGTTGAACCCTCGAGTTTGTGGCTTATATGTATTTTTCTTGATGTGATTCACATATGTTTGTGATGAGCTTATTGATTGTTGATGAATGATATTTGTTAAATTGTATTTGGTGATGAAAAACTTGGCTTGATTTCATTTACAAGGGCTATATATAACTTTTTCTATTTTTGACGCCCGCCAAGTGTTCGATAAAACGTTTCAATGAAAAATTCATCACCTACATGACTCTCTCGATTTCAAAAGTCTCATATATTTATAGAGATCATGTTTTTGCAAATCAAATGATTTTTCATATGCTTCTACAAGTCATATGATTCGACTCTTCTATTTGGTTTAAAAGCTTCAATGTTCAAACGGCTCGATACATCGGTTTACTTGAGCACTTTGATAAAAATATATGATGTATTTATCGTGCTAACATTCTCTTTGATGATTCCAAAGGGGGAAAAATAGGTTATAAGCTCATTAGCTCATAAAAGCTAAGATAAGCTTAACGAAAAGAGCTATAAGCTATGGCTTCATAAGCCATAAGTTGTGGATCATATTTAGTCCACTTGGTGCATTATGGTTATGTATGAATCATGGTCCATTGGTTGTAGTATGGACTTACTTACGGTTCTAATGATGTATCTTTGACAGGGGAGCTTTTAAGTTATTGATACTTAAGCTCAATATCGAAAAGCTAAGATTTTAGCTTATGTTGAAGTTGCTTCTATATTACTCTTGTTGTGCATGTTGATAGGGGAGCATTTGCTATATGTGTTTGAATATCTCTACTCCCATCCTTGTGTTTTTATTGCATGGAATGTTGTCACTCACAACGGATAGTTCTTTTTACCTGGAAAATTGTTTTGTTTTCAAAATCGCCTCTTAAAATTGTTTTGTTTTCAAAATCGCCTCTCAAAATTGTTTTGTTTTCAAAATCGGCCTTGTCAAATTGTTTTGGTTTGTAATCATCAAAAAGGGGAGATTGTTTGATAAATGGTTTTATCATGATTTTGATGATTTTGTTTTATACCAAAACAATGGTTTTAAAGGTTGTCCAAATACTCCTAAATGATTTAAAATGGTTTTAATATTTTCCAAGTATAACTTCAAGTTTTATTTTCGACAAAATTGGACAACACTTTTAATGATTTTCTCGTTAATGTATTTTTACACCAAAATAATGTTTCTAAATGTTGTCCTAATACTCCCGATCGGTCTAAAATGTTTTCACTATTTTTCGAGTATTTCTTGAAGTCTATTTTCGATATAAAATTGACAACACTTTTGTTTTGAGGTCAATCGGTCGCCGTATAGGGCAACCCGTGCACGAAAGTTGAGAAAAATGAAAACTTCATGTTTGCGCAAAAATGGTCGTGGCAACCTGGCCGCCCTATAGGGCAACCGGTGGGCGTCGACCGGCCGACCCCTTGGGCGACCGGTGACTGGAGCAAAAATTGAAACAAACATTTGCCCTTCGTTTTTTGAAGTTGTGCGACGGTTGAAGTAAGGGACGACCGGCCGAACCCTACGCGACCGGCCGCCTGTAAATTTATATTCTCATTTTCAAACGCCTATTTGTGCGCGACCGTCGCTTCTTAAGTTTGACAAAAAAAATGTAACCGTTGTCGCAAATGACATATTTCCTTAATTTGTGGGATTGATTTCTAACATGCTCTTTTCTTCAATTGTCTTGCAATTTTTACGTAATTCATGTCCCCAAGAGGAGCCTATCATGTACAAGACATCTTCTATAAATAGAGGAAGAATTGAAGCAACACAACAAGAGAGAAAACTACAACACAACAAGATACACTCAAGAATATACTTGTTCTTACATTGTCTTATTTCTTGTTGTAATTTGCCTAGCTATTCACTTTCACATTCTTGAGGTCTAGGTTATTCTTGATTACACTTGCACTCTATTGTATTATCAATTATCGAGTTGTAATCTTGAATTTGTGGTCGCCATTCAAACACAAGATATCCTTGTGAGTGTTCTTGTGGTAAGAACACACTTGGGTGAACTAGGTGTTAGGTGTAAGAAGATTGTGGTAATCTTCTTGTTGAGGTGTTGAAGAGTGTGGTGCTCTTCAAGGGTGAAGATTGTGGTAATCTTCACAAGGTGCCATTTGGAGATTGTGGTAATCTTCAAGTGAGATTGTGGTAATCTCAAAGGTGGTGTTGAAGAAGAGTGTGGTGCTCTTCAAGGTGTTGGTGTAAGATTTTGTTGTAATAATTTTGGTAATTATTAATAAAATCTTTTTCTCTTTTCAAATCCATCCCTGATATACTTTGGGTGGTAGAGGATTAGGCCCTAGGTGGGTTGAACCTCTTTAAATCGACGCGTGTTGCTTACATTCCGCACCTTTATATTTGTCTTTGAGCATTCAATTCGAAAAAGAGGGATAAATCGAAAAGATGGAGATAATCTATTCACCCCCCTCTAGATTATCGTAGCCGCTTGGACTTACAAACTCATCACCCTCACATTGTGCAACAAGGTCAACTTTGAGAATTATCTATGTAACAATTGTTATTTCTCACAAAGTTCAATTGTGATTGTATCGTCAACTGACAAACAGTCCAATTGCCTACGCAAAATTCCAAAGAATTTCCCAAGGGGTCTACAGGACTCAGTTTTATACATTCACCATATTTTAGGTAGAGTTAACTTGTCATGCGCTCCCTCACAATGGGACGCTAAATCATATGCCTCACACAAGGACATTAAGATTTGCTCATGCATTCTTCATATGTTCATGACACTCAAAATGTCATAGAACTAAAGTTATCATGACACTCAAGGTATCATAGCACCCAAGCTGTCATGACACCAAACTGTCACAACACTCAAGTTGGCACTTTGTGCCCTGCCTATAGCTGATTGGCTATCGCAGTATCCCAACATGGAATCTCACATTTATATTGTGAATCTAATTTATTATTTGGTAATAATTTCATATTCACCAATTCCATTACGACATTCATGTCGTGACAAGTTTATAAAAGTAATAAAATACTTTTTACCGGATCTTATTTGAACAAAATTCAAATCATGTATATCACTGTGAATTAATTCTAAAAGAGGAAAATTTTCCCCACATTAGAATCATTTCCTTTTCTCTTTTGAAATTGATTCAACCACGTAAGCTTTAACTGTAGGTTCCAATGGGTGTGAGTAAGGTTTAGAAGTGGGGTTGAATAAACCTTACCAACTTTTCGAATTTAGTCCTTTTAAAATTAGTTCAGAGTTAATATCACAACTATGTCCTTGATGGACAGCTAAGTTAGTTAACCAGCAGAGTTAGCCACTCAACAGACTCGACGAGTCATTGCAGGAAATAACTCACTTTGTTTAGTCTAATACTTAACTTGGCCGTGGTGAGATTTTCAATGAAGACTTAACACCCTTGAATTTGGTTTAAGTTTGTTTTAACACTTGGTTTTAGCACTTTGTTAAATATCAATTGGATAGCAAATTATCAGCATATGTTAAATGATATGCAGAAAGTAAATGCTGAAATAAAAATGACACAATAAATTTTATAGAGGTTCGAAG
This sequence comes from Rehmannia glutinosa, assembly GCA_016081115.2. Taxonomy (NCBI): domain Eukaryota; kingdom Viridiplantae; phylum Streptophyta; class Magnoliopsida; order Lamiales; family Orobanchaceae; genus Rehmannia; species Rehmannia glutinosa. Next base: position 69,539,966 of record CM071924.1, on the reverse strand, counting down.
ATGGGTAATTCTTCTAATCCTCTCTTCTCCAACTCCTAGAGGAATCCACTAAGTATTGATCGTAGTACAAGTGGTTATCACCCAGATGCAAGTCTTGATCACACAAATGACTTGATCCTTTGGGACTCGATCTGAGATGCCTTGGTCACACAAATGTGGCTTCTCGTGACGACTCGGCCTTCTTCACAGGCAAACACTTTGCTACTTACTACATGCTCACTTGCTCAAGCTTCTTGGATTTGATCACGAAGCCCTCCAATAACTTAAGACTAGTTCGACTGTGATTCTACAGTCCTCCTTGGAATGTAGACCCCTTTTGATTCTTCAAAAGTTTCCTCTTCAACAGTTTGAAGTTGTCTTTCCTTCACAGCTTGGTGTTGGATTGATTTCCTTCGAGATTTAGGCTTGAGGATTTGCTTGAATAACTTGAGAATATTTTGCAGGTTACAGTTCGAATGATAACTTGAATGTTCGTGGTTCAGGTAACCTTTTCTCAAAGTGATTTCTCAGCCTTTTATAGTGAGCTTTTAAAAATCTGCCCATTGAAGAGATAGACTGATTTCAAAAGTCACTTGTGGTCGTTGGCTTGTCTTGTTGCAGTCCTTGATATTGACCTTTCCTTGTATTAAATGAACCTTCGCTTTTTCGTAGTCCGACACAAAAGAGCTTCCTATTGGTTTATTCCTTTTGCACGCTTCCTGGGATCGAGCACTTTAAGACATTGCGGCATGGAAGTATTACTTATTTAAGCAACCTTCTTGACTTAAATCGTACAACGGATTCTTTTCGATTTTCTTGACTTGACCATAGCAGTTCCTTAACTTCCCCATGTGACTTCGAGTCAGCTCCCAATCATTGGATGACTCATCTGTCACTTCAACTTGAGACTTGGCTATCTTGAGTTGACTTGACTGATACTTCACACAGCTGTATCATAGTTGCTACTCCTTCAGTCGAGTTCTTGTCTTCTCTTCCTTGCTATACTCAGCTACTTCACAGCGGAGTCTTCATCTCAGTCTTCAGTTGACTTCTTGTATGTCCAGGCATAGATAATGACTTAACTCAAATAAGACAAATTTATCTATTACAATACAAATTACAAAGAAAATGGGGTGTCAACTTTCTAGTCTAAGTTTTACATGGCATTCATCAAAATCTAAACAATAAATTTCCCAACATTAACAAGCCCAAATTCAATACTGTGAGATAAAATAATATATATATATATATATTGATATCTCTTAATCAAATATTCAATATGTAATCAGCAAAATCAAATAATATATTGTCTGATTACTAAATACAAATGCATTATGCATACACTTTGAATAGACATGAATAAAGTACACATTAACCGGAACAATATTATTGCATGTAAAGTACAGTTGGAATGAGGATTAACGGATATGGATTTCAGAAAAAATCTTACAATCCTCCTCAGTTTCAAAAACCAAACTTATATAAGCAAACGCAAATGAAATAAGTAATCAAAACAATATTTTAATGTTCTGATCTTAAGATGTCCAAAGCATGGGAATTTCCCAAAATATTAACACGGGAACAAACATATTAATCTAACATGGCTGAAACAGGACCAACAAATTTGTTTGAACACTCAACCTTATAACAACATGATTATAATACATGATATTATAAAATAATCATGAAAGTACTGCAAACTTTTATCAGGAACACATGATTATGATCATACAGTGCATTCGCCAAACAGATTCAAATGACATAGGAGATATACCTATATATATTATATATATATACGCAACATGCTTTCTGATCTAATTTCCAGAAAATGAAAGTTTACAGAATATCAACTAATTATACAAGGAATCACGAATCACATTATTCAACGAGGAAATATGCATTCAATATATATGCATGCGACTCTGTTTGTTGGTGGAAGCCATTCAAACAATTGAAATCAACAGATTACCATTCAAGTCAAAATTAGAAACACAACTGATCATACACGGGCTCATGAATCATATTAATATATATGGGCTCGGCAGAATCATATTATTAATATAACCGAATAGCAAACACATAATATAATACGCACTCAAGCGGATGGAACAATTCGTCTTAAATTGTTGGAGATTTATAACGTGCGATATTATATTCAGGAAATAAACCAGAAAACTTACTTGGGTTTCAGAAAATTGAAATGCAAAAAGTACAGAAATTTAGACCGATGCTAGAGTTAGACTCTATGTCTTTAAGACGAATTGCCCCGCTACGATGCCCACGGTTGAATAGCAAACGTCTCCCAAGATACAACGGTCTCCTCTTGCTGTAGTAGCACTCCAAACAACAAGACACGACGAACTTTGAATGTTTTGTACTCTCTCTTTTTTATCGAAAATTTTTTACAGAAATTATGTTTATAAATGTATGCAAAATTGCTTATGCTCATAAATTTTCTGCAGAATAAAGGGAATATTTATAGATTACCAAAGGTCACTATTGAAACAACACAACTGTTCGAATAGATACATTTATTTATTCGAACAGACACGTCCATTGATTTCAAACGAAACAACACAACAATTCGAATAAACCTATTCAATCCGAATAGTTTCGAATGAATAGTCACACCTCTTGGCAACAATTTCTCATTCACCCATAAATATCTATAAAATTTCCAACAGAAGTCTCAGGGTGCATTGCAGCATTCATCAATGGAAGGTTCCTCGGTTGCCGGTGAGAACCTCGAAGCAATGTTTGTAACATTGTTCAGATCAACAATAGCCATTTTCAATTGTCCTAGTAGATATTGCGCGTGTGTTGGTGGTCTGAATGTTTTATTGATGTGAAGTGATGTTGGTCAATTAACATTGATGAGCCATTTTATGGAGTTGAAGGTGTACATTGATTGGGAAAACTAAATTGAATGTTTATAATGTTGGAATTTGGTTTGGAAAAGTGGGTGTTTGACCTGATTTTGACTAAATATTTAAGTGATTCCATTAGTGAAAAATGAAATTAAATTATTTGTAAAAATTCTACTAAGTGAGTAGATGAGAATAACATTTGGAATTTCTCAAAACCAATTTCGGGTGAATGAGAAATTAATGCTAGAAGTTAGCCACGTAAAACTAGAAAATGGCATGAAAAATGGAAAATGTGGGTAAGGAGAAATGCTCCATCCCACATAGAATGGATAGCCAAAGTTTGCTAAATTAATAAATTCCAAGTTGGACACATGGGTTTATGCCCTTGGGGGCACCAAAGTTTTTAAAAGGGTGAGGACTTACATGCTTGTGGGTTTGATTCAAAACACACACGCGCGCACCGTCGGCCGGCTCGGCCCGGCCTAGGCTTGGGCTTGGCTTCAAGCCCCTTATACTTTTTGGACCAAATTTATTTAAAATCCTTTTAAAATATTAATTAATTATTTTTAAATAAATAATTAAAATCCAATTGGGGTGCGCAGACGCGTAGTGGACATCGTGCGCGCGCACCTTTGCACTGCGCGCACCACGAGACAGTAAGCGTAATTTAACGCGCGCGGACACGCACGTTTGAACCTACATGCTTGTGGGTTTGGTACAAAACAAACACGCGCGCGTGGCGACGGTCGGCTCGGCCAGGCCTAGCCCGGGTTCAGGTCCGAGCCGTGGGCTTAGGCTTCATGCCCTTATACGTTTGGACCAAATTTATTAAAAATCCTTTTGAAATATTAATTAATTATTTTTAAATAATTAATTAAAATCTAATCTGGTCGCAGATGATGTGCGAGTCGCGAGCGCGCTTAGCCATTGTCTTGTGGCGTGCGCTTATGCGCTGGAGCGCATCATGTGCTACCGAGGCGAGCATGTGCGCGCGCACCACGAGACAATGAGCATAATTTAACGTGCGCGCAGGTGTGCGCGGATGTGCACATTCGAACTGATGCACATGTTCGAGCTACCAGGTGCATTGTTTGCCTGTAGACATGTCTTTTCGAGCCAAAAGACATGTTCTTTTCATCCGGGCACCTTGATGCCTATAAACACAAGGCCACTGCAGATGAAATAGACACAAATATAATCATCCTAATAATCGAGTCATTGCATGTGCATATTGACATCCTTCTCGTTCAAAGCTTGAAAGCCTTAAACACTTTACATTCGCTATAGTTTCGACTTTTGCAAGTGATGCTAAGTCAAAATAGATAAAAGTTGTTGTATCTTAAGGATGAACGCCGGAACCGTAAGCACTTCGAATACAGGCCTCAACTAGCCTAAATTTCCTAAATACTTAGCCATTTTTAAAAAACAGTAAACCACCCCACCAACAATCGCAAGACAAAAAATTTTGTTTCTGTTTCAAGACGACGGCGTCTACTTCATTCACTCTATTGGTTGTTGCTCCCGCTCACGGCAAAAAACCGGCAAAGTTCTCCGGCGTTGACTTTAAATGCTGGCAATAGAAAATGCTGTTCTACCTTACTACGCTGGGCCTGTCCCATTTTCTGAAAAAGGACCCCCTACCATTGGCGATGAAGAATCCGACAACCAACGAAGAATCGATGTAGATGCTTGGCATAACAACGATTTTCTCTGTCGGAACTACGTTTTGAACGGGCTACACAACACCCTCTATAACGTATATAGTTTGTTCAAAACATCCAAAGAGTTGTGGGACTCTTTGGAGAAGAAATACAAAAAGTAAGATGTCGGGACAAAGAAATTTGTTGTCGAAATTTCGAATTACAAGATGGTTGACACCAAATCGGTGATCGCTAAGTGCAAGAAATTCAGATCATACTTCATGAGTTAGTGTCTAAAGGGATGATTCTCGAGCGAGTCGCTCTAAGTGGCTGCGATTATCGAAAAGTTGCCGCAATCATGGAAAGATTTTAAGAACTACCTCAAGCACAAGTGAAAGGAAATGGGGCTTGAGGATTTGATAATATGACTTCGGATTGAGGAAGACAACCGTGGTTCCGATTGGAAATCAACAATTGTGGGGTGTGACCACACTTTATGGAACACTAGTGGAGCTTATGTTGCATTTTAAAATGTAAGAGAAGGTGTTGCCAAAAGTGTTGTAACACCATGGCCACATTTGCATGAAGTGTTGCCCAAAGTGTTGTAACACTAGAGATAGACATAGTAACGAATTAAATCCGAAGTGTTATTGAAGATGTGATAACACCAAAGGTTACACACCTTGTAAAAGATGTTAATGGAGTTGTTGGAACTAAGGTCTAAAATCATAGAAACGAGATTTTAACTGGATTATTGGGACAATGTTCTAACAAAATAAAAGTGAAGTGGCAAGAGCCATAAAAGTTCGGATAATCTTGTGTTGAACAAGTATATCGAGAAATTGGAAGGGGAGCTTTACTTTTAGCAAACCACATAAAGGAGAATACATTGAAATGTGGGGTGTTTTGGCTAAAGTAGAAGCACCCAAGGAAATAAATTCAAGATTTATGATATAAATGATGGTACGATTATTAAATCAAGAAATGTTGTATTTATTAAATGTGTCTTTTCTTGCAAAGGAAAGAGGCAAGTCTAGACATTTTTGCACGCTCGAACTAATGCGCTTGTTCGAGCTACCAGTGCATTTTTTTACCAGACATATCTTTTCAAGCCAAAGACATGTTCTTTCCATTCGGGCACCTTGATGTCTATAAATACAAGGCCCTGCAGATGAAACAGACACAAGATAATCACCTAATAATCAAGCCATTTCATCTCATATTGACATCCTTCCCCGTCGTGGGCGAATCTCAGACTTCTCATTGGGGGCCAATGGTAAAAACAATTGTAACCATATATATATATATATATATATATATATATATATATATATACATGCACAAGATAATAAAATTTAAATATATTATATATGGATATAAAAAAATACATTAATATTTTCCATAAAAATACATTAATACTCATCATAAGTACAACAACAACAGATTAAGCCTCATCCCATTATGTGGGGTCGGTTATATGGATCATATCACGCCATCGTTTATGGTCAAAAGCCATATTTTTATTTATATCTATATATAATATGTTTTTTAATAGTTTTTTTCCAAGTCTTAATCAATTAAAACTTAACATATCTCTCTTGCATGTCATGAAAAATCATCTACAATTGAATCTATACTATTTTTTTTTGTAGTTTACTTTTCAATATACATTAGCAAACAATAATTGTTTTTGAACACTAGCAAACAATAATTAAGCAATTCATTTTCTATTTTCATTTTTGTCTTATGATGAATCGAAAAGAGAAAATTTTATATTTATTATAATAATAAAAATACATAAGATCTACAAGGTCTCTAATTTAACTTATTAAAACTAATGGGTCATGTTGTAACCTTTAATAAAATTTGCCAATATATTGTAGCCACAAGGATTAAAAAAACTAAAATCACAACACATACATACATACATATATACAGTAATAAAAGAGAAAAAAAAAAAAAAAAAAACATAGCCTGCCCCCAAGCCTCAATGTAAGTCCGCCTTGCTTCCCGCTCAAAGCTTCAAAGCCTTAAACACTTTACGTTCGTTGTAGTTTCGACTTTTGTAAGTCTTCTGCTAAGTCGAAAAAGATAAAAGTCGTTTTATCTTAGGAACGAACGCTGAACCGTAAGCACTTCGAATACGGGCGTTTTAGTCTTGCGAAGATTGTACCAAATACGGCCTCGATTAGTCTAAATTTACTAAACACTTGGCCATTTCTCGAAAACAGTAAACCACTCCACCAACATATAAATTAGACGACGTGCGTGGAATTTGGTTTTAGTGGATATGCTTTACTAGTACTCGCTGGATAGTTGGATGGAGTTTTAAATAATATTTTAGAAGATATGCTAATTAAGCTAGCTGGAAACAGATTTTGTGGGAACCCATAATACTAAAGAGGTTTTTATAAGCTTCGTCCCTATATTTGTATTAATTTAGTTACCTTTTATTTTAAAGTTATATCACATTTAAGACAAAAACTTGGGATAGACAAATAACGGGTCTATTCTATTAGATGGATCTAACCCGACCCGGTTCTTTTTTGGTAATTTCATGCACCAAAGTGTTATTTTCGTAATATTTTCGGGCGGAGTCATATGATTTTCGGAGTAGTGACATTTTTGTAATATTAGGGCCGTTAAACATATTAGTTTTTCCCCTTAAAAGTATTAGTAGTACATTTGATAAGTATTAGTAATCCACTTGAACAATATTTTTAGTAGCCCTCATGAAAAGTATTGATTTTTTTTACATCAAAAGTATTAGTAATCTATCTAAAATATATTAATTATTCCCTTGAAAAGTATTAGCGGTGACATAATATTAGGAAACCCTCAAAAAGTATTAGTTTTCCTTGAAAAGTTTTAGCAATCCCTTGGAAAAGTATTAGTAACCCATTGAGTATTTTTTTAGTAACTCTCATGAAAAGTATTGATTTTTTCCAAAAAAATTATTAGTATTCCTCCTAAACGTATTAATATTCTTATTGAAAAGTATTAGGTTTTTCGATTAAAGATATTTTAGTATTTCTCCATAAAAGTATTAGTAGTCGTCCCAAAAAGTATTAGTATCCCCCTAAAAATATTAGCAAATGCACCAACATATGTAGTTGTTGTGGTGCTAGTGGTTGTACGGGTCAATAGGCAAAGTTGACCACGAGCCGGGTATTTGGATCCATCTAACGGATTAGATCCGTTAGATGGTCTAACAGTAAGACTAATCCCACATTTAATTAACTTATATTTCTTTATTGTAAGGACTATTCCTTGAGCTTTCTCTTAGGTTTTCTATCTGCATCGCACTCAATGACTTACCACCCCTAAAAGTGGGTTTCATGTCTTCCCTTATACTTGAACACAGAATCTCCAGGATAAGTACTATTGGGATTTTAGAGTGTGCCTCTGAGCTAATAATTATTGTAACGCACTTTAAGAATGTGTATCCCTTGGTATTAATTCATGATTTATTCGTAGAGCACAATAATATCCAGCATTATACTATTTACAAATTATATATTGAGTATTGCCATCATGATTAAATTGTTCGATTGAAGTGTCCACCAATTGATTGGGCAATCATGTTGGTTTGGGATGGAAATACTAAGTGATCGTAAGGTGAATTGAATCCCCTATTTAAACATGATTTAGGATTTTGCCCCAATAATCTACTGATTTTAGTGATATTTTACAATTGGAATCACATTAAAAGCCCTTCCAATTTGTGAGATCCAATTATTTTAAATATGGGGCCCAAAATAATAATTTTAATAAATTTAGGGCCAAAATGAGAATTTTACAAAAACTCGATCCCAAAACTTTAAAAACCTGAATCTATGAATAGGATTTAGAACCGACCTTATTATTGTTCGAGGTCGAGACAAAAACTTATTCAGTTTTAAACCCAAAAAGACTAGTTTTTACAAAACGGCCGATTGTAAAAATTTCTTTTAACAAGGACTTTAACTTAATTATTTTTTTCGCATGCCTGAACTACTCGACTTATATTTATTATTTACAAAAATTAGTTTTCTTAAAATACCTTGACTTATTGGATCGCCTTGACCGATTAACACGTGTTCGCGGGCGACTTCCTCGCCTTTGCGATCTCGAATCTAAAATGAGACTTATGTCCCACTTAATTTATCAAATCACCAAAGATTAGTTATCCTCCCGATAATTATCTTCATCCAAATTACCGCACCAATGCCAAAAATGTAGCGTGCAAATTTTCGTAAACTTTCTTGAATCGCTTCCCGAATCAATTTACTCGATCGTCCTGGTTGACATACTTTGTATTGTGATTATATTCTTGCGCTCGAGTCAACCGGTGTGTCGAGCTCACGCTTGGAATGGATACATCGGGAATTGAACCGGCAAATGGCTCGCTATTCCACTCTCGCCCCATCGCCCTATTCCCGCGAGGGACGGAGTTGTCCAAGGGAAGTGGGTCGTAGTACTTGAGATATAATCATGATTATGACAATCCGGCCTAGCTAGCTCTACGTGGATATGTCTTTTGCCTATGAAGCGATAAGGTGACGTCTTGGACCATCTTGCTCGAGGAGTTACAAGGAAGAACGAAAGAATCGTTCTCGATCCACACGATTCTGGAGTTACTCGGACCCGTTTACTTGCTTTGGTTGGCGCTTACAAACCGTATGCAACCGCTTACTTGTCTTGCATGGGTTGGCATTATATTTCCGTCGCAACCCTACTCGTCTGCCGCTTCAATCACATAGTGCCATATGATCATGAACTCTTTCATCAAAATCGTATAAGTATATTATTTTAAATATATATCATGTCGTTTGTGAATTGTGTGAAACACGATCATGACTCACGATTTTTCATACAACAGCTTTTCTTACATTTATATATATCACCACACTCTCACACGCTCACCCCATCCACCGAGAATTTTCGTCTAATCCCCTCCTCCGCTTTTTCGACGGCCATAAAGACTTTATTGACGATGCCGATCAAGCTACGGAGTGATCTCTCCGTGTTTTGTCTTTGGAACTATTTGTTTCTTTTATTTGCTTTGTTGTTGGACTATTTCATTTTATCTTTCCTTTTAAGATGTAACCTAAGGACGTAGGACCCTTTGACTATTAGCTCCGCTTTAAGTTGTGTACTTGGGATGTAATTTGGTTAATGGTTGGACTGTAAATTATAATTCGTACTTGTATTTTATTTCCGCTGCTAATTTGACTATGTTTCATTTGGGATTTTGTTGATATTTGTCTAGACTGTTTGGTTTACTTGTATTTAAGTTGTGGATCATCGTCGCGTCCCCGTCTGGGGCGTGACGATAAGAGTCTAGCAATCCTCGCAAGAGAACGAGATCAATGGTAGGGTAGCAAGTTAACCACAAGTCATCTCTCAACAACGACTTAGCTGTAAATAATTATTATGCAACACAAATAACAAAAATAAATCCAAAACACTCTAACCAAATTTGTGATTTTAATAAACTAAAGAAAACAAGTAAAAAGACAAATTAGAACTAAACACGATTAAACCCTAAGAAAAACGATATGGATGAAAGTCTAGGATTTCGAAATCATCTCATCAAGCTTGCAAGAATATCATCAACTAATTGATCATGCGATTAACAAATATAACAAACAAAAAACTAGGCCTAGATCGATAACTCACGTATTCACATATTAGGGTTATCCCTACATAATTTGCTATTTTCATTAAGCCATGTTAGATAATACATCTCTAATTCATATCTAAGCCCGTGAATAAATTTAGTCCAAGAATAATATTTTCTCTCGATCTCAATCATTCCCTCAAAATAATCAAATGTTGGCCAAATAACTAATCATCAAGTAAAGCAATTTATTCAGAAAACATATCAATTAGTCAATACTCATGCTTGTTTGTTTGAATCAAATCGTCATAATCCTAGAACAAAGAAATTAGTTCATTCTTATAGATGGATTCATCAATTCAATTGAGAGGAATAGCGCAATTGATAAACATGATCATGTAATAACAACAATCACCAAGTAATTAAAAATCGATAAAGAAGATGGAAAAAGATTATGTTTTGATCTAGCCGCAAAATATTTCGGTGGAAAAACAAGCAATCCCCAATGTTGGATGGAAGAGAAAAAAAAAAACTAGGATAAAAGTGCTAAGTAGTTATGTGTACAAAAATATGGACTTCCCAAGTCTTATTTATAAGCCTAGAGTTCTATACAAGGTGGAAGAGCCAAAAACGAAAAAAAAAATCGAAAATTTTGTGTTTTGCAAGTCGCCATCTTGATCAAGCGTCTTGCAAGACACAGACAATGTTGCATGCTTTGCCAACACGCGCGACCGTGCACACTCGAAAATTTGGAATTTGCTCTCAGTGTCTTCTTACTAATTGTAGCTCTATCGTTTAGCTTTCTATATCCACTTTAATAACCTCAATATCAATTTTCTAGAGAGAGTTATGGCCAAAATACTAAGATGTGTCATTTCCAAAATCTCATCACTTGATTTCCAATTTCACATGGTTTTAACCCATCCAAACGTCTTCATTTGCATTTAGTACCATAGTAGACATTGTATACCTCTCTCTAACTTTCTAATGGCATAAGAATCGGTCAATTGGACTTCGGATGAAAACGTTATGTTCCAAATACGAAGATCGATCTGATTGCACGAATGACTTTTTGACATTTCTTGCTCCAAAACTTATTTTTTCCACCAAATCCTAGAAATTTAACAAAATAACACAATGTAACACTTAAACATGCAAATGCAAATAAAACACGCCAAAAATATTTATAAATCATCACACAAAAATATGCAAAACAACTCCCCCACACTTAGCCTTTTGGTTGTCCTCAAACGAATAATTGTGCCTTTAGACCCAACAACAAATTCAAGTATAATTTAAAATTCAATTAATCCATAACACCATGTTCTATCCACCTCGGATCCAACATGAATTGATTTTCAACCTCCACAATAGACTCACCCGACTAAGGTTAAATAAAAAATTAACATAGGTGTTTGGCCATCTCGCTAAGTTTCAAATCCGTTTTATAAGTTACAACCCCGTTACACCCAACAAGTCACTCAATCACTAGCCACAAAATAATTATTATTTTTTTCCTTTTTTTCTTTTTTTTTTTTTTTTTTTTTTTTTTTTTTCATGAGAACTTTCGAGATGCCTTCCAAGATTAGGTGTAAACTTTGGATTTTCTCCAAAGGTTCCTAGGGTGGTTTTTCATGCTCATGTTTGTGCCGCCATTTTACATAAAAGACAAACATGGGACTCATGAATGCTTCTAGTTACTAAGCAGCGACAAACAGAGAGTATAATCTCAATTGCTCTTTTTTTGTTGCTTTCTCTCTCTCTGTTTTGTGATTTTTTTCCCCGCAAAGCTAGCAATCTTGTGTAAACAATAATTAAAACAGGGTTTCAACTTAATTCACATCAACGAAACCTCAATATTCAAGCTCCACAACCTAGGCTATCATTTAACCCTCGCCGAACTTGTCTTCCAAAAAGGCCAATTCACAATTTTAGCCAAATCCTATGTATTAAGTTCGCGGTGTAATTTGAGAATCAAAAATTAAGTCTTGACACATATTTCTAGCCGGTTCACCAACACAATTATAAGGCTTGTAACAATTATAAGGCTAGTGATAACTAACTATATGCAACCGTAACACATGTACAATGACAATCCCTCCCCAACTTAAATCATGCAAATCAGTGTGTAAAGAAAATAAAATAGAAGGAAAGAGACACGTCCCTAGAAAGTGCTATAATCGGCAGACAGTTAAAGCAATCACGTGAACCGTCAATCCTGCAAACACCATGTGAACGAAAAACAAAATACCACATATAAACTAGAAAAAATAAATAAATAAATAAAAAATCAAACTAACATGCACAAAAACATTGTATGCAAACTCACAAAAAGGGAAAAATGTTTGGGTTTCCTCCCAAGAAGCGCTCTTTTAATGTCATTAGCTTGACGATATCAACTAAGAAAATCATGGTGGGTCATCGAGCATGACCTTTTTTACTACCTTAGAATTTTTATCCGGCTGAATTTCATTATGTTCCTGCCATAAGATATTTTTCACAGCAGAATCGACAGAGTCAACAATAAAATTATCAGGCAAAGCATAAGTAGGACCACAAGCTATATCAAAAATTGGAAACGTCATAGTTTTTCTCAAAACATTCATACTTAGTTTTTTTATTTTTCACATCAATCAAGGTGTTGGTGGTGGCCATGAACGGTCTACTCAAAAAAAAAATAGTATGATCCTTAATATGACATTTATCCTTCCCCTATATCCAAGACAACAAAATCAATGAGAATTTTAAGAGCACCTACTTGAACCAAAATATCTTCAACTATACCTTTAGGATACTTAAGTGACCTATCGGATAATCAGCGGACCTCAATTTCTCTAAATTTAGTTGTTTAAATATAGAATAAGACATAAGGTTAATCCCAACTCCTAAATCAACTATACCGCGACTTTCTTACCATTCTCAAAAATAATATTAATGATAAAACTACCCGAATCTTGTTGCTTTGGGAGTGGACTTGGGGATGGAGTAGAAGATTTGTAAGGATTCTCAATTTTGTATAATGATGATCCCTTAATTGCCTCCTCGTTCGTGATTTCTTCACTTGCATCATCCTTCTTTTCCATTTTACCAATACCAATTTCAAGATCGGTGACGTCTTGAGCTTGCGCTGTTGACTAGGCAACGGGTTCTTTTTGACGAGATATTGAGCTATCTCACCAACTTGCATAGCCAATTGGCCGACTTGAGTCTTAATTCGCTTAATAGAGGCCTCCAAGGATTCAAACCGTCTATTATTCTACTCTTGTGTTTGCTAACTAACTTGAATAAAAGAAATCAAGCTCTCTTCTAACGTAGGTCGTAGTGGTTGCTTTTGATTGGTCGTCATTCATGTACTTGTATAAAAAAACTAGAAAATAGATCAAATGCACCGCATTTAACAAAACCTAAACTAGAAACAAAGCAAAAAGAAAATCTTAATCGAGAAACACAAAAATAAACAAAATAATTATTAACCCTAATGCCTTCCCCGGAAACGGCGCTAAAATTTTGTTCGACCGCTAAGCACCTATAAAAGTCTAACAATCTTTGCAAGAGAACGAGATCAATTGTAGGGTAGCAAGTTAACCACAAGTAGTCTCTCAAGGAAGACATAGCCCACAAATAATTATTATGCAACACAAATAATAAATCCTAAACACTTTAACCAAATTTGTGATTTTAATAAACTAAAGAAAAACAAGTAAAAAGACAAATTAGAACTAAACATGATTAAACCCGAAGAAAAACGATATGGATGAAAGTCTAGGATTTGAAATCATCTCATCAAAATTGCAAACAAAATATTAACTAATTGATCATTCGATTAACAAATATAACAAAAGTACTAGACCTAGATCGATAATTAACTCACGTATTCACATATTAGGGCTATCCTACATAATTTGTTATTTTCATTAAGCCAAGTTAGATAATACATCTCGATTCATATCTAACTCCCTGAATAATTTAGTCCAGGATTAATATTTTCTCGATCTCAATCATTCTCTCAAAACAATCAAAAATTGGCCAAACAATTAATCATCAAGTAAAGCAATTTATTCAGAAAGCAAATCAACTAGTCAATACTCATGCTTGTTTGTTTGAAGCAAATCTTCATAATCCTAGAACAAGGAAATTAGTTCATGCTTGTAGATGGATTCATCAATTCAATTGAGAGGAAGAGAGCAATTATAAATATGATCATGCAATAACAACAATCACCAAGCAATTGAAAATCGATAAAGAAGATGGAGAAAGATTATGCTTTGATCTAGCCGCAAAATATCTCCAAAGGAAAAACAAGATATCCCCAATGTTGGATGGAAGAGAAAATAATAAAAACTAGGGTAAAAGTGCTAAGTCGTAATGTGTACGAAAATATGGGTTACCCAAGTCTTATTTATGAGCCTAGAGTTCTATACAAGATGGAAGAACCAAAAAACGAAAAACAAAATCGAAAATTTCATGTTAAAAAGTCACCGTGGCGCATCCGCGCATGAAGGCCGCCGTCAGAGGAAAGTCTTGTCGCTTCTTGAGCGATGGCGACAAGACTTTGTGCGCGTCCACGCATTGAAAATTTGGAATTCTCTCTTGGTGTCTTCATATGAATTGTAACTCTATCTTTTAACTTTTCATAGCCACTTGAATGACATTAATATCAATTTTTTAGAGAGAGTTATGGCCAAAATATTAAGACGTGTCATTTCGAAAATCTCATCACTTTATTTTCACTTGCACATGGTTTTAACCCATCCAAACGTATTCATTTGCATTTAGTACCGTAAGTAGACATTGTAGAATTTTCTCTTAGGTTTCTAATGGCATAAGAATCAGTCAATTGACGCTCGGATGAAAATGTTATGTTCCAAACACGAAGATTGATGTAGTTGCGCGAAATGACTTTTTGACATTTCTTGCTCCAAAACTTGTTTTTTTCCACCAAATCCTAGAAAATCAACAAAATAACACAACGTAATACTAAAACATGCAAATGCAAATAAAACACGCCAAAAATAGGTATAAATCATCACACAAAAACATGCAAAACAACCATGTTTATTTTATTTTTAAATTTTAGAGTATATACTTATGATATATATGTTTTGCAAATTTAACTTTATATTGTCACAATGATTGAGTTATTTTTTACCAAAAGAATATACGAATAAAATAAACTCATAATTGAATCTAAATCATGTTAAACCATATATTCATAGTACGGAAAAAACAAACATAAAGATTACTGAATAAATCTTAGAAACAAAATAGTATTTATTGAAAATTTTATTTAAAATTTATATTTAACTTATCTTAAAAATTAATTTATTTTTTTATGGAAAAAAACATAAAATTCCTTGAAATTTTCAATGGTCACAAATTCCCATCTTCCCATACCTAATAAATGTACCATTTACTCTAACAGAAGAAAATATTATCTCACAATTTAGGGTGTGAGATAGATGATAAATTTATTATTGTATGGATATTTTCCACACATAGTGGAGTTTAAAAAATATATTTGGTCCTGCTATTTATTTATGATAGAATAAAATTAATCATTTTATTTATTTATTTTTTATCTTCATTCTGTTGTAAATTCATAATTTGTTTTCTATTTTAGATGTATTTAATTATTTAGAAAATTAAAGAAAAATATTATAAATGTACATTTTGCATAAGATTCCACTTTAAATGGCTAATATTTTGTCATATGAAGTCTTTTATATATGCTTATGACATATGATTGAAAAGTTCTCGAAATCTAGTACAATATAAAATGAATATTTATCTAAAAATTTAAAATATTATTTGAACTAAAATTGAAATAAATCATATAAGAAGAACTTGGAATATAAAGAAACACTTGTCAATATTATTAAACAACTAAAAGCAAAATCAATATAGAAAACTACTTAATTACCCTTAAAACTAACTTTACTATAAGGACATTTTTGGCGAATCAAAATTTTCAAGAAACCTTAAAACATATTTATACTTTTAATAGTAATAAGTAAAGATATATAAATGACCAGCCAAATATATTCAAATACTAACTAATAGCTAACTGATGAATAATAATTAACCATTAATAACCAGTGATTATCTACATCATTAAAGCTCTTCCTTGCTTGTTTGCCATAAAGACATCATTCACTAAACTGATTTGAATGATTTATGGATGTCAATCCTTTCACCATTATTTTTTTGCTCATCATTTTCAACCTATTAAAATTCAAATTTCCGAGTCTCATATGCCATAGCTAAGATGAATCTTTAAAAGAATATTTCATCTTTAAAATAATATATCAAGCACACCGGGACATCACTTTGAATGTTCAACAAAAACATTCTATTGTTTGTCATAGGCACAATAGCTAGCAATCTTACATTATCATCTTTCATTATCAAACTTATATTCGCCAAATGTAAATCAGTTTTTCTCCAAAAGTTGTCCCAAACTTAATATATTACTTCAGATAAAAGATATTAGAAATAAATTGATGGCTTCTATCTTTCGATCGAATTAAAATCAAATATTTCCTTTTCACTTGGACTATTGAAGAGACTTCAAAAGTTATATCATCACCAATGGATTTCAAGTTCCACAAACAGATATCTCTTTCCATAAATATTGCTCGCGTCGTAGTCAAGACACCACAATAAGGTTTCGTCTTGATTAGTTTTGCAAGTAAGAAGCAAAGTGGGATCTACATCTTCTTTATTGTCATTGTTCTTAACAAGATTATTTCTCTCCACATTAGTTCCACATTTCCAAGAATAATGGCCAAAGCAATGATAATTATAACATTTAATATTTGATTTGTCATATCCTAGTTGATTTGCTCTATGGAACTCTATCTTGTCCACAATCTCTTCCTTGTTTGAAATTTTGGCTTGTTTCATTATTATTTGAAGAGTATTTTTCACCTCGTTTGTCTCTTCTATTACCATGTCCTCAATTTTGGCCTTGTCAACAAACTCCCACGTCCTCGACCTCTTTGAAATGTGTCACGGTTTATATAATTGTCTTTCAAAGATTACTTTTCTTTCAAAGCTTGTTTACTTGATTCTTCAACCTTTCTACAGATCTCTTTTCTCTTCTCTTCATGAGATTGCAGAGATCAACAAGTTCATCAATAGTCATGTGTCCAAGTCTTTCGACTCTTCAATGGCAACAAAGACATAACTAAACTTCAGATCCAAAGATCTCAATATTTCTCCAACGATCCTATCATCTCCATATATCCAGTTCATTTGCGTGGTAATAGAATATAATCAATAAACTCAAAAACATTTATTTGTAGATATTCAAACCCACCTCTTAATATATGGAGGTGAACCTTGTTTATTTTATCAACTCCTTTAAAAGAGGTCTGAATAATTTTCCATGTTTACTTCAAGGTGGTTGCGACAACAATTTTCTCGAATATCTTTCATTCAAAATTTGACGGATGAGTGTGAGTGCCTTCTTTTCTTTTGTGATGGTTGTATCACTCCTTCAACACCTTTCCCATAGGTTTCCATACTTCATAAGCTCCACGCAAAGGCTTCATCCTTATGTACCGATCATCATAATTTTCTTTCGGTGAGTGATGGAACTATAAATAGTATTCCATTAGACATCTTTCTTTAAGTTATTGTTTCCAAAGACAAGTGGCTTTTGATACAAATTTGTTAGGAAGTATATATCATAAATCACATAAAACCCACACACAAGAGAAGAATGGAGAAAACACTTTATTTCTTATTATCACTTCAACTTGACTTGACACAAATGACTTCAAGCCATGGGGTATTTATAGGTGCTTATATTAAAGGAACTTACATTAATACATACACCACCCATTTAATATCCATACATTCAATCCAAGTTGATGCATCATTCCAAGAGACACATTCATGTATTCCTCAAAATGACTAGAAATTTCTTGTATTTCTCTAGACCTTTGACTATTCCAAAATCAATGAATTTAAATTCTAATTAAATTAACATATTTTAAAATACAATATCTTTTATATGTCACTCTTTCAAAAGTTTCATTTTGTACCATACGTAACCCAAGATATGAAACATGCATGGCAAGGTAATCCTAATTTAATTACATGCCCAAATCAGAATACCACAAGAAAGTTGACAAATAAAAAGAAGGCACACAAATGTCTTTATAAATCTCAGGGTATAAAAGATATGCTGCTCAAGGGGTTCAAATAAAGTGGACCGGCTAATTCTAATCCTTCTCCCGCAATTCATCATGTGCATATCGATATGGATTTTTGATTTGTTTACAAATGATAGTCCTTGATTTTAACCACCAGCTTGTAGCTCACGTGGTATTGCTTATCATTTGAAAGGGTGTTGACTAGGGTTCGAACTCGTATCTTTCGATTTCTTTGAAATTTATCTCTTCCCCTCCATCCACTACTCCCAACTTATTGAAAAACAAATAGTCCTTGTTTTTTTTATTAGGTACATATACATATGTAAATAAGTGTTGTAAATTCTTTTAGCAAATATTTGCATTCATACCAAATGTTTAAACTGATATTAAATATGTTGATCTAGTTTGTGGCAATCAATAGAAATACAAGTTGTACTGTTATATGACAAATATGTTGATTAGTTTCCGGGTGAGGCATGAGCTATTGTTTTGAGTTATATACATATGGTTATTAATGCAGAAAACAAAACAAGAACGCGAAGTTCCCCTCGGGAAATCTCCCGCCCAGCTTAAAGCCGACAAACACAATTAATTCTAAAGTATCCTATATGAAATAATAATACTCACTTAAATAGCAACATAACCCTAAACCTAACCCTATGGGCTTAAAGCCCAATAATAAGAAATAGTTAATTAAACTATGAAATAATTATTCTCA
This sequence comes from Rehmannia glutinosa, assembly GCA_016081115.2. NCBI lineage: Eukaryota > Viridiplantae > Streptophyta > Magnoliopsida > Lamiales > Orobanchaceae > Rehmannia > Rehmannia glutinosa. The sequence goes on along the minus strand of CM071924.1, from coordinate 69,521,001 downwards.
AACCAATCGGAAATAATAATTAACCTTAATTAAACCTAATCGAACTAGGAAATAAAAATTAACCTTAAATAAACTACCACTAATTATACTAAATAACCTTAATTAAATAATAAAAATCGATCTAACTTGATTACACATGTGCTTCGATCAATTGTATATATAAAACAATTTGATATATTATATCTATTTATCTTTTATATTGCTCGGTTGTTTATTGAAGTTCAAGTAAAATTATTTAATTTCCTATTGGCGTCCTTAGATATTTTGAACTTCTTTTTCGAAAAAAATAAACCAAAAGCCTTATGCTTGGTACATACATATTCAATCGAGGAAATGATGAAATAGATGAAAAATGAAATATGCATTAATAATAAAGTGCATACAAATAAACACAATCATATGAATCATTACTATTGGAGTGTTAGTTAAAGCAGTTAAGAAGTCTGATACACAGTTAGAGAATTAGTTATTTTATTTGCTCACCATCGTTACATTGAGTCTTGTATATAAACACCAATGCCTTGGTCATTCAATAATAATTCGGTTTCTATGCTTTTACATTTCCTTCTAGTATCTCATATGGTATCTTGAGCTAGGATATCCCTAGAGCTCCTGGTCATCTTCTCTGGTGGTTCTTTTTCCTGGCTTTTTTCCTCTGTTCCTTTACTTATGGATTCTTCTCCATTGTCTTTTGTCACTTCTTTACCACATTTCACACCAATCATTCTTCGCCTTGATTGCAATAACTACACTTTCCGAAAGCTCAAGTTCTATCTACGGTGTGTGCTCACGGTTTTTGAAGGATTTCTGTTCGGCACATTGATTGCTTCTCCAAAATACTCTACGTCGTCTTCTTCTCGATTGTTTTGATCAATATCTTAATCCGCAGAGTACATTAATTGGATGCGTAAGGATCGATGTTTGCTCACCGGATGTTGAGCTCTATTAGTGAATCGATGCTTGGTCATGTCAACCGTTGTTCTACAGCTGCGGAGGTCTGGCTAGTGTTTAAGAAATTATTTCAGTCACAATCCAAGGCTCGAGCACTTCAACTCAGGTTTATATTACAAATATTAAAGAAAGGTGATCTTCTTGTTGATGGATTTATTCTAAAAATGAAGTCATTGGCGGATGATTTGAATTCCGGTCATGTTATTGGTGATGATGAGCTTGTTTTGTATATACTTGGAGGTCCGGAAGTGATTATGAGTCTCAGTAGTTGTGAATCTTACAACGCGAGCCGAGTCTCTAAATCTGCGGGAAGTTCGGTTTATACTCCAAACACATGAAATGCGCCTACAAAGTCACAATTCTTCTATGTCTCGCTGCAAATCTGGCCGCTTTTCATCGATCCTCAAGGATCTATCCTAGTACTCCATCCGCAAATGTTACTTATGGCTATAATTCGCCTCCTTGGCGTGGTGGTGGTCGATTTCCTCGTGGCGGGGCTCGAGGAGATAGATCTGTTCATTTAGACAAAATAATGCCAAGCCTAAGTGTCAACTCTGAAAACAGACACATGTTGCACTTAAGTGTTACAAACGCTTTGATGTGAGTTTTATCGACTGATCCATTATCCGGTGGTGCACCTACTATTAACTCTCCTCGGGCTCATCTCTCAAAGTCTGGTTCTTCCTCTCCTAATCCGAATTGGTACTTCGATAATGGTGCAACCACACATGTCATAGCTAATTTGGAAAATTTGTCTATCAAGTCCGCTATCAAGGATCCGACAAACTTGTTGTTGGTAATGGTTCCAAACTTAACATCTCTCATATTGGTTCTTCTCCTTTACCTACTCTCTTCCACTTCTTTACTTCTAAATAAAATTCTTTATGTTCCTCATATTACAAAGAATCTTTTGAGCATTTCTCAATTCACAAAGGATAACAATGTGCTAATTGAATTCTATCACAATTGTTGTCTTGTCAAGGATCTTCAAACTTCCAAGACTCTGCTGCGAGGGGAACTTAAAGATGGCTTGTATCAACTTGACTTTTCCCATCTTAAGTGCCCTCGAGTGGTATTTCTTCTCCTGTTATCTCCGCCTTCTCCCCCAAATAATCCCTCCAAATCTGTTTCCCTCTCGGTTGTAAACTCGTTGTTTCTACTTGTAATAATGAGTGTTTCACGCTTTTCTACTTGTCTACGACATTAATGTGTGGCATAGGAACTTGGCCATCCTTCACATGTAGTGTTGTCTCATGTGTTGAAGTTGATTAATAAAAGGCCACAGTTAAATAATTTATGTTTTGTGATGCTTGCAAACTTGGTAAAATACATCAAAAACATTATGTGTCACAGCCTACTAAAACCACTGCTCCCTTTCAAATTGTTCATTCTGATCTTTGGGGCCCTTCACATGTTCGATCTCTTGAGGGGTATAGATATTATATTCACTTTGTTGATGATTACACTCGTTTCACTTGGATTTTTCCTTTAAAACTTAAGTCTGATGCTCAGCTAATTTTTATTCAGTTTAATTCATTCATTGAAAGACAATTTTCTACAAATATTAAATGTCTTCAAACCGATTGGGGTGGAATGTACGGTCATTTGTTACCTTTATTGCTTCTTTGAGTATTCAATTCGACATCCTTGCCCCACACTCATCAACAACATGGGAGAGATGAAAGAAAACACCTCCACATTGTTGATATGGGGTTGTCTCTCCTTGCTTAGTCTGGCTTACCACTTAAATATTGGTGGCATGCTTTCTCTTCTGCTGTTTTTCTTATCAATAGACTTCCATCTGTTGTCCTTCAATTTTCCTCTCCCTTTCAGAAACTCTTCAAGACTGTTCCAGATTACTTATTCCTCAGGGTCTTTGGCTGCTCATGTTTTCCTTTCTTGAGACCTTATCACACTAATAAGTTTCAATATAGATCATCCAAGTGTGTGTTTCTTGGGTATTATGAGTCTCATAAATGTTATAAGTGCAGTGATCATACAGGGAGGATATACATTGCAAGTACTGTTGAATTCAATGAGATGGAATTTCCTTACAAAGAGTTATTTTCCTCTTCATCAGCTTCTATTACTTCTTTCTCCCCCATTGGCCTTCTTTTTCTTCCTCCTTCTAATCTAGTATCTGCCTCTATTCCCCCATCTCCCTCCTCTCTAGAGATTCCTGGTATTCAACTCCATGTTCAGCTACCCCTCATATCTCCCTCTCCTTCATCTTCTCCCTTGCCTCCTCCCTTGCCACCTCCTCTGCCCCCTCTTATATCTACTTCGTCCTCTCATCCTATGATCACTAGATCAAAACTATGTATCTCCAAGCCCAAACTTTTCACCTCTGTTACTGTTTCTCCTCCTAGTTTGGAACCATCTACTGTATCTCAAGCTTTGGCTGATCCTAGATGGAATGATGTGATGCAACTGGAGTTTGATGCTTTGATAAAACAGCATACTTGGGATTTGGTTCCTTTCAGTGATGATATGAATGTTATTACAAACAAATGGGTGTTTAAAATAAAGCATAAGTCAGATGGCTCTATTGAAAGGTATAAGGCTTGTTTAGTTGCCCGGGGTTTTCAACGGAGACAACGAGGCATGGATCGCTTTGAGACTTTCGATCTTGTTATCAAGCCTTGTATCTTTCAGGCTTGCGTTCTCTTGCTATTACAAATGGATGGAGTATCCAACAGATAGATGTTAATAATGCATTCTTGAATGGTGACTTAAAGGAGACAGTATTTATGACTCAACAAGAAGGATTTGTTGATAACACTCTTCCTACACATGTCTGCAAGCTCAATATATCTCTATATGGACTTAAACAGGCACCTCGATCCTGGTTTAATAAGTTGGAACAATTTTTGTTGGATCAAGGTTTCTCTATTTCTGTATCGGATAATTCCTTGTTTTTTAAAAGAATTCAAGGGAAGCTCCTACATGTTCGCATCTATGTTGATGATATCCTCATCACGGGTGCTACTACTGATGCTATTTTGAGTTGATTAAGGTTCTTGGTCTTCAGTTTGCCTTGAAAACACTGTGAGAAGTGCACTATTTTCTTGGTTTGGAAGTTACTCAAACATCACAGGGGTTGGTGCTCACTCAAACCAAATATATTAATGATTTGCTGAATAAAGCAAACATGTCTCTTTGCAAGGCTCTTTGCTACACCTCTTAGTACCACTCACAAGTCAGTCTCTTGGAGACAAGAAACCTTTGATAATCCAACCATCTATCGAAGTACCATTGGAGCTTTGCAATACTTAACTCTCACCCGACCAGACATTTCATTTGCAGTCAATCGTCTCAGTCAATATCTCCATGCCCCCACCTTGAACCATTGGACAACTTGCAAACACTTGTTACGGTATCTTAAAGGTACTAGCAATCTTGGGCTTACCTTTTACCCTGCACAGCGTATGTTGTTAGAGGCCTACTCGGATGCAGATTGGGCGAGTAATTTAGATGATAGGAAGTCAACTGGAGGGCATTGTATTTTTCTTGGAAAAAATGTGTTGACATGGAGTTCAAAGAAACAATCAGTAGTTTCTCGGAGTAGTGCGGAATCAGAGTATCGCTCTCTAGCTGATACAACTACAGACATTATCTGGCTACATTCTTTACTTAAAGAGCTTGGGGTTGTTGTTGAGTCACCTTCCTTGTTATGGTGTGACAACATGAGTGCGGCTGCCATGGCAGAGAATCCAGTGTTTCATGCCCGAACGAAACACATTGAAATAGATGTTCACTTTGTGCGCCAGAAAATTCTTGCTGTCGAGATTGAGGTTCGGTTTATTCCTTCTGAAGACCAAACAGCAGACTTGTTTACAAAGCCCCTGTGCTCTTCTTGTTTTTCCATGTTGTGTAACAAATTATCTCTCAGCTCACCTACAGCTCTCTTGGATCGATCCCAGAAGGGGAAGTATTGGAGTGTTAGTTAAAGCGCTTAAGAAGTCTGTCACACAGTTAGAGAATTAGTTATTTTACTGTTCAGCTTACTGTTACTTTAAGCCTTGTATATAAACACCAATGCCTTGGTCATTCAATAATAATTCAGTTTCTATGCTTTTACATTTCCTCCTAGTATCTGTTAATTACACAAAGACAAGAAGGCATATAAGCATGCCTCACCCCGAAATCCAAAAGAAAGAAAGAAACACATTACAACAAACTTAATTTATCGTAACACATATATTTGGAACTATACCACACACGGTTTCAGACCACATCAACCTTCCATGAGCATATACCTCTCTTTGATGATGGAGTTGTAAGGTTCTGACACCTACTCTGAAAATGAAAATCCACAACATCAATTGTTAATCATCATTTTTCATTAGTGATAATTACGAAAAGGCAAAAAAAAAAATTGGTCCTCTAACTAACCATACTTTGAGATTCCGTCTTTTTTATTTTTACTTTTGACAAATAGTCTTTATTCTGAACAAAAAATTGAGATTTGGTCTCTTACCACCTAAAGCATGTAATTTTGACCTGTTAAGCTGATTTGGCATTTTTATTTTCAAAAATTTTAAATTTCATTTAAAAAAGTAATATCTAATCTTACATGGCATCATAGTTGGCTTAAAGGAGGGAAAATTAATTACATAAAAGAAAATTTTTGAAAAATCTGAAAAAATTATCTAACAATCCTGAAAATTGTTTTAAAAAATTTAAAATTATTGAATTTTTGTAACAAAGTTTTAAAAAATTAAAACAATTATTTTAATATCTCTAATTAAAATATATAAAATCTGATATTTTCTTTAAAAAAACTAGCAATAGTATAAAAAATCAAAACTATTTTAAAGTTACAAAAAAATATGAAAATTGTTAAAAAATATATAAACTGTTTCAAAAATCTGAAATTTATTTGAAATATTGAAAAATATTTTAGTTTCCAAAATAAAAAAAAAACTCAAAATTATTTTGAAAAAGTTGTTTTTAAAGTAAAAGATTTTTAAAAATCTGAAAATTTGTTTAAAAAACAAAAACTTTTGTTAAGAATCTAACAATTATTTGAAATATTAAAATATAAAATTAAAAAGCTGAAAATTGTTTATAAATATGAAAATGGATTAAAAACAAAGACTTTTGAAATCCTGACAAATAAAATCGAATTTGTTTTATAAAATAAAAAAAGAGTGAAAACATAGAATTGTTTCAAAGAACTATAAATTATTTTAAAAATCCGACAATTACACCAAATATGTTAAAAAAAATCTAATTTTTGAACAAATTTCAGATTTTTCTTTGATTTTCAGTTTTTTTTTTTACATAACTCAGATTTGTAAAAAAAATCTAATTTTACATAATTGGTGCAATTTTAAGATTTTTTAAAAGAATTTTTAGTTTTTTAAAATAATTCTAATTTTTTACTCTTTTTTTATAAACAAATTCAGATTTTGTTTTTTGTAAAAAATTTCAAGAGTCTGTGTTTTTAATCCATCTTCAGATTTTTAGACAAATTTTCATATTTTTTTAAAAAAAATTCAGCTTTTTTTAATTTTATATTTTAATATTTCAAATAATTGTTGGCTTTTTAACAATTGTTTTTAGCTTTTTAAACAAATTTTCAGATTTTAAAACATCGTTTTGTTTAAAAACACCTTCTTCAAAATAATTTTGAGTGTTTTTAGTTTAGAAATTAAAATATTTTTCAATATTTCAAATAAATTTCAGATTTTTTAAAACATTTTATAGTTTTTTTTAACAATTTTCATATTTTTTTGTAATTTTAAAATAATTTCGATTTTTTTTACTATTTTTAGTTTTCAAAAAATTATCAGATTTTATATATTTTATTTTAGATTTTAAAATAATTTTTTTGAATTTTTTAAAATTTGTTACAAAAATTCAAATAATTTTTAAATTTTTTAAAATAATTTTCAGAATTTTCAAAATTGTTTTTTATTTAATTAATTTTCCCCTCATTTAAGCCAACTAGGATGTCATGTAAGATTAGATATTGTTTTTTAAATGAAAATTAAAAATTTGGAAAAAAAAATGTCAAATTAGCTGAACAAGTCAAAGTTACTTCTATATAAAGATTTACAGTGATGAGAGGACCAAATCTCAATTTTTGTTTAGAAAAAGGACTATTTGTCAAAAAAAAAAAAAAGGATGAAATCTCAAAGTGGGGTTAGTTAGAGTACCAAAAAAAATTGCCATTACGAAACCATCCCTAGGTTTGGGGTGATTACGAAAAAACCCGCAGAGAAGTTTCAAAATTATAAAAGTCCTCTTCATGTTTGATTCTATCTTTGGTACAAAGGGATAACAAAAGAATATTTTTGCAAATATAGAGAGGGGAGGTTAAAATGAGACCACATATTATAGTGAGACAGTGTGGACTCATCTCAACCCTCCATTATCTACATCAATGGCTAAAATAAATAGGGGTTAAAATTACATTAAATATTTAATTAATGCAAAATAAGAGTATAATTGTCAAATTAACTAACCAAGTGGGGACCATCCAAATATGGAATCGATTATTAGGAGAGAGAAAATCACGTGGGGAGAGAGAAAATCGCTACCGGAGAGAAAAATCGCGCATGTGCTCTGCCATGCAAAGATATCTTTGTACACTTATCATATATTTGTTGAACACTATTTTACTCATATTAAAATGGTCAAACAAAAATATGTGGGCCGAAATGAATCAAGGAATCGCTTATATATAGAGAGAAATCACGCTCATTAACATGTGCGGACCGTGGATTAAGTAAATCAATTATAGAGAGAAAAATCACGCTCATTATTGTCTTTGTATATTTAAAGATATATTTGATGTACACTTAACACTATTTTTTTTGTATGTTTAACATTATTTTATCGTATATTAAAATGGTCAACACAAAAATATGTGGGGACCGTGGATTAAGTAAATCAATTAGAGAGAGAGAAAAAAATCACGCTCATTAGTGATGTATATTTAGCATATATTTGATGTATACTTAATATTATTTTGTCTTTGTATATTTAATATAATTTTATTGCATATTAAAATGGTTAAACAAAAAATATAAATATACAACAAAATACATATAAGTATACAACAAAATACATATAAGTATACATAAAAAACATAAGTACACTCGCAACATAAATACATACATAAAAATTAACTACTTATACAACAAAAGGATATAAGTATACATCGAAAAATATTTAAGTGTACATTAATCCTAACTCGCTCCTCGTAGGCCCCTGGTTTCTCTACGCCAACATCGCTTTCTTTACTAATCCTCCAATCATGTATTTTATTCTAAAACGCGAGTAAAATTCATAACTTGAGAAGTCTGCAACAATATTTCGAAGTCCTCCAATGGTTGATGCGAACACGATGAACACTCCAATAAATATACATGCCTGAAATACACAAGATTTAGTTTTAGTATATTTTGCAGTAATGATGAATTGTAAAAAAATAATCTTGTCACTAATTGTCATCCCCAGTGAGAAAAATGAAGTAGGTATTAATATACTTACCCAATTAATAAACCATGAGCGGCTGAATCGTTGTGGTTTCATAAGTTTCAGCCATATTATGCTAGAGCTGCAGATATTTTAATTTCAACGTATGGTTAGATACTGTATTAACAAAACCCTTGGATGTTTCAAAGTTACAAAATTAAAATGATATTATGTAATTGTGTAATGACAATCCCGTCCTTTTCAGCTTTAAAATAAATCTAAAATGATTATTAAATTAGAAAAATTCCAACCATCTAAAATTGGAGATTTGTGGCTAGGATTAGTCCACACCGCCTCACTCTAATTATGTGGTCTCATTTGATCATATTCCTATAGAGAGGGTGTTTGAAATTTTTTTTTATGAAGGGTGCAAAATATAAATTATGTAATAGAGAATCAAACAAAAGAATTAAGGGACAAGTAATAATCAAATGCAAGAACGTATATTTGATAGATTATATACCTTGTAAGCATTGCAATGTTTCTTCGGACAGAGCAAAGTTGCATATATCTGCAGCACTACTCAGGACCATAGATGAATTTTGTCGCTCAACACGGTCAAGAAAAGAGAATTCAGGTGAGCAGATGCAGGCGAAGTCGACCATCGGCTTTTTTGCAGCATTCCTCAATCGAAGATTCCGAGGAGCACCTCAAAGCAATGTTTGTAACATTGTTCCTGATACTACTTAGGGAACAATTTGATGATATTACCTGAGCCTCGGCGGCAATAACCACCACTAACACTAGTGTTATTGCGGTTATTGAAATTTTTTCATATCAAGAATAGTCATTTTCAATTTTCTTAGTAGATATAATTGTGTGTGTGGTGTTGTTAGGCAGTCACCACAAATTAGCAAAAAGTGGTTGGCCAATTTTTCAATATGACTGTCCAAGTGCAAAAGGACAATTCACATTCAAGCCAACTTTTGTGACTTTTTCATGGAAAAAGGAAATTTGTGACTGATTTCTTTGAATGGGTTTTTGAAACCTTGAGCCATTTTTCTCTATAAATAGAGAGGCAAGGAGCAGAGGAAATCATGGCAAGCAGGCATTTGCTTGGCTATTCAACCGGGTGGAGAGGAAAACTGAGTGTACACACCTGGGAAGATCAATTTGGGTGAATCAAATTGTGATAGGTGCAGGGAAACACTCGGGGTATTTTTCTCTCGGGTAACACATATGGGTTGGGGAGAGTGTTATTTGATAGCTAGTAAAGTGGTTGTACGAAAGTCTTTTATTCTTGGGTTTGGTTTATAAAACTCAAGGGGTGTATTTTCTTGTACCAGAAAATTCTTTATTAGTAAACACGGAAACTCTCGTAGACGTATGCGGGTTTTGCCGAACCACAGAAAAATCTCTGTGTGCATTTATTTTTTGTTGGTGTCATTTATTTTTGCTATTAACTTGTTGGTGTGATTTGTCAGGTATTCCACATATATCAAATCGCGGGCCGCGACACGCCTCCGCTGCACCCAACAAGTGGTATTAGAGCTACTTGGTAACTCGGGCAAGGTAGAAAATTGATATTTGATTTTTCTGGACGGACACTGTGGCAGTGGAAAATCCAATCAAGGTGCAACAATTTGACGGCAAAGGAAATTTCACTCCTTGGCAATATAGGGTGAAGGATCTCCTAGTTCAACAGGGTCTGGCAATGGCGTTGAATGGAATAAAGGAAAAATTGACAGATCTGAAAGGTGCACAGTGGGAAAATCTGGATCAACTGGGAAAAGTTGGTGTAGAGGTTGAGGAAGAAGATAAAGCCCTTTTACTTCTTACCTCTATCCCGGATTCATATGATAGTCTGGTGATGACGTTGTTGTACGGGAAAGACACACTGGACCTGGAGCATATATAAAAGCATCGGTGTTGTCCCATAAAAAATTGCAAACCAGGAGAAGGGACATGGATATGCTTTGGTTGCTTGGGGAATGAATCGGAAATGGGAGAAAATCTGGTGGTGGATCTGTGACCAGCAGGTCAGATTCAAGGACCAGGGAAAGGGTATTGTATGCTATCGTTATCACAAGGAAACTCACGTTCAAAGAAATTATCCTCGAAGAAAGAAGGATGATATCGGTGACGGTGGCGGTGGTGATGCAGTGATAGCTGCAGAAGATGGAGATATCTCACAGTCTCCACAAGGATTGATAATTCTTCTTGAGATTGATGGATTTTAGATTCGTGATGTATAATGCATGTGTACTCCTAGAGTGATTATTTTGATTTACTTCAATTGGAGAGGGCGTAAACTTTGTCATCGGGTGATGGTTCTACTTCTGGAATCATGAGATTGGGGTGGTGAAAATCAAAATGGGTGATGGAGTGGACCGTATTTGGGTGGTGTGACTTATGTCCCAAAGATGCGGAGGAATCTAATTTCCTTGAGCCAAGTGGATTCCAATAGTCGCGATATTCAGATTGGAGGTGGAGTCCTCAAAGTCACACATGGGCGCGAAGGGTCCTAAGGGTGAGAGAGAAGTATCGAATTTGTATCGTCTGGTGACCTCGGGATTACTGAAGTGGAGTGCACTTTGGAAGGCTTCCGGGAGCGGAGACGGTGTGAGGGAAATCTGTGGGTGAGAGGATGATTTGAGGTCGTCCCTCTCGCCAACTAGTGGTGTAGACTGGATCGCACATGTTTATTGACCGATTGAATCGGGTGGAGTTAGGACCTTGCGATTCGACATGTGCAGAGGACTAAAGGTCAATGGTGTTTTCTATGTTTTGGGTTTGCGAAAATGACGATATTTTGTGGTGGAGGTGGAGATTGTCGTGCAGCCACCACAAATTAGCAAAAAGTGGTTGGCCAATTTTTCAATATGACCGTCCAAGTGCAAAAGGACAATTCACATGGCAGCCAACTTTTGTGACTTTTTCATGGAAAAAGGAAATTTGTGCCTGATTTCTTTGAATGGTTTTTGAAACCTTGGGCCATTTTTCTCTATAAATAGAGGCGAGAGCGAGAGAAAATCATGGCAAGGCATTTGCTTGGCCATTCAACCGGGTGGAGAGGAAAAATGATCGTACACACTGGGAAGATCAATTTGGGTGAGTCAAATTGTGATAGGTGCGAAAAATACTCGGGGTATTTTTCTCTGCAACACATATGGGTTGGGTAGAGTGTTCTTTGATAGCTAGTAAAGTGGTTGTATGAGAGTCTTTTATTCTTGGGTTTGGTATATAAAACTCAAGGGGTGTATTTTCTTGTATCGGAAAATTCTTTATTAGTAAAGAACGGAAACTCTCGTGAACGTAGGCGAGTTTTGCCGAACCATATAAAAATCTCTGTGTGCATTTATTTTCTGTTGGTGTCATTTATTTTTGCCATCAACTTGTTGGAGTGATTTGTCGGGTATTCCGGATAAATCAAATCTCGGACCGCGATACACCTCCGCGCGCCCAACAAGTGGTAAGCGAGCTCTTGGTAACTCGGCAAGGTAGAAAATTGAGATTTGATTTTTCGGGCGGTGTAATCGCGTTGGCAAATCCATTCAAGTGCAACAATTTGACGGAAAAGGGAATTTCACTCCTTGGCAATAAAGAGTGAAGGATCTCCTAGTTTAACAGAAGTGTCGGCAATGGCGTTGAATGGAAAGGAGGAAAAATTGTCAGATATGAAAGGTGCACAGTGGGAAAATCTGGATCAACTGGGAAACGTTGGTGTACAGGTTGAGGAAGAAGATAAAGCCCTTTTACTTCTTACCTCTGTCCCGGATTCATATGATAGTCTAGTGATGACGTTGTTGTACGGGAAAGACACACTGAACCTGGAGCATATATAAAAGCATCGGTGTTGTCCCATAAAAAAATGCAAACCAGGAGAAGGGACATGGATATGCTTTGGTTGCTTGGGGAATGAATCGGAAATGGGAGAAAATCTGGTGGTGGATCTCGTGACTAGCAGCAGGTCATATTCAGACCAGGGAAAGGGTATTGTATGTTATTGTTATCACAAGGAAACTCACGTTAAAAGAAATTGTCCTCGAAGAAAGAAGAATGATATCGGTGACGGTGGCGGTGGTGATGCAGTGATAGCTGCAGAAGATGGAGATATCTCACAGTCTCCACAAGGATTGATAATTCTTCTTGAGATTGATGGATTTTAGATTCGTGATGTATAATGCATGTGTACTCCTGAAGTGATTATTTTGATTTACTTCAATTGGAGAGGGCGTAAACTTTGTCCTCGGGTGATGGTTCTACTTCCGAATCATGAGATTGGAGTGGTGAAAATCAAAATGGGTGATGGAGTGGACCGTACTTTGGGTGGTGTGACTTATGTCCCAAAGATGCGAAGGAATCTAATTTCCTTGAGCCAAGTGGATTCCAATAGCTGCGATATTCAAGGTGGAGTCCTCAAAGTCACACATGGCGTAGGGTCCTAAGGGTGAGAGAAAGTATCGGAATTTGTATCGTCCTGGTGACCTCAAGGATTACCGAAGTGGAGTGCACTTTGGAAGGCTTCCAGGGAGCAGACGGGTGTGAGGGAAATCCTGCTGGGTGAGAGGATGATTTGAGGTCGTCCCCTCTCGCCACCAACTAGTGGTGTAGATCGGATCGCACATGTTTATTGACCGATTGAATCGGTGGAGTTAGGACCTTACCGATTCGACATGTGCGAGAGGACTAAAGGTCAATGGTGTTTTCTATGTTTTGGGTTTGCGAGTGACGATATTTTGTGGTGGAGGTGGAGATTGTTAGGCAGCCACCACAAATTAGCAAAAAGTGGTTGGCCAATTTTTCAATATGACCGTCCAAGTGCAAAAGGACAATTCACATGGCAGCCAACTTTTGTGACTTTTTCATGGAAAAAGGAAATTTGTGCCTGATTTCTTTGAATGGTTTTTGAAACCTTGGGCCATTTTTCTCTATAAATAGAGAGGCAAGGAGCAGAGAAAATCATGGCAAGCAGGCATTTGCTTGGCCATTCAACCGGGTGGAGAGGAAAAATGACTGTACACACCTGGGAAGATCAATTTGGGTGAGTCAAATTGTGATAGGTGCGGAAAAATACTCGGGGTATTTTTCTCTCGGGTAACACATATGGGTTGGGTAGAGTGTTCTTTGATAGCTAGTAAAGTGGTTGTATAAGAGTCTTTTATTCTTGGGTTTGGTATATAAAACTCAAGGGGTGTATTTTCTTGTATCGGAAAATTCTTTATTAGTAAAGAACGGAAACTCTCGTGAACGTAGGCGAGTTTTGCCGAACCATATAAAAATCTCTGTGTGCATTTATTTTCAAAGGTGTCATTTATTTTTGCCATCAACTTGTTGGAGTGATTTGTCGGGTATTCCGGATAAATCAAATCTCGACCGCGATACACCCCGCCGCGCCCAACAAGTGGTAGCGAGCTACTTGGTAACTCGGGCAAGGTAGAAAATTGAGATTTGATTTTTCCGACCATTACCGTGGCGCAGTGGCAAATCCATTCAAGGTGCAACAATTTGACGGAAAAGGAATTTCACTCCTTGGCAATAAAGAGTGAAGGATCTCCTAGTTTAACAAATAAGTCTGCAATGGCGTTGAATGGAAAGGAGGAAAAATTGTCGAATATGAAAGGTGCACAAGGGAAAATATAGATCAACTAGGAAACGTTGGTGTAAAGGTTGAGGAAGAAGATAAAGCCCTTTACTTCTTACCTCTATCCGGATTCATATGATAGTCCGGTGATGACGTTGTTGTACGGGAAAAGACACACCGACCTGGAGGAGCATATATAAAAGCATCGGTGTTGTCCCATAAAAAATGCAAACCAGGAGAAGGGACATGGATATGCTTTGGTTGCTTGGGAATGAATCGGAAATGGGAGAAAATCGGTGGTGGATCTGCGACTAGCAGGTCATATTCAAGACCAGGAAAGGGTATTGTATGTTATTGTTATCACAAGGAAACTCACGTTAAAAGAAATTGTCCTCGAAGAAAGAAGAATGATATCGGTGACGGTGGCGGTGGTGATGCGGTGATAGGCGCAGAAGATGGAGATATCTCACGGTCTCCACAAGGATTGATAATTCTTCTTGAGATTGATGGATTTTAGATTTGTGATTTATAATGCATGTGTACTCCTGAAGTGATTATTTTGATTTACTTCAATTGGAGAGGGCGTAAACTTTGTCCTCGGGTGATGGTTCTACTTCGAATCATGAGATTGTAGTGGTGAAAATCAAAATGGGTGATGGAGTGGACCGTACTTTGGGTGGTGTGACTTATGTCCCAAAGATGCGAAGGAATCTAATTTCCTTGAGCCAAATGGATTCCAATAGGCGCGATATTCACTGGAGGTGGAGTCCTCAAAGTCACACATGGCGTAAGGGTCCTAGGTGAGAGAGAGAGTATCGAATTTGTATCATCCGGGTGACCTCAAGGATTACCGGAAGTGAGTGCAAAGGCTTCCGAGGAGCGAGACGGTGTGAGGAAATCCTTGAGAGGATGGATTCGTCGTCCCTCTCGGGCAACAACTAGTGGTGTAGACTGATCGCAATGCAATGTGTATTGATCAAATCGGTGGAGTTAGGACCTTACCGATTCGACATGTGCAGAGGACTAAAGGTCAATGGTGTTTTCTATGTTTTGGGTTTGCGAGTGACGATATTTTGTGGTGGAGGTGGAGATTGTTAGGCGGCCACCACAAATTAGCAAAAAGTGGTTGGCCAATTTTTCAATATGACCGTCCAAGTGCAAAGGACAATTCACATGGCGAAAACTGACTTTTGTGACTTTTTCATGGAAAAAGGAAATTTGTGCCTGATTTCTTTGAATGGTTTTTGAAACCTTGGGCCATTTTTCTCTATAAATAGAGAGGCGAGAGCAGAGGAAATCATGGCAAGCGAGGCATTTTCTGCCATTCAACCGGGTAGAGAGAAAAAATGAGTGTACACACTGGAGAAGATCAATTTGGGTGAGTCAAATTGTGATAGGTGAAAAACCCTTGGGGTATTTTTCTTTCGGGTAACACATATGGGTTGGGGAGAGTCTTTTATTCTTGGTTTGGTCTATAAAATTCAAGGGTGTATTTTTCTTATATCGGAAAATTCTTTATTAGTAAAGAACGGAAACTCTCGTGGACGAGGCGAGTTTTGCCGAACCACGAAAAATATCTGTGTGCATTTATTTCCGTTGGTGTCATTTATTTTTGCCATCAACTTGTTGGTGTGATTTGTCGGGTATTCCTGATAAATCAAATCTCGGATCTCGACACGTCTCCGCTGCGCCCAACAAGTGTGAGTAATGTTTTATTGATGTGAAGTGATGTTGGTCAATAAATTTATCCTAATTGATGTCGCATTTTATAGAGTTGAGGGTGTACATTATTGATGGCAATTCCTAATTTGAATGTTTATAAATTAAACGACGTGCGGGGAATTTGATTTTGGTGGATATGCTTAACAGTATAACTTATTGGACAGTTAATTGGATGGAGATTTTTCAATCTTTCTTTCCTTGATTTCTTTTTTTATTTTTTATTATTAATTTAGGAGATATGCTAATTAAGCTTAGCTGGATGCTGATTTTGTGGCATCCCCTGAGATACTAAAGAGTTTTGTTTCAATGTCATGCAAGCTTCTACTTTAATTATAAACTGTTTATATATAGTCGGATTTTTATTTTTTTATTTTTCGTTTAGATAAATGACCGCCCAAATACATTTTAATACTAATTGATCGATAGTTATTAATAATTAACTCTTAATAATCAGTAATTATATCTATATCAACAATTAATGTTTAATCATGAATTGTTTAATAGCATCTATATTCATATGTTAACCAAGATATTGTGGTCATTGGTCTTACTTCTTACACGAAATATAGGATATAAATTGTGAAATAGTACTGTGAAAATGAATATAATTTTTTTCATTTTATTATAGTATATCAAATGTGTGTCACATTCAATGAAGTTTGAGATCGAGATAAAGATTCGAGTTTTATCGATGGCTGACTTATGTCCCAAAAGTGTGTATTTTCATTTTATTTAATTCTTATATGGGTGAAAGAAGAGAAGATTTGGCAAAGAACAAAATGAAGAAAAGGAAAGAAGAAGAAAAAAAAAAAAAAAAAAAAGAAAAAAAAAAGAAAAAAAAAAAGGCAAAAGAATGAAAAAAGAGAGAGCCGGACTAGTTTTCATTTGATTCATTTGATCAATTCTATATACATTTTCATTTCCATTTAATTTTCTTTTCATTTAACTACTACAATAAAGTTAAACGACAATGGTTATTTACCTTCACAATAGGTATACAACATCGCTTTTAAAAACTGTTGTTTATGAACGCGTAGTCCCTTATGCTTACACGACACAAAAGTCTACGCCTGTGAATGTCAAACCGAATTATTTCATAAGCGTAATATTTTGGTAAAAATGGAGGAAAATCTTTGGTGATGTATGTTTATGTTTTCAACCCATTTTTCGAAATTCAAGTGATCAACCTAATATGTGGAGCTAAGATGAATCTTTAAAACAAGATTCATGTTTAGAACAAGACTTCAAGCACGTTTGACATCACTTTGAGTTTTCAAAAAACAAAACATTTTATTCTTTTATATATGCACATAGGCTAGAAATAGTTCATTTTCAAACTTTTATTCTTCAAGTATACATATCTTTTTTCTCCAAAAGTTATCCTAAACTTACAATGTATTTTCTTGCACATTAGAAATAAATTGATGGCTTCCAACTTTTGACGAACTAAATCATACATTTCCCTTTTTACTTGACTTTTGAAGAGTCTCCACTAGTTATATCACCATCAAAATGCATTCATCAAGTTCCACAAACATATATCTCTTTCCAAAAATGTGACTTTTTGTGGTCGGAGTTAAGATACTACTAATTAGCCTATCTCGCATTATTCATCCAGGACGCGTTCCCACCATCTACTTGATGGCGCTCCTAATGTTTATAAGCTCCAAAGGTCGCGGGAATTTGATTTTGGTGATATCTTTTGACAAGATAATCCTTGAAGTTAATTGGATGATGGAAATCTTTCTTTCCTCTCCCTCATTTCCGGTAGGGTTTTCCTTTTTAAATTTAGGAGATGATAACTAGTTGCTTTTTGTGCATTCCATGATGATTTATAATGGCAGTTTTGTTAATCAAATGGAAAAGCCATGCTACTTTAATTATAAACTGTTTATTATAGTCGGAAAGGTTTATTTTTTTAATGTTTAGATAAATGACTGCCCCCGTGGCGGAGGAGGATTGATCGATAGTTATTAATAAAACTATAATAATTAACTTAATCTTTCTTAATGAAATCACCAAAGGTTTAACTCATGAATTGTTTTTCGTGACACTCCGTGATTAACGGGACTTTACTAGAAATGGGACATCCTGGTTGGTCATTCCTTCCTTCTTCTATTTGGCCTTGCGGATTAAACCCTATAATTGATTGGATTAAATGATTTTGCGTTGGATCCACGTTAGCCAAAATTAAGGTATTATTTTGGATTGATAATTGGTCTTTTTAGGTATTCCATTATAGTTAGAAAAACTGGCATTCCGGTTAGGATTATAGGTATTTATTCCAAAACAGTTATATATGAAAAATTACTTTTATGATGGATCATGGCACTTCACCCTCCCCTTTGTGGAGGATTATTTGGATGAACTCAAATTTGGATGAACTCGAGGATGGTTGGTCACCTCGAATAAATTTATAAATCCTTACGCCCCAATAGAGTTAGATGAGGTTCTTTAATTTGGTCTCGGATATCCCTTAATCGGAGATCGCGATGAATGGCGTGGTTAGCTATAATGGAAATACACAACCGATTGGCAGTCCAGGATTCTTTACGAGCTAGGGAAGTTTTAATTGGAAGGTTTGTGTTCTTTGCAGGAATCGATCGATCACTTATTTGTTTCTTGTGCTTTTGCAGACATCTATGGTGTTGGATCTTCCAAATTTTCACGTGACCCTTCCAGGCTTTGTTTTTCAATTTTAATATGGTACGGCTTATGGCTCTTAATTTTAGTGACCAAGTCGCTATTGTGCGTGTGGCAATATTATCCTGCAATCTGGCTATAAATTTGGCACATCCGTGAAAATGAATATGATTTTCCACAACAAAATCAAACTCCGGAGGTCACTCATTCACCTGAAGTACTCATTGTTGAATCAAGATCTTTAGATCGGGGATGCATGAATAATGATCAGTATTTTTCACCTCTTTTATCCTTATATGCGTGGTTTAAGAGTTCCCGAAAGCGGGCATGCTCCGAAAATTTTGGAGGTCCAGAAGCAAAAAAAAAAAAAATCAAGGTTAACACGGATGGCGTGCAAAAGAATGCCGAAAATCTAACACCTCACTAGTTTTCATTTGAGGATTTTTCAATTCTATGCTTTGTCCATCCATTTAATTTTCTTTTCATTTGAACTAATTGGTTGCAACAATGTGGGCGATTCATTACGCATTTACAAAAAAGATGGACACAAAACTTTTTATGGCCGAATCGGATTCAATGTATGTGGTGAACCTGGGCAAAAAGAGAACAATGGAGGTCCCACCGCCATCTTAGCTATTGGCGCTATACCTTGATCTTTCATGACATTGATCTTCAATCTCTCATATCTTTCGACTGAACCAATATGTGAGCGATGACATCTTTAAAACAAGAGTGGCATGTGGGGCGTTAGAGACATGCCTTCTTTCACTACCTCACTTTGATGATTATGTTGGCAAAAATCCAAACATTTTATGTTTGTTAATGCGCCACCACTTAGAAATTTCATTTTGGCAAACTTTTTTCTTCTGGGGGTACTCTTTTTCCTTCCAAAAGTTTTCCCACAAAACTTTTACAATGGTAGGTTTTAAAGACATTAGAAATTTTCTCAATTTGGTCGGCTTGATGGCCACTTCGTTTTTTGGTTGTTAACATTATTTCCCTTTTACTTTCTTTTGAAGACTCCACTAGTTATATCACCATCAATGATTACAAGTTCTTTTTCATTTTTAAAATATATATTCGCACTTATTAAAAAAAAATTAGCCTTCTCTCTTGATTAGTTTTGCAAGCGAAAAGTATGGGATCTAAATCTTCTTTATTATCATTGTTCTCCCAAGATTATATGTCTTCTCCACATTACTTCTTCATTCCCAAGAATAATGACCAAAGCAATGACAATAATAACATTCAATATTTGATTTGGCATACCTAGAGCTATCAAACGAGCCGATCAAGGCCTGATCTTACGAGCCGGAACCAAATAGTAATTGGGTCGCTATATTAGAGCCCAGACCAATCTATGAAAATACACATAAAATATCAAGCCGACTGGCCAACCTGGTGTTTCGTGCCAAATAGGCCAGTTCATTTCGCCTCCAAAAATGCGGCCCATCTGTCGTTTCACCCAACCGGACCCATTTTGATAGCTCTAGTCATGCCTTGATTGATTTGCTCTAAAACTTCCTCCTCTTGACCTCTACCTCGCCCATGACCCTTTCTCGTTGAAGTTTTGGATTGTTACTTTATTATTTGAAGAGTGTTTGTCACCTCGTCCGCCTCTTTTCATTACCACGGCCTCAACTTTGGCCTTGTCTACGACTCCTCCACGCCTCGACCTCTTTGAAACATGTTATGGTCCTTATCCTTTTCTTTCAAGGATAACTTGCTTTCAAATCTTGTTCTTTCAATTCTTCAATTCCGGCCTTCAATCTCTCTTCATGAGCTTTCAAAGATCTAGCAAGTTCATTAACAATCATAGTTAGGGGGGTCTCGGGGTCTCGTTCCCCTCCCCCCCCAAAATATTTTTTTCATTTTTTCTAAGGTAAAAAAAAAAAAAAAATTTATATGGTTTTTTAATAGGAAAAAAATAGTTGGGCTAGGGGGAAAAAATTTGGACTAGGGTAATAGAGCGGGTTGGCTACGCCACTCGATCATAGTGTCAAGTCTTTGGACTCTTCAATGGCAATAAAGACATAATTAAACTTCTGATCCAAAGATCTCAAAAATTCTAACAATCTGATAATCATGCATATCATCTCCATATCTATTCATTTCATTAGTAAAAACTCTTGAATATAATTTCAAATAGACTCGGGATCCTTCATGTGTGGAGATTCAGACTTACCACTTAATGTTTGGAGATGAACCTTCTTTACTTTATCAACTCCTTTAATGAAACTTGAATAATTTCCATGCTTGCTTGGAGATGGTTATAACAACAATTTTCTCAAACATCTTTCATCCAAACTTTGATGGATGAGTGTGAGCAAATTTTTGTCTTTCTTCATGATGGCTGCATCATCTCCTTCAACACTTTCTCCACAAGTTCACACATTTCATAAGCTCCAAGCAAAACCTTCATTCTTATGCATCAATTATCATAATTTGCTTCGGCGAGTGATGGAACTATAAATGGTATTTCATTTGACATCTTTCTTCAAGTTTTGGTCTCTAAACACAAGTGGCTCTTAAAACGCTTATAAGAAAGTAGAGAGAAAAATCACATAAAAACACACACACAAGAGTGGTGAGAACTCTTTGTTTCTTATTATCACTTCAACTTGACTGGACCCAAATTAGTACAAAGTCATGGGGCATTTATAGGTGTTTACACTAAATGAACTTCATATATATACCACTCATTTAATTCCATACATCCATCTATTCAAGTTCATGTATAATTCCAAGAGACACATGCATGTATCCTCCAAATTCATGACTATAAACATCTAAGATTTCTCTAGACCTTTGACTAATCCAAAAATCAATGAATCTAATTTAATCAAAAAATTCACAATCCAATATCTTTTATATGCCAGCTCTTTGAGAAAGTTTCATTTTGTATAATATAGAAACTATAATAGAACATGACAAGGATTAATCTTAATTGCCTATCCAGATCCGAATACCACAAAAAAGTTGACAGTAAAGAAGGCACACAAATATCTTCATAAATCTCGGTGTATAAAAGATACGCTGCTCAAGGGTTCAAATTAAGTTAACTGGTGCTTCAACAACCTATAAAGTTTAAAAACATCTACTTAATTTGTCTTGAGCCATATTACAGCATATTTGCTAAAGCTTGTCACCGGTAACATTCTAACAGATAACAACCTTACGTGACTAGAATCAATAATCTACAGCAGAAAACATGGTAATCATACATATGACAGTAAGCTTGTCTTAAGCATCAATAAAACGGATGTCAAATGTATTCGGATGGATCTGCCACACATTTAAGGCCGCATATTCCTCCAAGCATTCTTTCAACTGAGCTTCACTGTATCCCTGTTGACACCAAGTTCATCCAATCAGATATCCAGCCAAGTAAAGCAATGTACCACCATTTGTAGCTTACTCTATGAGCAGTATACACTTCAGAAAGGAAACATTGGTTTTTATATCTTTAACAAGTGTATTTATTGCATGCTTTATGGATGGCATTAGTTTAACAAAATAGTCAATCAGGATAGTGTAGAATTTAAGGGGAAAGGAATTTCTGTGGTCGAGTTTCAATATTGACTGCTCTACTGACAACATGGGGATACAATATATATATATATTTGTCTGAGGTTGCATTTGAGTTGAGAAATTTGGATTTTGGGCATTGAATTTGAGGGGAAGATTTCAATAACTCCATAAGTGAATTTCAAAATCACCACAAAGAAATTAAGAAAGCAGCTTAAAATAGGAGCTCTATTCATTGAAATCTATTGCAACAGAATTTTTTTTAAACAAATTCAAGGAATTTGTTCTTATTGATTTGAAATCTTAGTTCCAAATCCATTACTTCAAGCACAAGCTATATTCAATTAAAATAATTTCCTTCTCATTTTCTAGTCTATGCTAACAATTGACCATTAATGTGGTTGAATTATGAGCATAAGCCACTCAAATAGACCAACCTTCTCTGATCCACATGACTACATAATAAGATTGACAGAAACTACTTCATTCTATTCCACATCCACCAAAATCCAGGAATGTCCATCAGGCTTGTAGAAACGTACCTTTCTTGAAATCCAGTTGAGAGCATGGGCATAACTCACATCCATCCGGTTAGTTCTTGCAGCTTCATCACGTACGATTGAATAAATATCAGAAATTGCATCCAGACCCGATCTTTGACGGTCATCTGAATACAAAGAAAACTTCGACATTTGCATCAACCTAAGTGCCTCGTCCACATCACTTTGAGCAACATACTGGAGAATCTGAGTCTTGCCAAAGCCTGAAAGGATGAAAATAAGTTTCCTTTGCAATTGAAGCTCGGAAAAAAGTTGGAGTAACACAATAAATAAATTCTCCATCAAAGAACAAGTAATTATTGCCAGTAGCCATCTTGAGACACAGTCAAGTGATTGTTCATAATTTCACACTGTTTATGACCTAAAATCAGGATCAAAGATGGTTATTGTCATTTCTATGAGGTTGACCAACAGACAAATTCACAAAACTACTCATACAATTCATTTTGATAGACACCGGTCAATCAATAAAATAAGAACTCACTGGTGATAGTTTAAGAATTGGTGTTCATAGCCAAAACTGATCAAATAGTACCTATTGATTGGCACTGCTTAGTTTACTAAGTATGAACTTACCGCTGATATCCTAAGAATGCTGAGTAAAGTTCTAACTGTTGTATAAGAGTGGGGGGTATTTGATTTCGCCTCTTCCTGCCTGATACTAGAATATGCACTTGCTATATACTCCTCCAACTCCCTTGGTACAGCGGGAGACAGCTTTCTTGCAGCAGAAATATATGCCCTACAAGTAACGACAAGAATTTAGGTCGACATGTGAACATTTTATATGCAGGTTATCGGTCAGACACCATATCATTAGTGTGTGCAAAGAATATGTACCACTTTATGATATTTATTAAACTTACGCTTCAATATAAAGAAAGGAGTCAGTTGACAAGCCATAGCTTAAGATGAACGTAGCTAAGGCATAACTTTGTAAACATCATACTCAGAATTACTATATCTTTAACAAATCATCCACAGTAAATTTATATAGATAAACTATAAATCCTCTCCAACAATATTGTAATTAAAAAGGTAAAATATTGTGGCAGATTTACCTAAGGACAGAAGGTTCAAGGGGAGTAAACCCTAGGTCTGGAGATTCCTTCGCCTGGTGGACATGGAGAACATGCCGAGCCATTTCAAGATCAGTGTCCATATCTGCTCGGTCTAGGATCAACCATAAGAGATCAAACCTCGATAGAAGAGCAGGAGGCAGATTAATATTCTCAGCTGGTGTTCTCCTCAGATCATATCTCCCCTTTAAGACAAAAGGACAAAGTTAAAAATCATCACAGTTTGGCATTGGGCAGAACTGAACTACTAATAATTAGACATGCGTAGGGGATTAAGCCAGCATCACTGCTGAAAAATATTTCAGGGTAAATTGTGAAAATACAAATGAGAATGCAATTATAATTAAACCAAAAAATATGATAAATACACTGAGTTCATGAATTGTGTACCAGGCTGGATTAGCAGCAGCAAGGACAGCAGTCCGTGCATTTAGCGATGTAGTGATACCAGCTTTAGCAATGCTAACAGTTTGCTGCTCCATTACTTCGTGAATTGATGTACGATCTGATTCATCCATTTTGTCAAACTCATCGATGGCACATATACCCATATCCGCTAGTACCTGATATGACCAATGGTGTTTATGGTACCACTTCAATAAAGGAAAGAAAGGAAAAAATTGAGGGCACTCATAAAAGCACTCTCACCAGAGCTCCTCCTTCCAAAACCATTTCATTTGTCACAGGATCTTTCTGAACAGCTGCAGTCAGACCAACTCCACTACTTCCTTTTCCAGTCGTATACACACCTCGTGGTGCAACGTTGATTATGTGTTTGAGAAGCTGGCTTTTGGCAACACCTGGATCACCCATCAAGCATATGTGTAGATCTCCTCTAATCTGCATTATGACATGAGGAACTTTATTACCTTCAACACGGTACAAATTAATAGGAATTTTAAAATGAAAAACAGATGCTCTACACGTTTGATAATTAAATATGTGTGACAAGGTTTATTATGATACAGTAATTATATGTTAACATAGAAATTGAATAGGAACATAGAAACAAACAGCTATTATCAGATATTCAGAAACTCAGTCCCTCATAAGGAAATATAGAAATAAAAGATTAAAAACAATTTCCATGCATTTACCTTCATCCCATCCTTTAACTTTCGATGAGGAGCACCAACAAGGAGAAGAAGAAGGGCTTTTTTAACATCTTCATGCCCAAAAATTTCTGGGGCCAATGAGCGCGCAATTTATTGTAGATATCACCATCCTCAGCTAAGCGAGCAATTTGCTCTTCCTCATCCCCTCCAAGTTCGTATCTGCAATTAGTAAAATCAATTAGTTTCATTGCAAATCTATTCATCCCAGCTTATATGGTTTTGCAGAAGCTGGAGAGTATACCCTGTGAATGAGAAAAATGCCCATGCAGATTTAATTTAGTGGTAGTTCTCTTAACAGACTGACAAGGTAGAAAAGTAATACACAATGTAGGATTCAGTTAAATTAGTACTTGTTAATTGGAAATAATTTTCTCATATTTCCAACCAATAGAAAGTGTAAGAATAACTTCAGATAGGAGCTTAGTATAAAAGACATTAAATTACTTTCACATATTTTCTCTCCCAAACAAGGTAAGATGGAATGAAATGGATTAAATTTCTTAATCTTTCCAGAAACACTGCAACTCAGAAACTTATAAAGCAGCATCAGAATTGTGCTTGTATTTACATTAGCACTTAGCAGCTTTTTACAAGATATATCATTTGGTCCATAAATTATATATCATGTAGTGCGAAACATCTCCTACTTTCAATAGGTATAGAGAGATGCATCCATCTGGTGCTTAACTAAATTTAATATGTTCAAGTAACAATAAACCTAAAAAAAGAAAAATATAGCAAAATGCCTTACTCTTCATATTTTTTCTTGAAATGGGAGACAGACATGGCTTCTAAGTATGTGTCTGCAATTAAGCCAGCTCGCATTGCCCTAAATCCAGTGAATGGGATTGGAAGAAAAATCCCTGACAACTCAACAATGTCTCCCGGAGCTACCTGCAGTATTGTGAAGAATACAGAGTGAAAAGCTTGGAAACAAATTTTGCTCTGAGATGGTAAGGATAAGGTAATGATCAGTAATAAACTTTTCGTCTCTTCTTTTCCAAGAAGAGCTGTTTAGTATAAATAGGTTTACTTGGAGAGTAAGAATATGTGCCACATGGGTTTAGTAAATTACTGCCTACAAAGTAAACATTA
Source organism: Rehmannia glutinosa (assembly GCA_016081115.2). Classification (NCBI taxonomy): domain Eukaryota; kingdom Viridiplantae; phylum Streptophyta; class Magnoliopsida; order Lamiales; family Orobanchaceae; genus Rehmannia; species Rehmannia glutinosa. Next base: position 69,495,296 of record CM071924.1, on the reverse strand, counting down.
CAAAGGATAATCAACATCTTAATGCTTAAGGAGTACCCATGATTACACTCGGCACTCACATAAAGTTATGGTAAACTTGTTTGAAACTTTATTGAGAATTAGTTCAAATAGGCATGAACATGCTTTTGAACCAAAGGGTTTTTAAACGTTTTACAAAATATTTCATATGCTTGCTTAAATAACAAAGTATAATAGGCATTTGGACTCTTGTATCCATGTCCAGGTACATATAACACAGTAAGTCACATCTAGTATACTCATGGACGTGAACCAGGCTTCTTACCTCTGTAATATAGGCATGCACCAGATAGTTTTCAAAAAGGACTAAACGATGATAAAAATCACTAACCTTCCTTGTGAGCTCTCCCCTGAAATGAACAGTCATTGTTCGAGGAATGTGACCCTTAGGGACATGTTCAGCTAGTTCTTGAACTTTGGCCTGAAAATAATTTTAAATCTTACAATAAAGGAACTCTTGCATTTGCTGAAACAATCATATTAAATCATTGACATGTTGCAAACCTCCTGAAACTTTAAAAACTTAGATGCTCTGAGTTGAGGAAGAAGGTTCCCTTTAGCATGATTCAGTTTGCATTGTTCAGATGGGCAATCAAAAAGAGGCATATACACTCTAGCAGTTACCTCCTGTGTCACATAATAGTAGGTAGGTTTGTCATTAAGCACAAAGTTTCAGCATAATGAGAATCAAAGCTAAGCAGAGAGCACTGTATGGTACCTGATAAATTTCAAATCCACACTCTTCACATGTATAGACAGCCACCTGCATTAGCGGTTTGACATCTGAGCAACGTGTCACAATGCCAGATATCCTCACAAGCTGCCCAATATTTGAAGCTTTGACCTCCCTAATAGTGAAAGGTCGCCCTTTTGAAGATGCTTTAATATAAACTTCACTGGTTCCACAAATAGACATTGTTAGTGGCCCTTCTCTTTCGTCATATGATTCATAGAAAAAATAATGTTTCTTTCTCTACTTTCATTTCGGGTCTCTTTTACTATTTCAACAACAAAAATTTTACAATTGCTAGTTCATAAAACATTGAAAAAGACACTTGAACACCATTAACAGTGAAAACTATGCTTTGAGCTAAACTGACCCCAATTTTTTTGTGAATAATTTTCCATCACTTGAAACCATTTTATGATGTTATAATCAGTGATCTATTAAGACAAAATTTTCTCCAGGTATATAGGGAATATTACTAGCAACTAACCAGAACTGTGGACAGTTGACAAGATTAATTATTCTAACTCTGAAACATCAAGTAATTGAATAAAAGGAACTTTTAAACTAAATTTCATAAATCTTACTAAAATCTCTTGATCTCGGGAGGCATCTTCTTTTGCGGATCAGACCCACCAGCATTCTCAGTTGCTTCTTCAGCCCTTTGTGTCATAAAAATATCATGGTCGTCATCCAAAAGGACCTCTGTTGGCTCAGGCAGTAGTTCGTCAATTGCATCCGCAAATATTCCAATGTACCGCCGTGTATTTTCAGTGACTCGCCTCAAAAATTCTTCATCCAAGTCCTTATACTTTGATTTTCTCAAACAAAGAAAATAACCCAAAATCAGAGCTATTCCTTCACCTTTTTTTAAATAAGAACAACTGAATTAAAAGTTGGTGACATTCTTACATTAATTAAGTCTTCGAGCTCGATCTGGACGGCCTTAGTTTTCCGATTCGCTACATCTTGCTGGAAATAAACAAATAAAGGAAACACCAGATAAATTCATATATCATTGATGACTGAGGTACAAGAGAAACTAGTTGGTAATCTTACAAGGATGTTGATGTATTTAGCTTCGCCATTCGGATCTGCAAAGTTTGTGAGGAAATCTTTCGCGATTTCTGCTTCAATTCGAAAAGTGATGAATAAATTAAATACGCAAACATATACAAATTTACACACAAATGGAAAGCAATTTGCCCCTTGCCTTTGTCTTGTTTGAAATCGAAGTCATTCATATCTCCGCCGTCAGCTTCTCCGCGGATGTGGTTGTGTGTGTGTTTGTGTTTGTGTTTGAGCGAAAGAGTGTGGGAGAGAGAAATGGGATTGGGCGGCGAGTTGGAGATTGGCGGCAAAATGAAGAGAGATGGGGCTATACAGGAGCTTTTTGGCGGGAAGAAACGAGAAAGTAACAAATTACAGTTGCGTCCTTCCGTTTTCATATATATCGCATTGCACCGCGAAAGTTCTGAATACTAAAGAGTAAAGAGCGCCTATGGGAGTCTGTTGCTTAAAAAACTTTATTTCTGAAAAAGTGATTTATTATAGCAGTAAGAGGAATGAGTTGAGAATCGAAGTTGGTAGTGTTTGAAAATAGAATTAAAAGTTTCAGAATGAGAAGTTGAGAGTGTTTGGTGAAAAAGTAGTAAAAATACTTATTTATTTGTAAAATTCAAACTAGAAGCAGGCTGACCTAAAGCACCTTCTCCCTCGCTTAGATTCTCGATTAAATGAAGCGACTTTAGAAGCATTAAATTGGTATATGCAAACACTAAAATTGCTTTTTTTTAAGAAAAACCAAAATCACTTATTTTTAAAGTGTTTGCAAACACTCCCTGACTCTTTGTGTATGAACTTCTTTATTTATTTACCCACAATGATTTGGATTGTACCTACTTTAGCATTTAATTGGCCCACAAGGAATGAAGGATAACAAGTACATCAAAAATTGGTCCGATAGACGGGCCAATTTTACCGAGCCCACATATGTTTAAAATCGGGCTTCATTTTTAGTGGCCTCGAAAAAAAAATCGGGGCCTACTTTAAGGCCCGACCTAATAAGCGCTAATTTAATTTATTTTTGACATTAAGCTCGAATGACCCAATCAAAAATACCTTGGTGGAGTGGGTCACCACGAAAATGCGATCCGATGAAATATCGGTCTGACGTTGAGGCCAAATTTTCCACTTGGCCAACCCTCTTCCATTTAATCTTTTGTCACACGATTGATTCATCTCGTGTTCCCCAAATTCATAGATTTAATCGTCTAAATATACATGCTCCTCACGAATTCTCGTTCATCTTTTTCTAAGGAGATTTTCAATGAAAACCCTAATCATACGCTACAAACTCGATCGCTTTTTCTTCTTCGATGGCCCCTTTCGATCGACAATTGAACCATACGACCACATGGTTTCTTCAAGTTTGCAACAAGACGACATCGCCTCGACGCATTTAATTTCATGCATGAGTACAATCGCTTGCCCAAACCCTAGCCCCGAGAGAAGATTTTCGACCAAGAAAGGAGATTATTTCTCATTTACTATGGATGAAGAAATCTATCAACAAAGGATGGCCGAGTTAAAAATTCTCGATTGGACACATTCTTCTATCCAAAGGCGTTAAGTTCTTATTTGCTCGAGGATTTAAGGGCAAAATTGCATTCAATATGGCAACCTTCAAGCAACCGGAAGATTGTTCCACTTGGAAAAGATTACTATAATATTCAATTTAATTCCATGACGGATCGAAATCGGGTTTTGGCAAAATTGTCTTGAATTTGCAGCCCGGGATAATGCGTCTCATGAATTAGGTGCCCAACTTCAACCCCTACAAGATAAATTCTTCCATTGCGCAGTTTGGCTTCAATTTACGAATCGAGTTATAGATCGAACCATTCTTTAATTACTAAAATTGCGTCTTCAATTGGTACTCGATCCAATACAAATTGATAACCCTTTATCCTGAAGAAGTTGGACATGTTGTTCGTGTTTTGGTGGAATTAGATTTAAATAAGCCCCTTCAAGAGTTTGTTATGGTCGAATGAGTAGGCCATTGTTCCTTCGTTTCTATCGGATATGAAAATCTCCCAGATTTGTGTGTTCATTGCCGAATTATTAGGCATAATATCAATCAATGTCGTAATACCAATACTAACGAAGCATCAAAGCCTGGTGAAAAAAGCATAAAAGAGGTTAGCAGTTCAGTCCGTGGTAGATCATTGCATCGTGATCGTCCTCCGATGGATAAGAGTAAGGCTGTTGCTTCAGAAAATTGGGTGCAAGTTAAAAAACGACACGGTAGAGTTAATGATATTGAAAAATCTATCCCGAAAGTCAACACGAAGAATTCTTTTGAGGAATTAAGTGGCGATGGGGTCGAAGATGCAGTGGTGGTCGGAGACACTGTTGATAAGAAAATCTCGAAAAATCCAATGGTTAATGGGGACCGAACCTTGGCAATTGTCGATAATGTTAATAGTGACATACCTACACCTTTGTAGGTGGTATGCCGCTCTTCTCAGCACCAAAGTACTCATGCAAACTTTACGAAATGACGTAAGGAAAGAGGAATTACGACGAGCAATCACCGATGTCTCCAAGAGCTTACCTTGACAGCCACGAGTTGAACTCTAATGACCTTTCGAGAATTTTCAAGCCACAGCGGCTTGCGGCTCGAAACGATGGTCCGATATGGAGGACGAAAAGGAGCAAGAAGAAGAGAACAAGAAAATTAGAATCTTTACAGATAAAGATAGGTGACCCTCCACCACTCCGCTTGTCTTTTCCTTCATGTGATTCTTCGTGCTATGAAAGATATGACAATTGTGGCTCGTGGATCCCGGGCCGACATCCCACAAAGTGCTATATTAGACCATTAAAAAGATACTGAGCACGTGCTAAAAACAACAATTAACTATGCCATTCGAAAATCTTCTAGAAATAGACGTCCCTTCATTTAAATTGCATTTGTAAGTTATTTTTGTTTTTTCTTTTTTCTAAAGTTTAACATTATTTTTCATTTTCTACCTGATCGGCTTGTGATCATGATATTTTCCTTTTTTTTATATTTTTCATTTATTTAAAAAAAATTAAATGAAGACTGAACGATAAAAAGAACCAAACTCGTAATCAATACTAATGAGATTTGTACTATTATTTAAAAAGAAATTAGTATTATAAAAGTTTCAAGATAATCTATGAAAGAATATTTTTTCATAAATTCCATCTTTTAGGCCACAAAATTATGTCAACACACAAAGACAATATACAGTAAAATCTCTGTATTAATACTGGGACCCGAATCTTATTAATTTAGAGAAGTATTAATTAATCGATAAAATTAATAATTTATTAATTTAAAGAGTGTTTTCTAAATTCAGTAATTATAAATTTAGTTTCATAAAAAATTAATCAATATCATCCTAAGTATGATAAGAATCAGTCAAGGTAATCTTAAATATGAGAAGAAAATCAAATCATTCAAATGTTTAACAAGATAAAATAGCAAATTGTGCCCGACACTTCAAAATTCATTCGGGGATGAAGCGGCCTCAAGGAACTTAAATGAAGCAACTTCAAAAGAAGGGCATTCATAAGCTTGAGATTAGGGGTAGCAAATCGTATCATCATGTTCTATACTTCTATTTACTTTGTTTGTTGGATCTCTAGTCCAAGCCTATTCCATCTAGTCCGTAATCCGTAGGAACTAATCCTCATCTCGGTCAGTCTTGATGGCGTATTCGTGTCGAATTATCATGTTTTCGTGTTATCTATATGATTTGATATTAAATATAACAATAATTGTAATTTTAACTTAATTTATAATTTCGTGTTTCTGTCGTTTTTCGTATCGAGCCATGTCATGTCGTGCTGATTTGTCTCTTTAACAGTATTTGTAACCGTGTCGTGTTATCGGTCGTGTCATTCATCGCCAGCTCTACTTAAGAATATGATTAGTGATTTTGGTTAGCACACTAAAAAGGTGATCAGTCACCTGTTGGATTTATCGGGTGAATATGTTAAATGTTTAGAGGTCCAAAGATTAGAATAAATTGTGGCCTATTATCAAAGAAAATCCTCTTTAGGATGAAGTTGGTGATTATTGAGTACCTTTGGAACCAGCTGCAACAACTTTTCACAATTTATTGTTGTAGTTCGAAAAGACGACAACAAGCTTTTGGATACAATGACAAAATTAGAGATGAAATCCACTTATATTCAAATTCATAAAAAAATAGCTTATTCATATTTAATTTGTCCTAGTTATATTTGTAAATTTGGAGAATTATAAATTTATGGTATTGACTGCAGAACTATAGATTTATATAAAGGTCTTCCTAAAAACTATTATCTTATTATTTTATTAAAATTACTAATTTCTTAAATTGAGACCAGAGAAAAATATTATTTTAGAGAGTTATTATTTTATGGAGTATTAATTTATGGAGGTAATACACACATAAAATTTCTAACAATAATAAAAACATCATTCGTGAAACAAAAATGAATTTTTTTCATGGATTATGCACCTGAAGGAGAATAAATAAAGCACGGTTTGGTTTTTGTGCATTTTCCCAACTCAGCGGCAGGTTCCCTCCACATTCTAAACAAGGTATCGGACGCTAAAGCCACACAGATGGAATCTTCTATTCCAAAATCGTTTTTCATCTTTAATTCCAACCGCACGGATGATAAACACGTATATAATACGTATCACATTAAAACCCCACAATTTATGCTTGATTTATGCTTGCAAATTAACATTGTAATTGTTTCCACACAGTTGAAATAGGAGATGAAACACAATTTTGAAATAGAAGATTCCTTCGAAATCCCCAACCTCGTTAACATAATCCACTTATTGTTAGAGATGGCAAAATGCACGAAACCAGTCCGGAAAACCCGTCCCCGACCCGATTATGTCAATGGGGCGGGGATGGGTTTAGGTCACCCCGCCCCTCCCCGACTTTATATATATAATTACATATTAAGTATATTTTATATTGTATATTGGTTGTTTTGAATTAATTAATAAAAGTAGAATATTCTTGTTGTAAAATTCTCAAAAAAAAAAAAAAAAAATTCTTGTTGTAAAAGAAAATATGGATGTATATTTCGAGTAATTAACTTGCCTTTCTTGACCTAAACCATGCAACAAATTTCTTATATAAATATGAAATACAATAGGACATTTTGTGCATTATCTAAATCATTGAATATGTTTCATTAAATTAGTGCAAATAAAATAAATTTATTCTTTTGATTAATTTAACGTATATTCAATCAACAAACGTTTACCTTTTCGTTTTAAACAAACTTTCTCATTGTGGACGCCTTGAGAAATATTACATATGCTGCCACATTTCTACTAAAATCTGGTAGAAATGAATTGACATTCACCTTAGATAGCATGTTATAGAAATTCACAAACTTTTTATCTTACTTTTCATTTCTCAGGCAACTTAGAAACGGAATTGGAGGTTTGTAAAGATTGTCGATTTATGCAAGACATATCCGTTACTCGCCTTTTTTTTCTTTTGGCTCTTCTTTTGTCCTCATCCTTTGTAATCTCTTTATTGCCTACAGGTTTAGACGAAGCAATAAAAAATAGAATTTCAACTTTATTATCAATTATTTTACCACTTCGTAACACGGTGATGGTCTGTGCTTGTTGCAGTTGGCTTGGTAGCTTCCCCTTATTAACCACATATTGAGTGATTTCCACCGACTTGAGTGGCCGCTGGCTCACTCGAGTCTCAATGTAGCCTTAACCAAGCATCTATGGATTCAACGATGTCTTGAGTTTTCTTGCTAACTTGAATAAATGTACTCGAGCTTTCTTCAACTGATGGAGGTCGTGATTGGTTTGATGATTATCATTGGGATTGCGGAGGCCCTAGATATATTTGAGATGGATTGTGTAATTTCCCCAACTAAAGTTCGGATAACTCCACCAACCTTGGTTGTTTGTCTGAGAGAACGGATCATTACGGGGGCTCTGTTGATATCCTTAGATTGCATTAACGTCCTCAACCTGTTGCTCAAGAAAAACATTACAAATATTAGCCCCATGACCAAATCCACCACAAATATCGGAAGACTCGCCAGAGGGGCCGACTGGTAATTGCTCCCGTGTAGCCAACAGATGCACTTGCTTAGTTAGTTCCGTCAATTACTTTGCCACATCATAGTTTGGAGCTACTTAATTTACTATAGCTCGTTTTCTCTTGGCACTTTTTTGTTGCGAATTACTGCTCATCATCTCCAAGAGATCATATATTTCTTGGGCTATGTATTTTCCCACATCACCCTGGCTGCATTATCAATTGTATATTGATAGTTATATGACAACCCATCGCAGAAGAATTGATCCAATAGCTCAAATAGATATTGGTAGTGTGGGCATTGAATCAATAAAGTCTTGAAGCGATCCTTTGCCTCGTGAAAAGGCTCGCCATCCACCTGGCAAAAAGTAGCAATCTTAGCCCGCAGATCTGAAATCTTTTGTTGTGAGTAGTTCTTTCATATATTTATTGTACACCATCTCCCAAGTAGTTAAGGAATTGGGAGGTAGAGACATAAGTCATATTTTAACCTGATCTTTAGAGTGTAGGAAAAACAGCACATCCGTAGCTGATCCTCATTCAAATCTTGCAGAGGGAAGGTATAAATGATGGCGTAGAATTCCCGGATGACATTGAGAGGATCTTCATTCAACATCCCATAGAAAGACGGTAGCTGATTGAAGCGTATGATTTTTTAGATCATAATTCCTTGTTGTCTGTCCCAAAGTGACGCAAGAGGTCGCAGTCCCAATGATTGGACATTAAAACTCTCGCATTGAAGGCTGACGTGCTTCCTCGTTGTTTTAGTTCTGATTGCCACTCATCCCTGGTTCGTGATCTTCTTGTTCTTCTTTTGGAACTTGGTCTTTATAATCCGCAGTGTTCTTGTCACCCTCGGCAAAATCGTTCCCCTCGTTCCTTGTACGTTTCGCAACCCAATGGACGTCGTCCACGAAAGGTACAAGGTCCAGTTTGAGATTTCTATATCCTTGCATAAACAATACCAGAAAATAGATCAAATGCGCCTGTGGAATAAAGTAAAAATAAAAAAGAAAACAAAAAGAATCATAATCTAGAAACACAAAAATTGTAACGCCCCAAACCCATTTTGATTAGGAACATCACTGTGGTACACTTGAGTATTTACAAATAATTTGCGGAAGCATAAATATAATACTTTAATAACTAAAATGTGGGCTTAAAAATTTCTTAATATAAACTTGAAAGTTATTAAAAACTAATAAGGATAATAAGAGTTACACATTATTAAAATTCTTATTACAAAAGCTTTAAAGATTGTTTCATCAAAACACATGTACTTAAATTATTTTGGGAATAACAGAACGACACCCACATAGACAGTCCCTATACCTCAGCTCCAAGCTCGTCATCATTATCTGAAATGTAATAAACATTTGAAGGCTTGAGCTGTGAAGCTCAGTGGGAAACGTAAGCAGTTACACTAATGAATTTAGCAACATTTATTCACTGGTGTGTTACTTTCATGTCTCGCGGGCCCCAAGTCAAACGTTTCAGACCCTGCTACCGCCTCACATGCTATTAAGCACTTTTCACTTGGTGAGTCACCTTCATGTCTCGTGGGCCACGGCCGATGCCTCGTTCCGTGCTTGCACCTCACATGCTATTGACTATAGTTCATTATAAGGACTAATTCATGTCTCGTGGGCCACAACCTATGCCTCGGTCCGTGCTTGCACCTCACATGATATTAGCCTTAAGCCTCATAACCCGAAGGTCCTCAATCATAATATACCAGAGCATAAAAAAAGTTTTGCATATAAACATTAGTATAACAGTACAACATGCTTACAAAATTAGAAGTTTACCCACCTTTGAAGTTTAACAGAAAGCTAGTGATGTATTTGTTTGAATGAGTCCGTATCCGATTGCGCCGCACTTAACACAGTTAATTCTCCAACTTAAATAACATAGGACAATGTAATAATCATCCTTTAACTTATTCTCTCGAGCTAACTAAAATCTAAAAGTTTCTAAAGTCAATTATTGCATAATCGGGTGTTCGGTACCCTTTTAAAGAGCTTTAAAAATTATAGTTGACAAAAGTCAAAAGTCAACAGTCAACTTAAAGTCAAAGTCAACATAAAGTCGAAGTCACTTAAATTCAATTAATCCTTAATTAATCATCTAAATCAAATAATTCGTCTAACGACTCGTTTCAGATGGAAATCCCGGTTAATCGAAACCTTAACCTATAAAATCTTATCTTGATTAAAAATCCTCAATTATCTTAAAATATGATATGTCATCTCGAAAAATCTCGAAAATATCTTATTCACTAAACCCAAACTTATTGATTTAATACTTAACGTTAAATAACTCGATAAGATTATATTGGTTTGCGTGCCAAGTACAAGTCACATCACATCACTATTCATGTCACATCACATCAGTATTCACATCACTATTCATGTCACATCACATTACTATTCACGTCACTATTCATGTCACATCAACTTTATGTCAAATCGGTCATTATTCATCATTTTTATTCCCAATTCGATCAACCGCAATCGCTGCACCGCCACCTTCCCTCCGGTGGGATGAATGACCCGGCGGGATGTATTTCTCCATTTTTCGAGCTCTATTCAGTTTTTCCAGTTCTCTAATTTTGAGCACTAAATATTTCATCAACTTATTATCCTCAAAATCACTTTTAGAAAATAAGAGTTTTCATCAAAAATCATCCTTAAGGCTTTAGGCTTCTAATTTTAACCAATAATGAAATAATGAGACCAAAAATTCTAAATTGATCAAATTCATCAACTATCTTAAGTTCTTCTCCAACAATCAGTTATACAACTTCTAAAAATCTTCTTAAGCCATTAATATCAAGATTAAATCATCAAAAATCATATATAACTTAAAATTAAAAATAAAGTATAAAACCATCATATTTAATCATCCTAAGGATTAAAGTTTTTCCATCCTTCTTACACACACTACACCAAGAACACACAATTCTTTAAATTTCACCAAGAACACCAAGAACACACAATTCTTTAAATTTCACCAAGAACATCAAGAACACACACTACACTCATCTTCAAAGTTTTTCTTTCACACACTTCACCAGTTACACATAAATCTTTATATTTTATCAAGAACACTAAATTTCGCAGAAAATTCTTTGTTGTAGTAGTTTTCATAATTCTGCTATATGTCCTCAATGAAACACCCGATTTATGTGATTATTACACCGTTAGAAAGCTAAGACAATTATCTACAAATGTTGCTCAACAAGAAAGTCCCAATTCTTACTACAAATAGGTCAAAGAGTGATATTACGGAAGGGCAGACATTTTTTTTCGGATTTCTGGCACAGTTCACTATTTGGGGTATAACTTGGTCTACATAACTTCAATTAACATGATTCAAGTTGCAAATGAAAGCTAAGACATAGATCTACAAGTAGGCAACAAGGTTTTGGTTCAAATATAGCTCAAAATATCCAGAAATGTATTTTTGTATAGGGTTAAATGTATGTCCGAAAATAAAGGTATTTTCATTTTCTTCAACAAGATCAAATCACAATAGAAAAATGAAATAAAAAAAATCATTTCTAATTTTTTTTTCAACTAAAGGCTGAAGATTACAAGTCTAATAATGAGGTTTTTAAACATCATGTAACCACCATCAATTTACATTTTTAATGTTAGTTCTAGCATAAGATCAATACCCTATCATACTTAATTGAAAAGACAAAAATTAAAGAAAAAGATGAAGAAATCTTTACCTCTTTGAAGCTTTCTTAACAATGATATATTTTATCTAAGTATGGGGTGTGAAGAAGAAGTGAGGGTGTTGGGGAATTTTATAAAAAAAAAAAAAACAAGAGGGCTTAGGGTAGAAAAATCCATTTTGCCCTCTTTTAAAATTATTAATAAAAATTAGTATTTTGAAAATCCTTAAGTAAGCTATTATTATTTTTTAAAATCCCGAGAGTTAATTAAAACTCGTTTTTCATAAATTAGATGGTCACTAATAATAATAAAATGTTAGGTAGAAATGTTAGTTTCTAAATCCAACAATATAAATAAATACTTTAGCAAAAATCTCCGAAAATTCACTTAATCGGTCTAAAAATCTCGATCCTAAAATTTAAGTCTGAAACTCCATAATAATATCCATAATACGTCATCGTGATGTCCATTCATATCCATTATCGTATTTAGGGGCACAATCGATTCCCGGATACTCAAAATAAATAAAATGCATAAAACGAGTAAATCACACATTTAAAATGTATTAATTTAAAAGTTTCAAGTAATTAAAAAGGGTTGGGTCGTCAAAAAAATAAACAATATAATTATTACGCCTAAATCTTTCTCCGGCAACAGCACTAAACCCCTAAATTAATCTAGCGATGCCCGCAATAGCAAGAAATCAATTATCGGATGGCAAATTAACCTCAAGTCGTCTTTCGAGGAAGATTTATCACGCAATAACTATTTCGTATAAAAAAATCGTAAATACTCTAACCAGATTATTATTATTATAATTAACTAAAGAAAATAACTAAAGGACCTGTTAAGACTTAACACAATTAAATCCAGAGAAAAAGATGTCGAGAAAACTCTAGGATTTCGGAATCATATCTACAAGCTCACAAGCAAAATACAAATCAATTAATCATGCCATTAACAATTTAAGAAAATTGATATAAACTAGACTTAGATCCGACAACTCGCGTTTTCACATATTAAATCTAGATAGATCCAATTTACCTAATTAATTAACCAAGTTAGATAATACATTTTTGATTCATATTTAACTCCCTAATTGAATTTAGTCAGATAATAATACCATCTATCGATCTCAATTATTTTCTCAAGACAATCAAAGTTGACCAGACAATTATTTATAAGATAAAGCAATTCAATCAGGCAAGGGATAATCCATTAATCAATATTCATGTTTATTTGTTCGCAACAATTCTTTCTAATCCCAAAACAAGAAAATTAGTTCATGCTTGGTGATGAAATCATCAATTCAATTAAAAGGTAGAATTAAACAATTATAAACGTAATCATACAATAACAATAATCACCAAGTAATGCCGCCCGGGGCATAGCTCAACTGGTGCAAAGAATCTGGGTGATGTGATGTCCCCTTCGCTGGCACCCGTAGCGTGGAGTTTTTAATCCACCTGGTAATAGGTTGGGGGTAGGATTTCTTGTGTGGTGATTCATCCAAAGCAACTCAGTGCGGCTCGTTGAAGCATATCCCGCGATTTACCTCATCCACGAATTGAAGCTCTAGAAGCGGGAAAGTGGGGGCCCTCATAGATGTGGTTCATCCTTTACTAGCCACAAAGTAATTAAAATTAGATAAGAAAGATGAAGAAATAATACGCTTTGATTAAGCCGCAAAAGATCTCATGCGGAAATCAAGCAATCCCAATGCCGAAAAGCAAAATAAAATAACAAAAACTAGAGTTTAGAAGTGCTAAGAACTAAAAGTGTATAAAACATGGATTCTCCAGTCTTATTTATAAGTTTAGAGTCCTATACAAGGTGTGAGAATCTAAAAAAAAAAAAAAAATTGAAAAATAATTGAAAAACTCTCCGACGCGTGACCACGCACTCTTCTCACACTGTGGTCCGCGTGACCCAAGCAACTTGATTGACCTCGCGATCGGCGCCGACTTGGATTCCCGCCGAGTCCCGACGAGCGTGACGCGCGCGCGTGCAAGGGACTTTTTTCACCGCTCGCTGGGTCGCGCGCCTGCACGTGCCGTTGTCCATTCCGGCCCTATATCGTCCGTCATCGCACCTTTGTTCACCGCTTTCAAGCCTAATTTTCACCGAAACCTACAAAAAAGACAACAATACCCCCACGTAATACAAAATAATACAAACAACACACTAAGTACGCGAAAACACGCACAAACACGTAAACAATCATACGAAAGAATACACAAAGAATATGTATAAATACATGCAAAACAGTTAGTCCGTGTAAACCACACACTATTGGTCTGACAAGACACAACATCCCATGCCGAAATTCATTAAACACAATTAATATAAATAGAAACTTATAATTAATCTGAACATACTAAGATGACTCAATGATTATAAGAATTGGAAATAGAGAGTTAATACATTTTAACACACTAGTAAGGTGAACGTGCGTTGCACGTGAACCAATTATTTTTATTAATTTAATTCAAACTAAATCTATATATTAGAATCAATTTTTATTATATTATTTCCATTTATAATAAATGTCATTAATGTATTTTGATCTTAAAAGAAAGTTTACAAAAGACTAAATTTAAACTTAATTGTTGGTGAAATATGGTTAAGACATTTTGAACTAAAAACATTATACTTAAATGATATTATCGCTCAACAAAGTACAATGAATATTAAAAATTGATCAAGAATCTATATATAAATTTAAAAATATATATTCAAGAACTCGTTTTAGATTAATGCATCTCTTGTTTGATTTATGAGTGTCTACTTCTTCTTCATACTTAGCTTTGAGATTTTTTTGCAATTTTTTTAATGCACTTTTCGCCCGAGCATGATTAGTTGACATATGGATGTATTTCTTTTTTATTTCATTTCCTAATTTGTGTTATCTTTTAAATCGGTTTGACTACAAGATTCAGTTTTTCATTCATCACATGTGCCTCTTTTGTTAAGAACGATGAGAAAGTAAAATTCTATTTTATGTTTAGTAGCTTAGCTCCTGTAATATTTTGATTCATGTTTTTTTTTAAATTTAAGTACATATCTTGGGAGGGGAAGGATGATGTGAATCAAATCCCACACCTCTAGCTGAGATGAGAGTCTTTACCACTCGACCATTATCCAATTTTTCTCATGTTCTCCATGATTAAATTAATTATTTATATAACGAGTAAATGAAGATAAAATAGACTAATCAATTGGAATTGAAAACGGTCAATAATTGATTCAATGAAAGAATAGTCATATTTATATATCAAATAAACAACGTAACCACATCATAAAGAATTAGAATTATTGAGTGTCTAACAATATTTATGCTCCATTCTATTATCATTAAGAGCATGCACAACATCATAAATTTATTATTTCATGTTCGCTTTATTTTTTTAGCTTCACCGCAAGTGTACTGGATCGATTTATAGAATATTTTTTTAGCTTCACCGCAAAGTGTACCGATCGATTTATAGAATAGGGTTTGCAAGGTCGAATCCACAGGGATTAATAAATTAATGTACCAAGTATTGGCTTATAATAGTCCTATTTTTATCTACACTATCGAAATTTGAAGGGTTGGTTTTATTACTACTAAAACAGAAATTAATCCTAAAATAACAAAGCAAAGAGCGATTGAAAGATCAAGTATGGATGGATGGATTCATGGGTTATGGTTTCAATTAATATCCCACTTTTATGCTTAGATTAAGCAAACCAAGGTTAAACGTATTCTTCTCTATAGACCAATCACCAAAGTAATTTACCCCCTCTCTCGAGATGTATGTAAAAGCGTTGATTGGAATATCTATGCTAGCATCTCTACTCAACATGAGATACCCAACTCCCAAAAGTTCAAAAGATTATAAGATCTCACAAATATTCACAGACTTCTCAATCATGCAATCTATTTGTGTCAAGTACTCAAGATCTAGTATTGAAACTCATCGGTTAGAATTATGAATCAATACATCAAACAAGTTTAGATGAAATGCCTTTTGATAAAACAAGAATTAAAGCAAAGTACTTGAATAGAGAAAGAAAACATTAACTTCAATTATCCTTAATCATCACATAAAAATGTTTATTAACCTACTCCAAAACCCGAGAATCACAAGATGTTTAGCCAGACATTGAAGATAAACAATTCATAGACAAATTATTCATAATCAAAATATAACTAATTGAAATAACGATACGATGGAATGAGTGACTCGGGGATGATGACGATCTCTCGATCTATCTTCATTCTCGAAGGTGTGGTTGCGCCTTGATCGATCTCTCGAAGTTTCCGGTGAAAACTCGCTTTTTTCTCTGGTTTCTAGGGTAAAAATCAGCGTGTCCTTGTTTGTGGCCGCCCCGTGTCTATTTGTACTTTGTTTGGGTCGAAAACCTAGTCGAAACGAGTCAAACTCTATTTTTCCCCTTGAGAGGAGCACCTGTCGTGCCTCTTTGCACGCCCCATATGGCACGGGCCGCTTATAAAGTATAGGCCGAACATTGGGTTTTCACCTGCAGGTTGAGCACGGGGCGTGCTTTGAGCACGCCCGCCCGTGCTCACCAGTAACAACAAGTACTTGGCTATTTTCTTCCGTTTCTTGCCCGTCAAGTCAACTTCTTCTTGATTCGACTCCAAACTTCTTCTAACATGTCAAGTATTGGCGGTTGCAATGCCTGAATTGTTGCTAAAATGCTACAAATATAGATAAATTCCTACAAAACGAACAAAGCGTAATCCTTTTCCACAAAACAGGAATAAAACCCTATTTACTCATATAATGCATGCATATCAACACATTCTAGTCAATATTAAGCCCAAAATACATGCAAAATACAAGTCAAACATTTCCAAATAATTTTTTATTATTGAGTGTGCTGATGTGAGTAATTGTTATTCTAATTAACTTTTGTATCAAAAATTAGTTATGTAATATGGTAATGACAAATTTAATAATAGTAAAAATTATTAATTAATACATTGAAATAAATAATATGAACACCCTCAATTGTGTCAAATAACCGTAAAACATATGTTAAGCTATACCATTTTTATAAGAATGATATAACAGAAAACCTCCTTACTTTTTAGTTGTCGTGTTCTATGCATGTGACATTTTTAAGCAAAATATAGGTCTCAATTTGTTTTTTGTAAAATCAGAAAAAACATCACATATAATTTGATAGGCCTATCTTTTTATTGTCTTAAGCATAAAAAATTTCATTTTATTCATTTTATCTTTGTCGGTGAGCATTTTTCAATATAGCATAAAATTTACAACACAATTCACAAAAGTATAATCCATGTATTTGAATGCTTAAAATATTAAAAATAAATATCTTCATAAATTTAAATCTTCGACCTAATATTAAATCAGCTTTACCAGATGATGAATTTTATGTTGAAGTACATTTGAGCATTTGATTAAAAGATTAATTATTATCCATATATAGAATTTTATATATGAATATTTCTAATTTTACTTTTGAATCTAAAGAAAGAAATAATATAACCTTTCAAATCTTACTTAAATTATTGTTCTTTTTGGTCTCTTGATATTCCATCATAATTGTTTTTATTTATTAATTGTATGTATGTATATTGTTATTCATAGATAGAATTTTACTAAACCCAATAAAATATAATATGAAAAAAATAAGAAAAAAAGGTTAAAGTAAAGAGGATTAAAAATTGGTATGTCCGACATTGTAAAATTTAGAAGAAAAACTTGAAAAATGCTACTTAGACAAACTGTTCATCTCTCTCCAAAGCAAATAAAGAAATTTTTCTCTGGAAACCCTACAGATTTTCAAAGCACTTTTTCAAAGTTTCGTTCGGTAAAGCTTCAACAAATGGTATCTACTTATGATTTTGTCAAGTTAGGAAAATAAATCCACACTGGTTCTACCGTAGATTTTGAAGGAATGATCAAACAAGGGTTCGACGAAACCCTTGTGAAGAAAATAGCTGAGAAAGTGGAGAAGTCTGGGCTGAAACCCTTTCTCACAATGGAGTTTCAAATGACCTATGTGGAGGAGGTCGCGCAGTTCTATGTGAACGCCGGTTCACGACGAGGCATCAAGTCCTCTGTTCACGAGAAAGAAGTCACAATCACTGCCAAGGATTTGGCAGAGCACTGTTTGCTACCGACGGAAGGAGTGCCGGAGATCTATGAGGCTTGCGTAAACCTGGCTGCTGCATGGAAAGAAGTGGCCAAACCTGACTATGCTGCGAAGGTTGTCTACACAGCTGACAAGAAGCAGCTGAAGGAAGATTACCGAGTCGTTGGATATTGTCGCCAAATGCGTAGATATCAAATTTGGAAGCTTTCATCACCGTCTCCAAAAACCAAGCCGATCGTGATGGCGCGACGATCATGGAGGAGAAAAAGGTAAATCAATGAGTTTGTATACAATGGACTATCGCCAAAATATCGGGAATAAGTCATTCAAAGTAGATGGATCGTCGAGGATCCTTGGGGCATGGCCTGGTGATTGGCCGGTTGATGGAGGTGAAAGGTGTTCTCTCTCGACATGGAAAAGCGTTCCATGCTAACAAAAAGATGTTTCGATCAAATCTCTCCGAGCACTGAGAGAGCTTAATCCAAGAGAGCGGACACAAGTGAGGGGGACTCAAATGACCCCGAAGAAACAACTCGTGTCCTCCCTCTCAAGAAGAAGACTCCTGCACCGCAAAGAAGACCATTGCCCTGCGTGAAAAAAATGAAAACCGCACTCCGCCATCGCAGCGGTAGTGTCTCCCGCCGCATCCACAATGGAGAAGGAACCATTAATCCTTCTCCATAATCAAAAAGAAGAGGATCACAACAAGGAAGGCAATCGCTTAAGACAATCAAGAAGGCTTTTACCTTCGACGAACCGTAAGAAGTGGAACCGGATATTCCTCTCGTGAAAACCAAAAGAAGAAGAAGAAGAATCTTCAAGCGCTCCGAGCTTGAGAAAATCTATTTGAGTCTCCGCCACTCGGCTAGAGCAGATTGCCGAGACGCTAGAGAAGTAGAGTCTCCGAAATTATAGATGAGATAGCCAAGTCTGCGAGGCCGATCAAAGAGGCAAGTTGAAGGACCAAACAGAGATGAATAAACAAGGAAACAAGGAGTAGCCGAGATAGCGAGAATCCCCTCGCTGATTGGATCGTGTGTCTCCACTGTCCCCTCGATCTTTCGCCAAGGAGTTGAGCGGAGTATGTTGCCTTCTATTCCCGAAAAGGAAGGGCAACAGGAGATGATGATAAAGAAGATGATGATGTGATGATACTATCCCCACCATATCCGGACATCCAAAATCGTCAGAATGGAGGAAGTGGAAGTTTAGTCGATCAAGGGAACAGCCCAAAGACCTCGAGTTTATTGAAGAAGAAGAAGAACTAATGAATTTCCTCGGTTTGACCACAAAGGTGCAAGACTGGATGAAGAAAATCGCATGATATCTTGCGGATCTTCAAAGAGAAGGAGAAGGAGAGATCGCGAGAAAGCTAAAGCTTGTGAGAAAGCCGATCTCCCTCCAACCGGAACCACCGATCATACTCATCCACACCTTGATATGCTTTCAGAGAGCAATGAAGATCCGGACCTGCTTACTTCATCGAAGAATTGAGATGCGGCAAGCCATGCGGGAATCCAGGATCCTACATGAGCAACAATCGATGGAAGGCCCTGTGGAATCTTCCAAATCACACCGGAGATTGATCCTATGGGAGTGGTGCAGCGGATTGCAACTAATGTTGCTGCTACCACTTCCCCTGCTCACTCTGATGAAGGCATTAGGGGAACTGGCGATGAAACTGGGAACTCGGGGACCCAAGTCGAGCCAACCCCTACTGAAGGTGTTTTACCACCTGCCCCAATGGCTGACAACTCACAGGAAACAACAGGGAGTCTGGAGAAGAGTGACCCCATTCCAAGTGACTCGGCTGGGTGCCTACTGAGGAGAAACTCTCTCCACCGCAGCCTAGGTCGGAGAATGCCGCACCCCCCAAACAAATCTAGGAGGCGAAGTGGAGAAGGAAAAACAAACAGATACCACGGAAAGTTGTCACGATTGACGCAGGCTCGCATATTGAGATCGCTCGGTGAAGTGCCAATCGCTCAAGGCGAATGACGTCAAAACAAAGCAGAGGCACATGATGGATCTGCCCTGGGAGTTAACAGTCTGGGCAATGAAAGTGCAATCCATGGAGTTGAGACTCTAGTGGATGCCATCTCTGAAGACCCTAAGACAGTTGAGTCTGTCGAAGGGATTGTCCAAGGCCTCGCTGCAGTTGAGATTGCAAGAGGTAGTGAAGGCCAACGGGAGGTTGAGACTTCCTGGGGTAAAGAGACAGAAGCACAGAACATCCCTCCTACTATCATTGATGCATTTGAGAAGGAGATAAGTGCCCTTCATGATTCCCAAGACAATCCTGATGTAACATTTCTGGGATCTGAAGGTGAAGATGAAGCTGAGTCATCCCCCACTGCAAAGCCAAAAAACTCAGCTGAGGATGTTCCCCCAAGCACGAGTAAGTCCGATCTTAAAGCTACTCACCAAACTTTCAATTTCGATGATGAGCCATCTCTCCAAATCTCATCATCTTCCGAGGACGCCACTGATACGGCTGAGGACCAGACAACTCAACAGGAAGCACCAGCTGAGACCGACGAAGTTGTTGAGACAGCCGAGGCTCGGCCGATTGGGTCTATACCACAACAAACCCTGATGAATCACGATCAATCAAAGCAGCTCCCAAAGCAGCAGAGAATCGACACAATCGGGGCACATCACGCCACGATTACCGCGAACAGATTCCCTATGTCCGTGATGATGCTTTTGAACAAACGTTCCCTTCTCACTAGAGATGCCTACTCTTGATGACGAATCAGCTAGAGATCAATAATGTTTCCATAGACCATATCAAGTTCTTCCCAAAGATACCATCGTTCGATTTCGACTTTGACGCTTGGCCTCCAACCGAGACGGAGGTGACAACGGAGGTTAGAGAAGTCTTCAAGGCGATTTTGGCGTAAATAGAGAAGATGGAAAGGCACCAGGCCTCCTGGACATGAGGCCGGATAACGAGATGCTAATCTTACTACGATCTGCGTGGGATAGTAATCGATCCGGAATGGTGGCAACAACAAAGAACAATGCATGTGGAACAAGTTCGATACTTCAAAGCATTGTACAATAAGATGCCGATCTGAGCGCCGATAACGCCGATATGAAGAGGAGAATGCAAGAAAACATTGATAGAATGCATGAATCTCATACCACGTAAATGGAATCGCTAGCTGCGCAATTTCATCGAAAAGAACTTCATGCGAGTGGAAGAAAACATGAATACAAAATTCAGCCTTCTTATGGCTGAAATGAAGTTGGTGACAGCCAATCGAAAGCCACTCGCTCGAATTTCGAGCAAAGATACTTCGCAGCAGAGTCCAAGCGTAACTCAACTATCACCGCCTAGATTTCATGCTTGTCGGGCATGTTTCAGGGGTTCCTCTCTCCTTTGATGATGCCAAAAAGGGGGAAGAGGAATACCTAAAGATGTTGAAAGAATCCGCAATGAGAAGAAGGACGCACTGTGTAAGGCAAAGACAAAAAGAAGAACAAGAGAAGAGAAAAGAAAGAAAAATCTTGAGGGGAAGGTTCGAAAGATATGACCTTAATGGTTGCTAGAACCCCTCAACAAGGACTTGTCACAGCTGACATAATCATCAAACTTCCAAAGTGACTCTACTCAAGCTCCAACACTGCTTTGTGCCCATGTCCGAGAAGAGGAAAATAGTAGAAGCGGAGATGACGGAGATTGAAAGAAAAATGGATGCCTGTGCAATGGACATACTGAAACAATATGGAGGCATTCCAGTAGGAAGAGACACTGATGCCATTTCAGACGTTGAAACCGAGCCGAGATCTGTTGATGAATTCAAGACGCCGCATCCTAGGGATACTTCGAGAACATGACCATGGCCCAAGCCTGGGACTTGTATTGGGAAAAAGGCCTCAAGCTATGCGAAGAAGCTGAAAGGCAGCAGACTACTAGCAGTCGCTCTGCTGGTCACTCAGTTGGGAAGAAGAAGGCCCCGGTACAATACACACCTAGAGGAAGAGGAAAAGCGAGTGGAGGAAGAGGTTTGAGGCGTGAGACCTCTACCCAAAAATATAGAATACATAGATCCAGGAAGAAAGGAGGGATCTATTGGGCTGGTTTGACGGCGACCAACTTGCAAGTGGCCAAGAACAATGCCGAGTATGTAAAGAGAATCGAAGAAGAAAATAAAAGACAAACTCACTGTGGGAAGAAAGACAAGAAAGAAAAAGAAGAGATGAAGTCGCCGAGAAAAGCCTATGAGAAAAAGAGAAAGCGGTGAAGAAGAAAGAAGAGAAAAAGGTCGAGAAGACAGAGCAGTGATGAAGAAAGAAGGAGGCAGCGTGAAGGAGATGAAGTGTTCTCATCCACCCCTTCATGTAATTTACTATTGTAAATACATAAGTATGTAAGTCTTCAGACATTGAATAAGAAATCAGAATTTCTCTATTTTTTGCGTAGACATAGATGTTTGCTCGATACACTTTGTAAATAGTCATGTAAAGGACAAGAATGTTATGATCAATAAACGATTGATTCTACGCATACATTCTCTGTTATTGCACTATTTGTATGTATCTTTGGTATTTACATTCTGTATGTATGCTTTAAGTTTTGGCATCATCAAAAAGGGGGAAATTGTTGGGAGTTTTATTTTTAGATTTTGATGAATGCCATGTAAAACTTAGACTAGAAAGTTGGCACCCCATTTTCTTTGTAATTTGCATTGTAATAGATAGGGTTGTTCGAGCTGAGTTAAGTCAGCTATACCTAAATATGCAAGAAGTCAACTGGAGACTAGAATGAAGACTCATTGTGATACAGCTGAGTATGGCAAGGAAGAGAAGACAGAACTCGATTGGAGAAGTATCAGCTGAGATGCAGCTGTGTGAAGTGTCAGTCAAGTCAACCCAAGATAGCCAGTCTCAAGTTGAGGTGATAGATGAGTCATCCAATGATTGGAAGGCCGACTCAAGTCATCCGGGGAAGTTAAGGAATTGCGTCAAGTCAAGACAATCGAAAAGGATCCGTTGCCGTAAGTCAAGAAAGTTACTTAAACAACTAATACTTCCATATTGCTTTTCTTAAAGTGCTCGATCCCCGAAAGCGTGTAAAAGGAATAAACCAATGGGAAGCATCTTTGCACCGTGTGTCGAACTCGAAAAGTCAAGGTTCATTAAATACGAGAAAATGTCAATTTCAAGGATCGCAACAAGACAAGCCAACGACCACAAGTGTCTTTTGAAAAATTAGCATATCTCTTCAACGGCGATTTTCAAAAGAACACTATAAAAGGCTGAGGAATCAATTTGAGAAGGGGTTACCTTGACTACCGATTAAACTACTACGAACATTCAAGCTATCATTTGAGTCAGAACCTAAAAATATTCTCAAGTCATTCAAGCTTAATCCTCGTGCCAAAACTTGAAGGAAATCAATCCAACACTTACCTCGTGAAGGAAAGACGACCTCAATCAGTTGAAGAGGAAATATTTGAAGAAACAAAGGGGTCTACATTCCACAAGAGGATTGTAGAAAGGTTCAAGGTCGAACCAGTCTTAAGTTCTTGGAGGGCTTCGTGATCAAATCCAAGAAACTTGAGCAAATGAGTTGTAGTAGCAAGGCAGCTGCCTTGTGAAGAAGATGAGTCGGACGAAAAGCCAGCTGTGTGACCAAGGCATCTCCAGATCGAGTCCCAAAGGATCAAGTCACCGTTTGATCAAGACTTGCATCTGGACTGATAACCACTTTGTACTCTGATCAATACTTAGTGGATAAATTTCAGCACTTCAATTCTGCATATTATCTTATATCTGCTGATAAATTTGCTATCTAATTGACATTTAACAAAGTGCTAAAACCAAGTGTTAAAACAATCTTAAACCAAATTCAAGGGTGTTATGTCTTCCACCAAAACATATCACAGCTTGAGTTAAGCTTTAGACTAAGCGGTGAGTTATTCTATCACTAGCTCGCCGAGTCAGTCTGTGAGTGGCTAACTCTGTTTGGTTAACTAACTTAGTCAGTCCATCAAGGACTTAGATGTGAAGAATTAACTCTGAACAATTTTAAAAGGACTAAATCAAAAAGTTGGTAAGGTTTATTCAACCCCCCCTTCTAAACCTTACACTCACACCCCTTGGGACCTGCAACAACCATTGGAAGCTTCAAGTTCTATCAGTTGCTCGTGCTCATGGATTTGATACTTTTTTGCTTGGAACAGAGCCGATGCCGGCGAGATTTCTTCCCTCAGAAGCAGGTTCTTCAAACCTCTATCAAAATCCAGCATATCTTGTTTGGATGCGTAAGGATCAACTTCATTCCAACTGGTTACTATCTTCAATCTTTGAATCTATGTTAAGCCACATAACTAGATGCACTACATCGAGTGATGTATAGAGTGTTCTTGATAAGTTGTTTCAAACTCAGTCTAAGGCTCACATTTTGCAATTAAGGATGATGTTACAAACATTGAAGAAAGGAGATCTGCGTGTTGATGAATATATTTTAAAAATACGAGGCATAGCAGATGATTCCGCGAATCATGTAATTTTTGATGAGGAGCTTGCGTTATATATACTTGGTGGTTTGGGACTGGAGTATGGAATTGTGGTTGTGAATCTTACATCTAGAGCTGATAGTTTATCTCTTCAATATGTTCAATTCTCATTACAGACTCATAAACTATGTATTCAGAGTCAACAAAGTGCTTCTAATGTTGCCTTTAGTGCACATTCAACATCTGTTACAAATCCAGCTGCTAATATTGCATATAATTGACCTGGTAATTTTACTAGAGGTGGTGGTCGTTTCTCTAGAGGCAGAGGTCGTACTGGTGGCAGAAATTTTCATTTCAGAAATAATAGTGGAAAACCTTCTTGTCAATTGTGTGGGAGAGTTGGTCATGTTGCTGTTAAATGTTACAAAAGGTTTGATATAAGCTATTTGGGACCTTAATATACTCCTGGAAATGATGTCTCACCTCAGGCTTTCTTATCAAATAGGTGAAGGCTTTCTTATCAAATACTCAACCGCATACTCAGAATTCTCCTTCGGATGGTAATCGGTGCTTTGATAATGGGGCAACAAACCATGTAATCAGCTAGATTTGGAGAATCTATCCCTCAAGGCGATGTGACTATCAAGGATCGAAAAAATGGTGGTAGGTAATGCTTCTACTTCTTCCCATCTCAAAAATTAGTTCATCTCTTGTTCCTTGTGCTTCCAAATCCTTATTCTCTCATACTCGAAACATCTTATATGTTCCAAATATTACAAAAATCATAAGCATCTCTCAATTTACCAAGGACAATAATGTTCTAATTGAGTTCTTTCATGACTCTTGATTTGTCAAGGACAAAATCACTCACAAGACACTCTTGGAGGGCACTCTTAATGGAGGACTCTATCAACTTGATCTATCTCATCTCTCCAACTTGAAGCTCTTCTACTTCCAAGTCTAGATTACAATCTAACTCTCTTTTATTTTTCATGTGTCTCTTGCTCCTCGATGTAAAGATTTGGCATCAAAAACTTGGTCGCCTTTGTAACTCTGTACTTTCTTCTGTACTCAAAACTTTACATATTACTTTTTCTACTGCTGCTATGGAATTTTGTGATGCATGCAAGTTAGGCAAATTACACCAGAAACATTTTGCTAGCCAATGTATAAAAACAAATGCTCCTTTTCAGCTCATACATTCAGATATTTGGGGTCCATCTCACACTCTTTCCATTGATGGCTTTAAGTATTATCTCCATTTCATTGATGATTATACTAGATACACTTGGATCTTTCCTTTAAAGCAAAAATCTGAAGCATATAATCTCTTTGTTTAGTTTCATAGTTTTGTTGAAACCCAATTTAAATCTAAAACTAAGTGCCTACAAACAGATTGGGGAGGTGAGTACAGATCCCTTGTTCATTTTCTAGCTAAATTAGGCATTCAATTTCGTCACCCTTGCCCTCATGTTCATAAGCAAAATGGTAAAGCTGAAAGAAAACATCTTCACATAGTTGAAATGGGCTTATCCATGTCAGCTTAAGCCTACTTACCTTTAAAGTTTTGGTGGCATGCTTTTCATTATGTTGTTTTTGTCATAAATAGATTACCTACCCCTGTTCTAAATCATCTATCTCATTTTTAGTTTCTTTATAGTCAAACTCCTGAATATTCTTTCCTCAAAGTGTTTGGGTGCACTTGTTTTCCCTATCTTCGCCCATATAACAACCACAAATTTCAATGCAGATCCTCAAAGTGCTTGTTTCTGGAATATAGTGACTCTCATAAAGGATATGCACCACAGTTGAATTCAACAAGTATGAATTCCCTTATCACACACTTTTCCCTTCCTCTGCTGCTCCCTCTTATCCTTCCACTCACAGTCCAATCTCCTATCTTTCTATGCTTCCTTTATCCCAACATACTCCATCTTCCCCTTCATCTTCATCTCAATACTCCTCTCCAATTCTTCCACATCCTCCATCTGATGCATCTCAATCCGATCCTTCCTCTTCCAATTCTTCTTCCTCATCTCCCTCAGCCACTGAAGTCATTGAACACACAAACTCAACAGGCCTTCCTCTAGCTGTCCACATATCCATTCCACCAGCTCCATAGTCTTCTGCCTTCTTGCTCTAGTCATCCTATGGTTACTAGATCCAAGAATGGCATTCATAAGCCTAAAGCCTTTCTCACCCAACCTCCCTCTCCTCTTTCCTCTGAACCATTTACTGTCAATTAAGCACTTCTTGATCCAAGATGGAAAACTACTATGCAAGTTGAATATGATGCTTTACTTGCTAACAACACATGGACCCTTGTTCCTGCTGATTCCAATATGCACATTATTACTTGTAAATGGGTTTTCAGAATTAAGTATAAAGCAGATGGTAGTGTGGATAGGTTCAAAGCTAGATTGGTTGCTAGAGGCTTTGAACAACAAGCACGTGTTGATTTCTTGGAGATTTTCAGTCCTGTTGTTAAGGCTTGTACCATAAGGCTTATTTTTTCCCTTGTTATCTCTTCAAATGGGTCAATTCAACAGGTAGATATAAATAATGCATTCCTGCATGGTGATCTCTCAAACTCAGTGTTTATCCAGCAACCTGAAAAGGTTTATTGATCCCTCTCAACCTCATGCTGTGTGTAAGTTGAATAAGGCCCTCTATGGGCTCAAGCAAGCTCCAAGAGCATGGTTTACTAAGCTTAAAACATTTCTGCTATCAGTTGGTTTCCATGTCCCAGTTTCTGATTCATCTCTATTTTATAAAAGAACATCATGGAAGTTGTTGCTCTTACTAGTCTATGTGGATGATATCTTGATCACTGGGGAGGATTCTCATGCTATTTCAACCATCATTCAGACCCTACATCAAAAAATTTCCTTGAAAAATCTGGGAAAAGTAAACTACTTTTTGGGCATTGAGGCTTCTAGAACATCTGGAAGTTTATTGTTGTCTCAAACAAAATACATTCATGATCTTCATGGCAGAACTAAGATGACTGATTGCAAACCTACATCTACTCCTCTCAGCACTTCTCATAAACTTCATCTCAAGGATAACAACTTGTTTGATCAGCCCTCATTGTATAAAAGTGTCATTGGAGCTCTGCAGTATCTTACAAATCACAAGACCTGATATATCCTTTGCTACTAACAAACTCAGTCAATACCTTCATGCTCCTACCCTAAATCACTAGACTGCATGTAAGCACTTGTTAAGATATCTCAAGGGCATCCTAATTGGTATGAGTTTTGCATGTAATTTGGGCTTAATTGTGGTTAGAATAAGTTGATATGCATGCGTTAACTGAGTCAAATAGGCCATATTCTTATAAAGTGGAAAAGGTATTACACTTTGCTCATTTTGTAGGAATTAAATAATATTTGTAGCGTTTTGGTGACAAATCGGAGCATTGTGGTAAAAGACTGCCAAGAATCGAGCGAATATATGACGTTTTGAGTTGAATCGAGAAGAAGTCAGATGAACGGGGCAAGAAACGGGAATGAACAGAGCAGAATCACCCTTAGCAGGGGCGCATGGGCAGGGTGTGCGTCTGTCGCACGGCCCGTGCGTTAACTCTAGGAGCAGCCAAGTCCTATGGCATTGTGCACGACCTGGTCGTGCCAGGACGCACAACCCATGCGTGGACTCAGCGAATGAAATTGCCTACGGCCTGACGCACGGGATGGTCGTGCACGAGGCACACGGCCTGTGCGTCTGTGCAAGAAAGTCAGGTTTTGACGATTTTTAACTTAGGTTTTGACCCAACAGGAGTATAAATAGAGACGAGGCGGCCCCAAACAAGGGGAGACTGATATTTGCCCTAGAAAGCAGAGAAAAGAGCAACCTTCTATAAGTGGATTCGAGAGATTGATCGAGGTGGCAACCACACGCTTGAGGATTGAAGATAGATCGAGAGATCATCGACATCCCTTAGTTTTCTCATTCCATAGTATCTTTTACTTTTTATTAGTTAGACATGAACATGAATAATTTGTCTATGAATTGTTTATTTCCCATGTCCGGCTAAACACCTTGTGATTCCGGGGTCTGGGATTAGGTTAATGGATACTTTTGTTTGAAGTTTAATTACAATTGAAGTTATTATTTTCAAACTCTATTCGAGTACTCTATTTTATTTCTTGTTTTCTCAAATGGCCATTGGTTTAACTTGTTTTGATGTATTGATTCATAATTCGAGAGATTAGTTTCAATACTAGATCTTGAGTACTTGACAATAATAATTGCATGATTGAGAAGTCTGTAAATATTTGTGAGGATTAATAATCTTTTGTTCTTTTGGGAGTTGGATATCTTATGTTGAGTAGAGATGATAGCATAGATAATCCAATCAACGTTTTTATATACATCTCGAGAGAGAGGGTAAAATACTTGTGTGATTGTCTTATAGGGAAGAATTATAATAACTTTGGTTGTGATTAATGAGATGACAAGAGGGATATTAACTGAAACCATAACCCTGGAATCCATTCATCTCCCTGATCTTTTAATCAACTCTTACTTTGTCTTTTTATGATAAATTCTTGTCTTAGTTTTATAAACCAATCATCCAATTTCGATCGTCTAGATAAAAATAAGACTATTACAATCTCAATACTTAGTACACTAATTTATTAGTCTCTGTAGATTCGACCTTGCTTACCCTATTCTATAAACTACACTGTACACTTGCAGTGAAGCTAAAATTAAGGCGAACAAGTTTTTAGCACCGTTGCCGGGGACTAATTAAATTTTAGTACTAATATTGGGATAAATAGAATTATTTTTAATTTAGACATTTTTTCTCTTTCTTTTTATTGTATGTTTAATTCTACTCCTATTGTGTTTGACTTCTTCTTTTAGTTGGTTTAGGTAGTGCATGAACACTCGCTCGAAGGAAAGTGAATTAGCACCATTCATACCGGAGGTTGAGGCTTTTGCTAGGCGATTGAGTGCAGCTACTAAACGGGCAGAAAAACAGCAAGATCATACAATAGGGTATGTAGAAGAAAATAACGGGGGTAATAACGGAGGCAATAACGGAGGTAACAATGGGATCAACAGGGTCATTAATGAGTTACCGATACCAGAAGTCTGTACAGTCCAGCAGCAAGCGATTCGAGATTATTTTCGCCCTCAGACAAATCGCAACTATGGTGGAATTGCCAATGTCCCAATTAATGCGAACAATTTTACGCTGAAGACAGCACTGATTTCGATGGTCCAACAGAACCAGTTTGGGGGTTTTCAATCCGAGGATCCCAATTCTCATCTTGCGAACTTCATGCAAATTTGCAACACGATCAAGATGAATGGAGTAACTGATGATGCTATACGTTTGCGCCTATTCCCATTCTCTTTAAAGGATAATGCTAGAAACTGGCTAGGCACGTTAACTCAGGGGAGTGTGAACACTTGGGACGAGTTGAGTCAGAAGTTCCTGTTTAAATTATTCCACCAAGTAAGACACTGCATCTTAAGAGTGAGATCACGCAGTTTAGACAGTTTGACTCCAAGCCACTGTATGAGGCCTGGGAGAGATTCCAGGATTTATTGAGGAGGTGTCCGCAACACGGGTTTCCATAGGATCAACAACTTTGCTTCTTTTATAACGGGTTGATGGGACAGACTAGGTCGTTTGTGAATGCCAATGAATAGTTATCAGTGGCCTTCCGAGAGGACTAATGTGAAAAGGGTAGCCGAAGTTTCTGATTCGGACCCAATTAAGGCATCGATAAAATGATGATCCTGCGTTGACGAATCGATTGAGTGTATTGACAAAAGGGATCAAGGAAACGCGGTGCGAATAATGGGGAGTTCCTCTAGATCCCATGGAGGAAGCTAATTATGTCAATAACCGGAATTTCAACAATTACCGGAACAATCAGACTCCTACTGATTACCATCCGGGTTTGAGGAATCATGAAAACTTCTCTGATGTAAATACGAAGAATGTGATGCAACCACCACCGGGGTTTAGTGTGACAAATGGTGTTATTAATTCTGAGGCTAAGCCATATATGAAAGACGTCCTCACCGCGTTTATGAATGAAATGAGGAACCGGTTAAATAAAGATGAGGCTAAGATAGACAAGATCGAGACACATGTTACGCAGTTGGCCAACACTGTAGGTTCACAAATGAAAAATCTAGAAACTTCGAGATTGGCGATTAGCGGCGATCATCGGTGGGCGGATCGGGGGGCGGTTTAAGTGACACGAAAGTCAATCTGAAGGAACAGTGTAACGCCATTCGTCTGAGGAGTGGTACGGAGTACAAGGGGCCAAAAATTCTGGGAAGTGACGAAGAATCAGAACCACACACGGGCATCCCATGCATGGTGCCGAAGGATTCCAAGAACAGAACATGAGATGCACGACCTGTGCGTCAGAGCACGGGCAGGTCATGCGGGATACAGAGAAGGTAGTTATTAGTCCGGGTGATGCAAAAACTGAAGCAAATGGCAATATTGAGGCTGAGGAAGGAATTGAGGGTCATATTGATGAGAAAAAAGGGGCTGAGAAGCTTAAATCTTGTTCTAACTCTGATTTTTCTAAACTTACTACTCCCCTTCTTTTTCCCCAACGCTTTCAAAAGAAGAAGATAGATGCCCAATTTGCTAAATCTAGACATCTTTAAGAAACTGCATGTTAACATACCTTTTGCAGACGCATTGGAGCAGATGCCCAACTATGCGAAGTTTTTGAAGGAAGTGATGTCCAAGAATAAAAAGTTGGCGGAATTCGAGACATTTAACTTAACTGAGGAGTGCAGCGCAATCATTTAGAGAAAATTACCACAAAAGCTCAAAGATCCGGGGAGTTTCACTATCCCTTATACAATTGGTGGTGTTTTCTTTAATAAAGCACTTTGTGATCTAGGAGCAAGTATTAACTTAATGCCCTTGTCCATTTTCAGGAAACTTAGATTGGGAGAGATGAAGCCGTCCACGGTCACCTTGCAGCTTGCAGATAGATCAATCACATATCCTAAGGGGATCGTAGAGGATGTGCTCATGAAAGTAGACAAATTTATATTCCCCGTGGATTTCTTGGTGCTTGACATGGAGGAAGATCGTGACGTCCCGCTAATACCTGGGCGTCCATTCCTAGCCACAGCAAAAGCCTTGATAGACGTACAAAAGGAGGAGCTCACATTACGAGTTAATGATGAACAAGTGTTATTTTCTATCTATAAGGCTGTGAAAAGTCAGGATCGAATAGAGAGTTGTAAATCTGTATCAGTCATTGATTCATGTACTAACACTTTTAACTCGAGCTATTGTGTATATGATTTAGATCATGTGCCGGAATTACTGAAAAGTGAGAAAGTGAAGCACACGAAGAGAGACAACAACTCAGAAGAATGTGCATACTGCCGCTCGCACGATGCAAACGAGAAAAATATGGCCTTTGACCGACGTGTGAACCCTCTACTAGAGGCATTCAAAGGAGGCTCGAATTTATTCGAGTTGGAATGGCAAGGAGAAAGGCATGAAGATGTGACATAACTCACCTTGCGGGAGCCGTGATCGAGTTATACATGCATCAAGCTATAGACGTTAAATTTAGCGCTTGTTGGGAGGCAACCCAATGGTTTATTGTATTGATTTTTGTTTTTCCCTTTATTAGTTAGGATTTATTTGTTTTTCTATATAAAAAAATTGGAAAAATTCGGAATTTGGTACGGCACCACGCACCGGTAGGGCTTGCACCATGCGCACGGCCCGTGCGTGCTTGAAGGGATTGAAAGATTGCTACGACATGACGCATAGGTCGCCCATGCGCAAGGCGCATGGCCTGTGCGTCTGTCAGTTGAGTGTTAAAACCCACGGGCAGAACCAGATTTTCTAACAATAAAACACAACCCCTCACGCCCCAAGCATACGAAAATCACCTGGAGATCATGCAGAATGATGCATCAGATACACATGTGGCACATCTCCCAGGGCCACTCTCCGGCGCCACCCCCGCAGTGAGTCAGGTCCATTCCATACTTTTCTTTGAAATTCTATCTTCTCTTTTGTGCGATATAATCCATTCAAGTTTGGGGGGAGAGATAGTTATTTTGATTTAAAGGGTGTGGCGAAAAAAAAACAAACAAAAAAAATATTTTGCATTCATATAGTTGCATTTAGAGCATGTAGGTTGCATTGCATTAGACGCATGTTTTCAGTTTTAGCACGTTTATTGCTTTATTAGGTCTTTAGGGAGTGTGTTGACCATTTTTGTGGTGTTTTTTGTGACCTTGGGAGCATCTTTGAAATAGTTTGTGTTATTTTGATTGGGTGTTGAGTGTGAATTGATCGTGTTGAGAATAGATTATATGGAGCATGTGAATATTGAGAACATGGTTGTTATGCTTTGAATTACGCAATTGCAAGCCTGTGAGCTTTGAGCCTTTACTGCTTTCATATTATGCAATCTTGTTTGTTGATTGAGTGTGTCATTCATGTTGATTTGAATTCTAGAACTTGCTCTGGTATCTCTGTTAAAGCCACATGTTGTATGCGATTTATGAAAATGATTTAAGACCATTTTTGTTAAGCCTTTAAAGCCTTTTGCCTACCTAATGACATTGAATTTCCCTAGTTACCCAATTTGAGCCTGTTGCCTAATTTTTGATAGCCACATTTCAAGCCTTAACTTGATATATCTGTTACCCTAGACTTGAGCGTATAACATTGAGTAAGGTGATTGAATAAGGTTGAATGTGAGGATGTCGAGAATTTAGATAATTGTGCAAGTGTTGGTTGATGGGAATCAAAGAAGAAAGAAAAGGAGGAAAAGAAAGGATGAATACTCATAAAAGAGTCGGAAAAAAAAGAAAAAGAAAAAAGTCGACTTTATAAGTGAGTTGGCTTTGAATGGACTTGTAGTCTGGGATTTGTGATGTGAGGCGAAAGAAAATTGAGTCTATAAAAGAAAAAAAAGGGAAGAAAAAAAATACGAAAAGTTGATAAGAACGAGAGTTGATGGAGGTAGCATATTTGGTTTGAATGAGAACAATAGATTGAATGAAAGATGTGCTTACCAGTCAATACGCTTGAGTTTGAGTCACTTTTTTTCCATATTTCCCTACCCTAACTAAAGAGCCTTCATTACAACCAAAAGAAAAAGTCCTTTTTGATTTATGAATTGCATAAATTTGAGTGGCGGAGATGTGAGACGATTTGCAAGCATATGGTAATTCTTCAACATTGATATGAATTGAGCGAAAACACGTCCCTTATTATTCTTGAGAGGAGAGTCGTGATTCAAAGCATATGTCATGGTTTTAATTGACATGTGTTCTCTGTTAGAGGTTCGAGGCTTGGTTGATTTATTGCTTGACGCCTATGGACAAACAACATGAATTTTGATTTGTTGTTCCTAATTGCCCTTCATTACTCCGATTTGTGTTTTGTCTTATTTATAAAGCGTTGACCGGAACTGTCAACAGTTTAATTTGGGGGTTTGATTGGTATGAGTTTTGCATGTAATTTTGGCTTAATTGTGGTTAGAATAAGTTGATATGCATGCGTTCACTGAGTAAAATGGGCCATATTCTTATAAAGTGGAAAAGGTATTACACTTTGCTCTTTTTGGTAGGAATTAAACGATATTTGTAGCATTTCAGTGACAAATCAGAGCATTGTGGTAAAGGACCACCAAGAATCGAGCGAATATATGACATTTGGATTTGAATCAAGAAGAAGTTAGACAAACTGGGTAAGAAGCGGGAATGAACGGAGCAGAATCGTCCTTAGCAGGGGCGCACAGGCAGGGCATGCGTCTGTCGCACGACCCGTGCATTAACCCTAGGAGCAGCCAAGTCCTACGGCATTGCGCACGACCTGGTCGTGCCAGGACGCACACTGTGACTGGACTCAGCGAATGAAATTGCCTACGGCCTGACGCACGGGCTGGTCATGCACAAGGCGCACAACCCATGCGACTGTGCAAGAAAGTCAGGTTTTGACGATTTTTAACTTAGGGTTTGACCCAACGGGTGTATAAAAAGAGACAAGGCGGCCCCAAACATGGGGAGACTGATATTTGCCCTAGAAAGCTGAGAAAAAGAGCAACTTCTACCAGAGGAATCGAGAGATTGATCGAGGTGGCAACCACAAGCTTGAGGATTGAAGATAGATCGAGAGATCATCGACATCCCTTAGTTTTCTCATTCCATAGTAACTTTTACTTTTGATTAGTTAGATATGAACATGGATAATTTGTCTATGAATTGTTTATTTCCCATGTCCTGCTAAACACCTTGTGATTTCGGGGTCTGGGATTAGGTTAATGGATACTTTTATTTTATGTTTAATTGCAATTGAAGTTATTATTTTCAAACCTTATTTGAGTACTCTATTTTATTTCTTGTTTTATCAAATGACCATTGGTTTAACTTGTTTTGATGTATTGATTCATAATTCGAGAGATGAGTTTCAATACTAGATCTTGAGTACTTGACATTAATAATTGCATGATTGAAAAGTCTGTAAATATTTGTGAGAAATAATAATATTTTGTCCTTTTGGGAGTTGGATATCTTATGTTGAGTAGAGATGCTAGCATAGATAATCCAATCAATGTTTTTATATACATCTCGAGAGAGAGGGTAAAATACTTGTGTGATTGTCTTATAGGGAAGAATTATAATAACATTGTTTGTGATTAATCAGATAACAAGAGGGATATTAACTGAAACCATAACCCTGGAATCCATTCATCTCCTTGATCTTTCAATCAACTCTTACTTTGTCTTTTTATGATAAATTCTTGTCTTAGTTTTATAAACCAATCATCCAATTTCGATCGTCTAGATAAAAATAAGACTATTACAATCTCAATACTTAGTACACTAATTTATTAGCCTCTGTGGATTCGACCTTGCTTACCCTATTCTATAAACTACACCGTACACTTGCGGTGAAGCTAAAATTAAGGCGAACACACCCTGCATATTGGATTATTTTTTAGACATGCTACTAGGATATTGATATAGGGTTATTCAGATGCTGATTGGGCCAGCAACACTGATGTTAGAAAGTCTACTGGGGGGCATTGTATCATGTTGGTAGGAAATTTGTTAACCTGGAGCTCAAAAAAGCAGGCTGTAGTCTCCAGGACTTCTGCTGAGTCTGAATTCAGGTCATTGACTGACACTGCTGCTGATATTATTTGGCTTCACTCCTTGCTTGCTGAATTAGGAATTTTGATTGAGTCTCCCTCTTTGATTTAGTGTGATAATCAGAGTGCAACTGCCCTTGCTGCAAATCCCGTTTTCCATGCAACAACAAAACATGTGGAAATTGATGTGCACTTTATTAGGGAGAAGGTTCTTCGACAAGAAATTGATGTAAGGTTTGTACCATCCGAAGATCAAACTGCAGATTATTCACTAAGGCTCTCTCCGCTCCGAGGTTTCATCATTTGTGTGATAGGCTACCAGTTGGGAAATTTCACTCCCCTGCTCCAGATTGAAGGGGAGTATTAGGATTGTTTTTGTTCACCAGAAGTTAGTTATCATCAACTAACTTTCGGTTACATTTTTTGTTAGCTTGTTAGTCTTAGTAGTTAGTTGTTAGCTTTAGCTTCAACATTATAAATACTTCCTATACCCGTCATTGTAATCAAGTTTTCAATAATATGAATTCAAATTTCCTCCCTTCACAGTATATTCAACAGAGGGGGTGGATAGATTCCCCATTTTTTTTAGATTTTTCTTCCCTTTTTCAAATATGTGAGGATTTTAAAGGAAGTAAAAGATAGAAGAAGAAAGAACACAATGATATATAGTGGTTCCACTCATCTAGAGCTTAATCAACTACTACCCGTATGTCCTAATTGATTTTGAAAAGAAAATTTTAGTAATCGATACCAAACGATTACAACTCGACAAGAAGAGTATCAAACTCTTCTTACACCACCAATCTTGAAGAGCGCCTAAATATTCAAAACCTAGTCTAATCAACCAAGTGTGTTCTCACTAAAAGAACACTTAACAAGTAATTTTTGTTTTGGATGATTCTGATCAATCAAGATTACACCTCAAATGAATGTATACATCTTTGAAAGTACAAGTGTAATCAAGAAAAAAAGCCTAAAAAGCAAGATGTGAAAGTGCAAGAGCTTAGGCTAATACAACAAGAGTAAGAAAATAAAGGCTTGAGAAAATTACAGAATTTTCTTATTGTCTTGTAGAATTGTGTGTTGTATTTGATCCTTCAAATTCTCCAACTATTTATAGAGAAGTTTCAAGATTTGATTTCCAACATAGGCTCCTCCACATTGAAATTTTTCTGCAAAAGAAGGATCAAAAGATCTACAAAAATAATTAAGAAATATTAAAGTTCACTTTTGCTAATAAGTGATGTTGCAACGGATAGAATTTGCTTGTAAACAAGTATAGTGACCAGTCGCTATGTATAAAACTTGAAAGTTTAAACTGTTAGATCAAGATTTGACACAGGTTTCTATCAAGGGCGACCGGTCACTATGGATAGCAACCTAATCTTTATACCATGACGACCAGTTGCCATGGATGGAAAACGATTGTTATTGAAACAGAGAAGAAAATACAATTTTTTGCAAATATTCAGGTACCAGTCGCTCTAGTATAGCGACCGGTCGCCATAGCCTCAGAGAATTATCTTTGGAAAATTGATCTTGAAAAATATACAGGTATCGGTCTCCCTTTATAGTGATTGGTCGCCTTCAATGCAGGGACTTCTCTATTTTTTGAAAACTTTGAAATCTTTTAGGTATCAGTCGCCCTCTATAGTGACCAGCTGACCTCAATACAGAGAATTGTCCGGATTTTGACAAATATATAGTTCAAGTAATACTTCAAAAACTTAAGATTAAAATACACTAGAATACTTGAAGTATTTTGAGAGCTTTTGAAAATAATGTTTTGGTTTATAAATCAATTATTTGAAATCATCAAAATTAAAGATAATTTTGTTCTAACAAATACATGGGGAAATAGTGGCTAGACATTTGACTACAAGTTGTAATAGGGAAAAATGCAATTTTGTTCTCATAACTTTGGACTGATCGCAATTTAGTCCCGTCAAGTATTTGTTTTTAACATTACACCCTGTAATTATGAGAGATTCTCAATTTCTGGACCAAAGTTGCTGAAAAATCAATTTGTCCACGGAAAATGCCATATGCAATGCACGTGACTAATTTAAAATAATTTTTTTTGCAACAGTTAATATATTTTCAGACATGGCAATGAAGATAAAAAAAAAAAGAAAAATAATCAACACCCACATGGACATCCTAATGGGAAAATAAGTGCCACTTAGGACCATAATGGAGGGTAAAGAGCAGTTTAACCTCAATTTGTATGGAAATAAAACCTGAAGGGGGTTAGGGTTCTTAAGTTGATTTAGCAATTTTATTTCCAAATGGGCGGGTAATGTAAAGGCTCTTTTCCCCCCATTATGGTGGCCCTTATATTTTCCTTATATATTCCCTCCATTGAGATGTCTATGTAGGTGTTGATTATTTGTATTTTTTTAATGTACATTGCCACATTTGAAAAATATTAAAATGTGGCTAAAAAAATCATTTTAAATTGGTCACATGCATACCCAATGGCATTTTTCTGTGATAAATCGATTTTCCAGCAACTTTGGTCCTTAAATTGAGAGTGTCTCATAGTTACAGGGTGTAATTCCGAAAAAAACACTTAACGGGACTAAACCGCAACTAGTCCAAAGTTATGGGACCAAAATTGCATTATTCTAGTTGTAATAGGACTTTGTACATTATGTTATGACTTCTGTTGTACTGTAGTTCATCGTGTTAGTACATTATGATTTTTTTAGTCCTCAGATTGGACCAACTTAGAGATTTGGTTCTCATTCTTTTTTTTTTAAAAAATAAATTGGTCATTTAAATGATTGTTTTCCAGACATTTGGTCCTGTCATCTGAAACAAGTAAATGACTCATTGGGCTAATGTGTAATTTAAATTTAAAAAAATTAATTTTGAAAAACTGAGTTGGTGGGGTACATGGACTTTAAGAAGACAAGAAAAAGGCGACATTGGCAATTAGGGTACACACGGCTCATTAAGTGTCCTAATCTTTTGGGAAAAGGACATGAATACCCCATTTTCCATACCCAATCCTTGCACAATGCCCACCCGCCCCGGTTCTTTCCCAAATTATCCGATCAAGCCCAGTTCTTTCCCAAATATAGCAGATCCAATAAATTATGGACAAAAATAGCACTCTTCAGCGTCTTCAGCGTGTTGCAACATCTCCTCTCCAAAAATCACGGTGCTGATCAAAACAACATCTCTGATCAAAAATACAATCCTCCCATCCCAAATATAAACGAAAAATAGAAGAAACGCACAGATACGAAGAAAACAAATTGAGGAAAAAATTCTGGACTGCTCGAGATCATAATTCAAGCTCAATATCACGAGGAAGAAAGAAGACCAAAATAGGTAAAAACAACGCGATTTGTTTATCTTGTTCTGAGACTACCTTGTTTAGATATATTTCATGATTTTACAGATAAAAATTTAGGATTCAATGTGTATTGACCGAGATTGACATTGAATTGAACCAATAATTTTGCATGCAAATCCAAAACCTGGCAAAGTGAGCTTCAAAATGCTTATTTTGTTCGAATTATGATCCAAAATTCTACAAAATTGCTTCTCGTGATTATCTACGAATAAATCGTGCGAATCTGGAAAAAAACTGAATGCAGTACATTACGTGATTGTTTTACATATGTTTCTTTCTTGTTTCACAATTGTTTCGTTCGCCTAATACAATACATTGCTTCTTGACCTACATAAACATTGTTTCATACATGTTTCATTTATGTTTTTTGTATGTTTCACTTAGCCAACTTTTCATTGAAATCCACAGTTGTGGAGCAAATCCCAGCTGTCGTATACCACAATGGACAATGGGGAGAAAATAGAGAGTATAGTAACTTTGAGATAATAAGAATACTCATTCCAATGGACAACACATTCAGCACACTAAAGGAAATCTTCGAACAACAAATTCAATACAGAAAGGATGTAGAAGCTATGCAGATTAGATACAAATTGACAGAGACTCTTCCACCATTGAAGATTGAAAGTGATTACAATCTCAAATTCTACCTAGAAGTGAAAAGCAAAGAAGCGGACCGGATGAAGTTTCCTTTGTGCATAGACATAGTAAGAAACGAACCGAGCTTGGAAATAACAACACAACAAAATGTAATGGAAGGAACGAGCAACATGTCTATAGAGAGCTCACTGAAGGAAAACATGGGCCAAAATGCGATTGACTACATCGACTATGCAAACCTCATAAGCAGAAATGTGGTCGGAGAAGAAGACACGACGAAAATTCAAGAAAGTACACATGCTGAAGAACAATTCCAAAAAGGAGATGTCTACAACACCAATGAGGAATTGATCAAACAACTCAGTTGTTATGCGTTGAAACATCATTTCCAATATAAGGTAAAGAGGTCGTGCAAGCGGAAATACTACGTAAAGTGTCTCGATGAAAATTGCAATTGGCATTTGAAAGCCTCATCCACATCAGGGACAACAACATTCATAGTAAGAAAGCACGAAAGAACACACACATGTCTGCTGGATAAGAGGATGAACGACAATAGGCACGGCACATCAAAAATAATTGGGGACCTTATCAAATCAAAGTACCTAAACAA
The DNA here is from genome assembly GCA_016081115.2 of Rehmannia glutinosa. Taxonomy (NCBI): domain Eukaryota; kingdom Viridiplantae; phylum Streptophyta; class Magnoliopsida; order Lamiales; family Orobanchaceae; genus Rehmannia; species Rehmannia glutinosa. The sequence goes on along the minus strand of CM071924.1, from coordinate 69,455,457 downwards.
CATCAAAACAATCTACACGCCAACAGATATAATTAGAGACATGAAGGATGAGCATGAAATAAGTCTCGACTACAAAAAGGCATGGAGATCGAAAGAGAAAGCGCTGGAGGTAATAAGGGGAAGGCCGGATGAGTCTTATCAGAAACTACCAGCTTACTTGTACATGTTGGAGGAAACGAATCCCGGATCGATCAATGAAATAGTAAGAAAGGAGGATGACACATTCCTCTTATTGTTCATGGCTATCAGTGCATCAATAAAAGGATGGAGGCACTGCAGGCCTGTGATTGTTGTTGACGGTACGTTCCTGAAAGCAAGATATGGGAGGACTTTGTTGTCTGCCTGCACACATGATGGCAATGGGAGCATTTTTCCATTGGCTTTTTCAATAGTGGATTCTGAGAATGATGGGAGCTGGGTGTGTTTTTCACAAAGATAAGACAAACCTTTGGTCTGAGGGAATGGATGTGCATAGTCTTAGATAGACACGTGAGTATCGAGACAACAATAAAGTAGGTACAAAATGTAAATATTTCTTTATATGATGTTTCACGTTTGTTTCTTATATATTTCTTTCATGTTTCACATATAGTTTCAAAAACATTCCACTTTACAAAAATCTCACAAGTATATTATTTTAACGATCATGTATATCCTGAGGTCTCTCACGGGCTGTGCACGTATCATCATCTTCAACAATTTGAAGGCAAACTTCAAAAGGAAAAACAACGAAATACGAGATCCGTTCATAGCAGCAACAAAAGCATACACGAATGAAGAGTTCCAAAAGCAAATGTCTGCACATGACAGCGTAAACAACATAATTAGACCCTATTTGTCGATCATCGGCTACGAGAAATAGACACGACTCCACTGTCAGAGCCAACGATACTTTGTCATGACTTCAAACATCGCATAATCACTGAATGCAGTGACAGTGGCCGGGAGAGACCTACCGGTAATAGCTTTGCTCGAATACTTAATATATTTAGTTCAAGATTGGACATGCAGACATCAGATTGAAGCAAGATCAACATTCACAAGAATGACAAAAAGAGCTGAAGAGTATATGGGGAAAAACTACACCATTTCACTAAATTTAAGGGTAATTTAATGCAAACTTTCATCAGATGGTCCATTGTTTCAAACATGTTTCTTATATTTTCATTTATGTTTCAGGTGAAGCGATCAAATGACTTTATCTTCAAAGTCACAGAAGCTGAGAAAATATTTGTTGTGGACCTGGAAAAAAGTACTTGCACATGCAACACGTTTCAAATGGATGAAATTCCTTGCCCACATGCTTTAGCGGTAGTAAAAGATTTGAATGTAGATCCGTACCAATACTGCTCGGCATACTACATGAAGAAAACAATGGAGGTGGCTTATTTGGAAACAGTGTATCCAATCCCACATGAAGGTACCTGGGTCGTGCCAGAAGAAATCAACACAATGAAGATTCTACCGCCGGAGGGCAAGGCAAAATCTGGAAGGCCAAAAAAAGAAGACACAAGGCAGCTTGGGAGAAAAGCACCAAAACCAAATGTGGTAGATGTGGGCATCCTGGTCATAATAGAAAAACATGTAGGAATCAACCAAAAACAAAATAGGACTCATAGTAGAATATTACTATTACGAATATACGTGTAATTGATACAACTTCCACATATAGAAAATGAAAAGCAAATTGTTTCTGTGTTGTTTCAAATATGTTTCTTACAATAAGATGACAAATAAATGTTTGTTTCGAATGTGTTTCAGATATGTTTCTATTGCACAACGAAACCATTTACCAGATGGAGACCATAAGAAACGTAACACAAAACGCACAATAATTTGAATCCCAAACCAAGCAACAACAATATATTAACTGAAAAACATCTCATAACTCGTCTCCAAATTGTTCAAAAATGTACCACCCACAAAATCTAATCGTGAATCAAAACAGCCAATAACGATCCAAATCCTCCAAGGAAAGCTATTATAAATACCAAATATTCCATACTACTAAAAATATCAAACTTAAGACAAATTTATTCATGTGATTACACAATTTATCAGGATTTTCGTAACAATAATTCCCTAGAATCCTTAGGGAGTGGAGGCAGAATTTCAATGTCACTGTCGTCCTCGTTGCCGTTTTGTTGCTTCAGCTTCGCATGATTACAGAGCAAGTGACTAAACTTTGGCCGCTCATTCTCTACGTCAAACGCCTCAACATCCATTTTCTTCCTGGCAAAAAAATACTCCGCGTAACACGCAACAAAAACACTATAGTCACTGCAAAAAATAATGAAGAAATGGACAGTCAGACATAAAAAACAACAAAAATAAAAACAACAAAAAAGTACAAATAAATCGAAAAAATATAGAAAAAATTTACTTCTTGGTCTGCAAATGAATGTCTTTCACAACAAAGACTTTCATAGCAGAATTTGGATCATCGGAATATGCACCCTCGCCAAGAACAACATTGTGATGGACACCATAAAAGGCTACCAAGGACAGGAACGTAGGAAGGAGAAAGCTGTAAGCTTTCACATCTTCAACAACGACTTTAAGAGAATCATCCGTCTTCAATGAATTGTATAGATAGATAGTTCTCTCCTTCACGCTCAATCGTCCCATTACCCAATGCTCCATATCAATGCAATGTATGGGGAACAAGATGTGATCAACTTCTGACCATGGTTGTCCGCCCGCTATATCATATCCCATGATATAGTCCACAACCGTGGTATTGACATTGATCATGGACATATCAAGATGTTTCTTCTTTCTTTTGTTCACTTGGCAAAATTTCTTATAAATGCTTTGGATGCACCGGTCAAATATCAAATTCGTTGTTGTGAATGTCACAACACTATGCCCATATATGAACTTCTTCCTCAAATAGTAGAAAATCACATCAATATGCTGCAAAATGAACACAAAACACAATCAAAAAACAGAAAGGACAATTCAAAAAACAACTTGAAAGACAATAAAAACTTACAGAAGAAGCCAAGTACTCATCAACATAATACAAAATTTGTGAAACCATGACTTCGACTTCACTTCAGCAGACACCAAGTTTCAAAGAAGGCTCAACTTTGTCATCTTCTTCCGAGTATCGATTCGGACTGAAAAAGAGTATCAAATAAACACAAAAACAAAAACAACAAACTAATCACAAATTTATAAACATTTATGTAATTGTTTCATATATGTTTCAAAAAATTGTTTCACAATTGTTTCAGATAGTTATTAATTTCAAATATGAAAATAATAAAGGTGTATACCCTTGAGAATCAAACCCTTCCGCAAGCCAGTCGTTCAAACCATCCGACAGGGCCCTTATCCCCTGGCCTTCACCCATATTCTCGTCCAGCGGGAACCTTTCCTTAACCAAGGGCTTTGGAACTTTTTTGCCAGCATCCACAACGGCATATTTGTCGCCGACGTCTTCCAATCCAATCACGACATCCACGGGTTCACCACCTTCAGCGATAGCATCACCGGAAGACTCAAAGTTAATGGTGAATTGAGTTCTCACCGCGATGGACGGTTTCGAAACCCTCTTCATAGAAGGAGACAGATCAGAGAAGACACCAACTGGACTTTTCAAAGCACCCTGAAACAAAAACAAAACAAAAAAAAAACAAAGGGGAATAAAATAACAAAGAACAAACAGAATCCAAAAACAACAAAATAACAGAAGCTATAATTTAAACACACCTTCCCCAGTACAGCTTGGTTTGCACTGTTCAATATATCATCATTTTGAGAAGGGGTGAGATCGTCAAGTTCCTGAGAACTAAGGAATTTCTGCTCCTCCCCATCGTCCTTGCTCGACTCATCAGCAACCTTCTCAATCTCACCACAGTCCTTGCTTGATTCATCAAACACCTTCTCTATCTCAATACCATCCTTCCTTGATTCATCAACCACGTTATCCATGCTATGTTCCAAACTCACCACTAGCTGCAACTCCTTCCGCAGCACTCAAAATAGCTTCACCAGCGTCATCATTTTTTCCACATTCCCCAACGGGAACATCCACATTCCCATCATCAACCTCCTCCTCTCCATCTTTTTCCTCATCTGCATCTTCCTCAGAACCTGAACCTAATGACATGTCATTAGATTCGGTTTCACTAGTAGACTCTGATTCATCAACATTCTCCACTACCTCGACAACACCACAAACCTACATAAAAAACAACAACCATGTGATGAACAGAAATAACAAATAAACAATCTTTAAACAAAGAAGAAACAACAAGAAAAATCTAGAAAGATAATAAAAAAATACTTATAATTAAAAAACATCAAAAAAAAGTATGAGAACTTCTAGTTTCCTCTTAATATCGGCAAGCTCAGAGAAAACAATAGCAAATTGTTCTTCCAAGAATTTTGTAGTTGGAACCTTAAAAGCCTCAAAATCCTTAGAAAACAACAGCTGGTTCCTAGCAATGTCATCAACGGTATGATTCAACCCACTACCAATAACAGCCTCTTTCCGCTTCAACTTTCCAACAACAAAATCATCATCGAGCGGGCTTTATGTGTACTTTGATTTATCATAAAATGATTGAATGCACAACTGGACAAGCTCATCCTCAGTAGGCCACAAATTCTTCAACCCAACTGAAATAAGAAAAAATAAATCAAAAGTCAGAAACATAAAAGAAACAATTCTGAAACATAAATGAAACAAAACAACAAGAAAAAAAATAGTAAAATCATATTGCCTGTTCAGCAGACCGATTGAAGATCTTCATCTCCAAGTCTTCGGCCCTCACTTTATTGTCTTTCCTGGACTTTGAACAAGTCCAGTTCAAAATCCTCGTGATCTCACAGTCAACCCGAGCACAAAACTTGTCGTTCACCTCTGGGCAGTAATCGTAGAACCAGATCTGGAAAGCCAATGGAAATCCTTGAATTCTATAAAATTTCGTACGCTTCCCACCAGGATTCTGCTCGCCTTGAAGTTTGTTTCTGTACAAGATTTGCTGCCTCAACTCACGCATAGTCAAGTCAAACAACTCACTCCCCCATGGATATGTGTCAAAAACGTCCATATCCTTGTCAATCAACTCAAAAAATGACATCTCAACAGAACTACCGGTAGAAATAAAAAGAAAAAAATGAAGAAAATAAAGTAAAGCCAATTTCAAGGCGTCTAAATCCTCATCACCCCAAACACGCAGTAAAAAATATTCCTCAATAGACTGCCTATTAAACTTGTTTCTGCTAGCAAAATACTTCTGAAATATAACAGAGCTCCGAACATCCCCCGACAACAAAGGCCTAACACCAACACAATTAGACCAGTCACAATAGCAAACTCCCCCAACCCAAACCGCAACAACTTCCCACCCACAGACACAATAATTTCGTCCTTCTTCGAGTGGATGACTTGACGTTTCAACAGAGAATGGACAAGTTGATTCTGGAAATCAACTTCTTTCATGTCCAGAAATATCCAAAACAGTATTCTTAAATGCCTCGGTTTGGTGTCGATTAATGTTTTCTTTATATTCTTAATAACATCAAAGGAGAAGACAGTATTTACTCGAGCACTGAACCAGTCAGCAGGGTCAAGAACATACTTGAAACCCTAGAAACAACAATGAAACAAAACATAAACATAAAAGAAACACAAAATCAACAACCACTTCAACTTAAATACATAAAAGAACAAATGAAACATAACAGAAACAAATAAGAAACAACATCGGAACAAACAAAAGAGTACAAATCAAAATACACAAAACTCATACCTCAGCAACATCGGTTTCTTCAAAAGAAACCTTCTTCTTCCCAACAACTTTAACACCAATATTCGATTTCACACCTTTGGAAGGCGATTTAACATCCAGAACCACTTCTTCGTCAACAATCTTTTCTACTTTTCTCTTCTTAGAAGCCATAGAACCAGCAGCAACCTTATGAACTTTCCTGTTTTTCGAGGAATCTGCTGCTACCTTCGAAGAACTTCTCAAAATTCTCTTATGAGGAGAGTTTTTAGGAGAGTTTTAGGAGCCATTAAAATACTACGAATACTAGAGGTTTCAAAAAGAAATTAACCCTACAAAGAAAGTGATGAAGCTCGAACGACTGAAACTGAAAGCAATGGTGGAGAACATGGCCACGATCGATTGTAGAATCGCAAAAAAAATGCGCGCTAATTAGAGTATGGAAAATCAGTAAGAAATTGCTTTAACTTAGGTAATGAAACGTAAGAAACTGGAGGAGGGTAAAAAACTGAAAAAAAAACGTAACTGGGCGGGTATATTAGGGAAGTTCAGGATCGGGTCGGGTAGATCTGTGATAGGGTGATATTTTTGTCTTTTTTTTAAAAATCAGGGTATTTTGTGTAATTTTCTCTAATTTTTTCCCTCAAATTACTCAACAAATTTTAATATAATATATTTAAATTTATTTCTCAATTCTAAAAAGAATAATAAATTCAAAATTTAAATATTATTTTTTTATGTTATTTGTAATATTCAATAATGAAACAAATTACCCCCGAGTGAGTGTGCTAATAATTTTAGGAATTCCTTTTCATTTTGTGTAAATGAATTAATATAATTTTCATATCTAATTTATTTTCCGAACATTGTCCACCCACCACCACCAAGCGCCGTGCGACCACAACCACTTCATCCACCAAAACTTAAATTTACAGACATCAAATACGTGGCAATTTCCTCACAAATTTAAAAAGGCAAAAAAAAAATTTGGTCCTTTATCTTACACTACTTTGAGATTTCATCCTTTTTCTTTTCGCTTTTGACAAATAGTCCTTTTTCTCAACAAAAAATTGAGATTTGGTCCTCTTACCTGCTATAGCAGGTTACTTTGACCTGTTGAACTAATTTGGCATTTTTATTTTCAAAATTTTTAATTTTCATTTAGAAAACAATATTTAAATGTTACATGACATCCTAAAAATTCGAAAAACCATTTTAAAATCTAAAAATTAAATTTTGAAAATTTGCTAATTTATTTAAAAAACTAAAAATAGTAAAAACAATATCAAAATTATTTTAAAATTACAAAAAAAAATACGAAATTTGATAAAAAAAAATATAAACTGTTTGAAAAAATCTGAAATTTATTTGAAATATTGAAAAATATTATAACTTTGAAATATAAAAACTCAAAATTATTTTGAAAAAGTTGTTTTTAAACTAAAAGATGTTTAAAAATCTGAAAATTTGTTTAAAAAATTAAAAAATATTGTTAAAAATCTAACAATTATTTGAAATATTAAAATATAAAATAAAAAAAAAGTTGAAAATTGTCTAAAAACAAGAAAATTAGTTTAAAAATCTGAAAATGGATTAGAACTAAGACTTTTAAAATTTTTACAAAAAAATATGAATTATTTTTTAAAACAAATCTGACAATTACTCCAAATATATAAAAATAATCTAATTTTTTTAAAAAAATCCAGATTTTTCCCTTTGATTTTCAGATTTTTTTTAAATATTTGGCATAATTTTTAGATTTTTGAAAAATAATTTATAGTTTTTTAAAAACAATTCTAAGTATTTACTCTATTGTTTATTTTATAAAAAAAGCAGATATTTTTTTTATAGAAATTTCAAAAAGTCTTTGTTTTTAATCCATTTTCAGATTTTCAGACAAATTTTAAAAAATTTCATATTTATTTTTTTGTAATTTTTTAATAATTTCGATTTTTTCTATTTTTAGTTTTTTACAAAAGCTATCAGATTTTATATATTTTATTTTTTAGATTTTAAAATATTTTTTTGAATTTTTTAAGACTTTGTTACAAAAATTCAAATAATTTAAATTTTAGTAAAACAATTTTCAGAATTTTCAGATAATTTTTTTTTTCAGATTTTTCAAAACAATTCTATTATTTAATTAATTTTTCCATCATTTAAGCCAACTAGGATGCCATGTAAGATTTAAATATTATTTTCTAAATGAAAATTAAAAATTTTGAAAATAAAAATGCCAAATCAGCTCAACAGGTCAAAGTAACCTGCTATAGCAGGTAAGAGGACCAAATCTCAATTTTTTGTTGAGAAAAAGGACTATTTGTCAAAGGCGAAAAGAAAAAGGATGAAATTTCAAAGTGGTGTTAGATAAAGGACCAAAAGAAATTTTTTGCCAATTTAAAAAATTCCTAATTTGTTGTCTATGTCATCAACATTTCGGTCTAAATCAGGAATTTTCATTGAAATTAAATTTTTCGGCAAAAATGGGGCTAAGTATCCCGAATTATTAAAGTTACTGAACTAAAACCACACTTTAGTAACTTAGCGGACTAAAAGTCTAAAGTGACCATGTTATCGGACCGATTTTACAATATTATATTTTCCGTTTAAATAATTGGATACAGATCAGAAACCTATAATTAAGGAATAAAATGAATCATGCTGCAATGTAAGTGTCCTATTTTTTTTCCAAAATCAAATAAGTCTACTATTGAATTAGTAAGTCGATGAAATGAGCCTATTTTAAAAATATAAATTATCATATTCAAAGTCAATGATACAATTTTTAATATACCACGCATTATAAAGCTCTTGAGTTGAATATCAAAAGATTACAAAATCTCCGTCTAAGTATTTAATTAAGCATATCCAATGAAATCCAGTTAATGCCTCGCACATTGTCTAATTAGCAAACATCCCATTTCTACGCTAAACTCCACCACCTCAAGGCTCAAACCAATCAACAAAAGATATCCAAAGCAATCATAAAATACTTAAACAAATTTCAAATTTTCCCAACTCTCCTTCCTATGAACATTCACACCCTCCACCCCCACTCTATAAATTGGCACCCACACTGCATCCATCATTCACATCATACGCAACTTAAAAAATGACCATTTTTTATCACATGAAAGTTTCAACCGCAATAACAATGCCAATGGTGATTGTTGCATTCATTATCTTGTTTGGCCACCAATGAGCCGCGGCCCAACCATTAGGTTGTCCCAAGACTACTTTTGGTCAGGCTCTAAACATTCTTCAAACTTTTCGCGCAAGGAATATCCACTTGGATGTTTCGACTTGCTGCAATGCAGTCAGAGGCTTTAACTTCAACTGCTCTTGCTCAGCTCCTATCTTACAACTTCCATCACATCTTCGACAACGCATCCGTAAGAGTCTGCTTATTGCTGCAAGTTTTTGCAATATTACTGATTTTCCCCAAGGATTGGAGTGCTTAAAAGTTACCTCAAGCATACATACTGCACGCGCGCACGTGTTGATTGAAAGTGCTAACTATCAGAGATGTTGACGGAAGCTGATATACGTGGTTCACAAATCACATGATACAATAAATTGTTGTAAATTAAATGTGTTACTATAAAGTTTGCTATAATTTCTTAATTAATTAATTCGTTGGTTTTAATTTTAGGGTATGACAGTCTAATGTATGCGTTATTGTCTTTCCACAACGCTTGTATATATAATTCAATGATTGTGTTTATTTAATTATCTCTACATTATTATTTATGCATATATTTTATTTTTCATCTATCTGTTCAATTTTTTAGTTGAATATACATCAGGTATGAATGATAACAATTTAAATAGAAGATTCAAATTAATTTCATCATCTTTCATTTCGGCTAAATCAATGAACGGGGGGACAATGCGCAGGTATAATTGCAAAATTTGTCCTAAAACTATAGGACAGTAGCAAAAACGTTCAGTAACAATCACGATTTACAAAAAGAAATTCTGTAATGTATAAACATTTCAATTTTGATCCTGCAAATTGTACGGTTTGTAAAATAGTCATGTACCTGTATGAAGTCTCAATCTTGGTCCTAATTTCACCGGGAATTGAGAATTACATGTGCCGCTCACATGGTTAAAATCCGGTGAAATGAGCACCAACATTGGGATTTTCATATAGTTACAAAAATATATATATTTTGCAAATCATACATTTTGAAAGACCAAAATCGAGAGTTTTCTATAGTTACATGATTTTTTTGCAAAACGTGATTTTTAACTTTTTTAATTTTGTAATTTGCCTAGCTAGAAAGAGTGCAACAACTGATTGGAGATCAAACCTTCCTCAATACCATAACATCAATAATATTATGATTTCTAGGATTTTTTTCTTTTTGTCACAAAAAAAAAAAAACAAGAAACATGATACACTTTGACTAAACATATATGTCCGTCCTAACAATTTTGTTTGACCCGAGTTAAAATGGCCATTTTTATAAAGAACTTAAGAACTGAAAATAGTATTAAAAATTTGAACTATATATAATGTACAATAATAATTAGAAGATGTTGGTTAAAATTTAGGAATGTTTCTGTTTTGGAAATGACTAAGTGTTTGGATGTTTTGGCTTAGTCGAAGCCTGAATTGGATTTAGTCTCCTTAAGACGAAAACGCCCCATATACAAGTGCTAACGGTTCCGACGTATGTCCCTAAGATACAACGACTATTTCAGTTTCGAGTTTACAACAATTGCAAACCCGAAACACAGCGAACTCTAAGTGTTTATGACTTTCAAGCTTTTGAACGAAAAATACGTCAATATACTCGAATGCAAAATGACTCGATTATAATCTGATATCTTATGTTTTCATGTGTCATTTCAATCAGCAGGGATCAGTTTATAAAGGCATCAAGGTGCCCAGATGGAAAGAACACGTCATTTGGCTCGAAAAGATAGGTTTTCAATGAACAGACGCATATGTTCTGCACTTCGTATCGATGCACGACCTGGCACACGGCCCGTGCGTGGATGCAAACCAAAATGACAAAGTTACGGCGTGACACATGACCCGCCGCCGACGGCCGCGTGATCCGCCCCGTGCTCGAATGCATACATGTCCGATTGATACGACGACCGACGCCGCGGGCGTCGTCGGCCGTGTCTTCGGGTGCGAACACTTCCTTCTTGTATATCCGTTAATTAATTACAAAAATTAAATAATTATTTATTTTTAAAGGTTTTTGGTCCAAAAAGAATAAAGTCTTGAAGTCCATGCCCGTGCCAATGGCCCACGACACGGACCGGGCCGCCAAAGCCGGCCGAGCCGGCCGGCCGGCGAAGTAGCGGCGGCGCACACGCCTACGTGTGTGCTTTGAACCAAACCCACAAGCATGTAGGTCTTCACCCCTTTAAAAACTTGGGTGCCCCCGAGGACCCAAACCCATAAGTCCAACTTGTGATAAATAAAGTGTGCAAACTTTGCCTCCTTTTCCTATGTGGGATGGAGCATTTATCCTTCCCCATATTTTCCATACCAATTACTTGTATTATGTGGCTAACTTCTAGCATTAATTTCTCATTCACCCGGAATTGGTTTTGAGAAATTCCAAATGCTATTCTTATCTACTTTCTTAGTAGAATTTTTACAAATAATTTAATTCCATTTTTTTTATTAATGGAAACCACTTAATTATTTGGTCAAAATTGGGTCAACACCCATTTTACCAAAACAAAATTCCAACAATCCCCCACATGAATGAAATTAATGCATGCATGTATGCAGATTCACTTGAAAGTCTCGGCGAACTGTTATTACATCAGGATAGGTAGCTCGTGGTTTGAACCTTCCCTAGTAAAATACTATCGTATTTACTAGCTGCTTAGTGATATGATGTCTTGAACTACTCAGTCGTTTGTGTAAACCGAGACAACAGTACTTACACAACAATAATTCTAACACTTGTTGTTCTCACGTTATGTGTATTTCGGCCCTGGACCATATCTTAGATTCATAAGCGTTTCTTTGAAGCGGCCATTACTTCTCGCTTATAGGTGATCTCCTATTAAAGAATATTCTGCCATACTCCACCTTTCGGTATATGAATCATTAAAAGTCTTAAATTTAACCTCACCACATTCAACAGGTTTTCATTCATTTGGATGTTTTGAGAATGAGCTAACACATTTTCCAAGTGTTCAATTGAACATTTATAACTTAGTTGTCCCATTGAATCAATATCTTGGGATCTCCAATTCACAAGGCTGAGTTACCGCTATGAACATTCTTTAGTTTCTAGATTTCAAACCCATTCCCCTTAACAATTTATACAATTGATCTCGATTTATGCCTTTTGTAAGCGAATCCGCTAGGTTTTCCTTTGACTTCACGTAGTCAACCGAAATAACCCCATTTGAAATCAACTATCTAATGGTATTGTGTCTCCAACATATATGTCTAGACTTACCATTATACATATTACTTTGTGCCCTTCCAATTGCTGATTGACTATCACAATGTATCAAAACAACATGCACATGCTTATTCCAATAAGGAATATCCTCTAAGAAGTTTCTAAGCCATTCTACTTGTTCTCCAGCTTTATCTAAAGTAATTAACTCGGATTCCATAGTGGATCGAGATATGCACATCTGTTTAGAAGACTTTCATGACACTGCTCCTCCACCTATTGTGAAAACATATTCACATGTGGACTTGGAGTCTTTTGTGTCTGATATCCAATTGGCATCACAATATCTTTCTAATACTGCTGGATATCGCGTATAAAGTATTCCATAGTTCATGGTATACTTTAAATATCTAAGTACCATTGTCACGGCTTTCCAGTGATCCGTACTCGGGTTACTTGTGAACCTACTTAGCTCACTCACTGAATATGCAATGTCTGGATGTGTACAATTCGTTAAGTACATCAGACTGCCAATCACTCTTGCATATTCTAGCTGAGAAACTGGTTCGTCTCTATTCTTGGCCAAGTGTAGACTTAGATCTACAGGTGTCTTAGCTTGAGGACTATCAAAAGCATTAAACTTTCTAAGTATGCTTTCGACATAATGGGATTGTGACAAGACAATTCCATCTAAAGTTCTAGAGATTTTTGGCCGATTTTTGCCAATGTTTGGCCGATTTATTTCGACTAGACCGACTAGGCCGATTTTTCCAATTTTTTGGCTGCCTAGGCGGGCGCCTAGGCCGATTTTTGCCCGGACCAATTTTTGCCGATTTTGGGAAATTGGATCGGCCTAGGGGCGCCTAGCGCCTAGGCGGCCGCCTAGGCCGATTTTTACAATACTGACGGAAAGTATGTCAATATGCTCGAATGCAAAATGACTCGATTATAATCTGATATCTTATGTTTTCGTGTGTCATTTCAATCTGCAGGGGCCAGTTTACAAAGGCATCAAGGTGCACAAAGGGAAAGAACACCTCTTTTGGCTCGAACAGATAGATTTTCAACAAACAAATGCATTTAATCTGCACTTCGCATCAACGCACGACCTGGCACATGGCTCGTGTGTGTGCCCGTGCGTGGATGCAAACCAAAATGACAAAGTTACGGCGTGACACATGAGCCGACGCATGGGCCATGTGTCTGCCCATGCTCGGATGCGTACATGTCCGATTGACGCACGACCCGTGCTCGGGTGCGAACACCTCCCAGTTGTAAATCCGTTAATTAATTACAAAAATTAATTAATTATTTATTTTTAAAGTTTTTTGATCCAAAAAGAATAAGGGCCTTGAAGCCCAAGCCCAGGTCCACGGGTCGGACTCGGCCGAGTCGGCGCGCGCACGCGTGTGCTTTGAATTAAACCCACAATCATTTAGGTCCTCACCCCTTTAAAAACTAGGGTGTCCCCAAGGGCCCAAACCCATAAGTCCAACTTGGGATAAATAAAGTGTGCAAACTTTGCCTCCTTTTCCTATATGGAATGGAGCATTTCCCCTTCCCCATATTTTCCATCTTCCATACCAATTACTTGTATTAAGTGGTTAACTTCTAGAATTAATTTGTCATTCACCCGGAATTGGTTTTGAGAAATTCCAAATGCTATTCTCATCTACTCTCTTAGTAGAATTTCTATAAATAATTTAATTCCATTTTTCACTAATGGAAACCACTTAATTATTTGGTCAAAATCGGGTCAACACCCATTTTACCAAAACAAAATTCCAACAGAAGAATATGATAACCATATTCAAAGTAATTCTTAAATACAACTTGCCTCACAGTTTATGTAGCAAAAGTATTAATCAAGCATGTATAATCAAGTTGCTCAAAAATTGCTTTATCAATTGATAACATAGGTAACTCATTTAATCTTTGTTGTGACATGGTCGATCAGCGAAAAGTTTTAATGAGATTCAACATCACAAAATACTTTTCTAAAAGTTATTATCATCTAAATTAATAAAATCATGCGTAATAACAATCGATCTATTACTATCTTGACCATGATTTTGTGGTGGCTAGGGTTTTGAAGTTGAACGAAGAAATCAAATTGTAGAACACTTCTTTAGTTGTGGAAGATGAACACTATTTTCACACTTAATTCCTTCCTAGATTCTTTAGTTTATTTTCTTTTAATATTTGAAGTTATATCTTTTTTCCAAAAAAAAAAAAAAAAAAGGTTTTGAACCTGGATGGGTGGCCGCACAAGGGAAAAGACCACTAATTTAAGTAAAATTTCAACCGTAATCAGATATAAGGGGATTCATTCCACTAAATTTTTTTAGGGTTCATAATACAAAGGTCATTCTATTTTAATGGTGGAAAATGCCAAAAGTTCAATTTAAGGGTGTATAGTACAATCAAGTTTTTTTTCAGCATGCAAGTTGACAATTATCCTGTTGTACGATATAATTAAGGCTATATTATAATTTTAGTTCTATAACTATAGAGGAGCTTGTTCTTGTTTTGTTATTTACAATCGACAATTCATTTGCTTATGCCGTGATAAGATTTAGGCTAAATTGCAGTTTTAATTCATCGCAATAGTGTAGTGGCGATAATGATTCCGTAGAAATCACGATTTACAAACAAGTCCTGTAATTTTATAACGATAATAGTAAAATTGTAGTTTAGCCTATAGTTAACGACCACTTTTTTTCTTCAGTATATATCCACGGATGGATGGGTTATGAGAATTGAATTCTAGACCTCTGGTCTAGGTATTGAGAATCTTAATCACTCGTCTACCATCCGATTCTCTTAAAAGATCAACAATTATCATAATGAATTGACAAATGGGACAACATTTCTTAGATACTTTTTCCTTCAATAAATGACAGGTCAAAACCAAATACATTATAGGGATAATTACAAAAACACCCCTAAGGTTTGGGCTAATTACAAAAAAAATCCAAAATTGTTTGAAAATTACAAAAAACCCCTTGAAGTTTGATTCTGTCTTACATTTTTCCCGATGATTTTTGAAAATATTTCAAAAACTTCCCCGACAGTTACAAAAATATTATAGTTATTCCCCTTAAATTTAAGACAAAAAGAAACTTGAAGGAGTTTTGTAGTTTTGTAATATGTCTGGGTTTTTTTGTAATTAACCAAACCTCATGGGTGTTTTTGTAATTAACCAAACCTCATGGGTGTTTTTGTAATTATTCCTACATTATAATATAAATGATAATTTATAATTAATAAGTGGGGAATAGGATAGTGGCTCAATGGTTAAGACTCTCAAACCCATACCAGAGGCAGAGGTTTGAGGTCCGATTCTCGTCACCCCCTCCCTAGCAAAGATATTATACTAAAACAATATATAATAAATCGTTATACTATATATCTAAAACAAATGCTCAATCATGAAGTGGTGTCATAGCATACAAATATTGTATATTAACCAACACTAAATAGAAATGTTCAATCATGAAGTATTGGGCAATTGTCTCTTAATAAAAATGACTTCTTGAAATAGTACGTATTATAAATTTGTACAACATTAAACCCAAATAAAAAAAAGGAAAAAGGAAAAGGAAATCGAGGTAATTTTTTTTTTGTGTTTGGGAAGGATAGTTTACAGTAATAGCCTTATCAAGTCTATGTTGATGGGTGAATCATGATATCACATCACTGCTTTAATATGACAAAGATTTATATAGGACCGTCTTACGAATTTTTATCCGTGAGACGGGTCGAATCGGTTAAGTCAACAGAAAATCCGTGGGTTAACAGGGGATTCGCGGTCAACAAAAAGCCAACTGTCCGACAAAAAAAGTGCGTTAATACTTTTTGAGGAAACAATAATACTTTTAACACAAGTAATACTTTTGAGCAACAAAATAATAGTTTAATTAGAAACATGAAATACTTTTGACACAAAAAGTACCATTATTAAAAATGGGCCTGAAAATGATGGATATTTTGTATTTCAACAAATAAATTTTTTTCACTTAAATATTTAATATGTGTAATACTTTTATACTAATGTGTAGTATTTTCCACTTAAACTATAATACTTTTTAGTTAAACATGTATATTTTGTAGTTCAATGTGTAATAATTTTCTCTCAAGCGTGTAATACTTTTCATTTAAAATTATAATACTTTTTCGTCGAACATCTAATATTTTTTACTTAAATATCTAATATCTTCCAGTTCCAAATGTAATACTTTTCAATTCAAACCTGTAATACTTTTCACTTAAAACTATAATACTTTTCAGTTAAAATGTATTCAGTGGTGGTTTTTAACGATATTTTTTTGCCCACCACTTTTTTCCCCTTCGTATTCTCCTTTGTTTTTCTCTGTATTTTTTCTTGTTTTTCCTTCATTTCGTGGTAAAACCAAAGTTTCAAGAGAATGAAAAAAGATTCATATTGGAAACTTAAAATCTCCATTAATGGAGTATCACACTCTCGTGAGCTATTAGATTCTTCTCTACAGTTGAATGTGATTTTCTATTTCTTTTGTCAGATTCACGATCACACTTTGCTCATTGGGTCCTGATCCACCCTCCATTGAATGATTTTTTTTCACAGATATACAAAGGCCCTAACTTCAGCACCATATTTAATATAGTGTATCACTTTTTATATCAAAAGTATTACATGTTTATAATTAAAGTATTATTTTTTGCTCAAAAGTATTATGTGTTAAAAGTATTATTTTTTTTCTCAAGAAGTATCACTGGGCTAAGTTTGGCGGACTGTTGACTTTTTGTTGATTGCAAATACGTTGTTGACCCGCAAATTGCATGGTAATCTGACCCAATCCGATCCGTCTCACGAATAGAGATCCGTGAGATGGTCCCACAAGAGACCTTCTCTTTTGATATAATACATTGGGCAGATCTCTTGTGGTCCGTGAGACGGAGCATTATGTGGTCACCTCTCTTCTCTCTCTCTCTCTCTCTCTCTCTCTCTCTCTCTCTCTCATTTGTTACCCTCTTTTCTCTGCTCACATCCACTTCTATCATGGTTCCCCGCCTCTCTCTCTCTCTCTCTCTCTCTCTCTCTCTCTCTCTCTCTCTCTCTCTCTCTCTCTCTCTCCTTTTAGGCTATTGGACATCAATTTGTATATTTTTTTGTATTTTGGCTATTTGTAATATATGCATTGGGCTTTAACATATTTCCTCATAATTATATATAATTGTATTTAAGTTGATTAAATTCAATTACAAATATTTATTTTAATTGAAGAAAATATCTCAAATTATTCATCCATATATTATATATTATCTGTATATATATTTATAGGAATAGGATCAAATGAGACCACATAATTAGAGTGAGACAGTGTGGACTAATCCTAGCCACAAATCTCAAATTTTAGATGGTTAGAATTTTCCCAATTTAATAATTATTTTAGATTTATTTTAAAGTTGAAAAGGGCATGATTGTAATTGTGCATATAGGCTGCTCACCCACCAAAACCGCCATGTCCAGAAAACCTGATGCAGTTCCCTCAAATTCTTCTCCATATCCTCCCAATTCACCATTGACCCTATAAGGCTTCTTCAGATGCAGCGGGAGAAGAAATGTATGTTGGGGACTTATTCTTCTGATGCTCGTCATCATCATTCCCCAATTCATCGTGTAATTGAAACAGATTTTCTCGAGAAACAGAGACCCAAAGATACAAGGCGATGACAGAGATACCCAATACCGGCAGAACCGTTTTGGGGCTTTTGTGGAGGAATCGTCTGAACGAAGACGAAGATCGAGGGCCGAAATTCTGAACAGGCGGGGATTCATCAACTTGATGAGGTGATTGCGGAGTTGATGTTTGATGATCGGAGAGAGTTGACGATTGAGCAATTGGGTGTAGAGAGATTCCAAGTCGCGGAGCTCGTCTTTGATTGCTTCGACGTCTTCGAAGAATCGATCGAGGTTAACACCGCCGGTGGAGGGGGATTTAGTCATCTAGATGGTGTGGGAATTTGGGGGCGGGGATTGGTCGTCTTGCCCACGATGAGGCAGTTAGGATTAATGTACACTTAGATGTTTTTCGATGTATACTTATATGTGTTTTGATGTATAAATAGTTAATTTTTGATGTATATATTTATGTTGTTGTATACTTATTTTTTTTGTTGTATACTTATATGTGGTTTGTTGTATACTTATATGTGTTTTGTTGTATACTTATATTTTTGTTTGACAATTGTAATATGTAGTAAAATTATGTTAAACATACAACAAAACAGTGTTAAGTATACATTAAATATATGCTAAATATACAACACAATAATGAGAGCGTTATTTTCTCTCTCTCTAATTGATTTACTTAATCAACGGTCCCCACATGTTAATGAGCGTGATTCTCTCTCTATAAATGATTCCTTAATTAATGGTCCCCCCATATTTTTGTTTGACCATTTTAATATACAATACAATTATGTTAAACATACAGCAAAATAGTGTTAAGTATACATCAACTCATTGATAAGTGTACATCATACTGCATGGCAGAGCACATGCGTGATGTTCTCTCTCCATCGTGATTTTCTCGCGATTTTCTCTCTCCCCACGTGATTTTCTCTCCCCTAATAACTGATTCCATATTTGGATGGTCCCCCACATGTTTGTTTTGACAATTATACCCTTATTTTGCCTTAATTAAATGTTTAATGTAATTTTAACCCCTATTTATCTTAGTCATTGATATAGATAAGGGAGGGTTGAGATGAGTCCATATTGTCTCACTATAATATGTGGTCTCATTGTAACCTCCCCCTATATTTATATATATATATATATATATATATATATATATTCGTACATAGTCTATATTGTATTTTTATGATTCTGATGATGATATTATTTTTTTTGACTTCACCGATAGATAACCTGAAATTGTATTTCCTATATATTATCTGATGCTGCTTACAAATTAGGGTTAATTACAAAAAGCATCCTTGAAGTTTGACCTAATTACAAAAAAATCCAGCTAACTTTAAAAATTACAAAAATACCCCAAAGGTTTTATTTTGTCTAACATTTGAAACCTTCATAAGAAAAAAAATTCAAAATCCGCCTTAATATTTATAAAAATATTGTAATTTACCCCTTAATTTTAACACTGAATCAAACGTCAGGGGTACTTTTGTAATTTTCCCTAAAAATTATTATATAATAAGGAGATGGAATTCACAGAACTATTAGAAAAATACATGTATCATATTACAAAATAAAGATGTCACAAATATACAGTTCGTGCATTGCACGGGCCACATTGCACGGGGCCACGTCCAGGTAATAAATCAAAACTGTAGTCAGTGGCGGATGCACAGTTGTACCCCCAAATTAAAAAAATACAACAATATTTTTTAGTGAAAAAAAAATTAATAATAAATTTGTACCCCCATTTTTACAAAAAGAATTATAAAATTCAAATAAAACAATACAAATCCCCACAATAAAAAATTTCAAAAAATTAAAAGATTGATATAATAACTTGAATGTATAAACACTACAAAAAACTGTTATTTAGCGCGCGCTTTTTTTGCATTTCGCGGCGGTTTTTTTTGAATCGCCATCTATACGTGTGTCGGGATATATTTACCAGTGGTTTTTTGAAACCGCTGGAAATTGTGCCGCTAAACAATATCCGCCTTCAAATATTAGTTTAGCAGCATTTATTTAGTGGCGGTTGAAAACCGCCGCAAAATAAAAACATTAGCGTCGTTTTGGCACATTATCTGTGGCGCTTACAAACTGCCGCAAATTAAAAAAAAAATCTTTTCAATTTAGCGGATTTGCTGAAACCGCCGGGAATTACAAAAAAAATGTATTTATTTTGTTGCAGTTTTGATAACCGCTGCTAACATACATTTTTAAATCCCATTTATTTTTCTCAGCACCACTAGTTATTTAAATATATACAATTTTATATTTTACTTTCTTTTAAGCTAAATAATATTATATTTTTTTTCTAAACATATACATCACATTGCAATTCAATGTAAATATACCTTGTAAATTGCACATTGAACCTTAGAAAATTAATTGTAATTCAAACTTGTCCAATAATATTATCCAACTTTTTAAAAGATAATTCAACATCAAGTCCAATATCACATATCACATTACATTCATTGGAAATCAACTACAAAAGTATATATTCCTTAATATAATATCAATATCGCAACATCACGAAGGAGAATGATCATTCACATCATGACTAGAGGATGAATATTGTCCTTTGTTCCCCGTTGAAGGTTGATGACCGCTTCCTTCATCCGGTGGTGCCTACAATTGAAAACAATATATTGATGTTATTCCTTTAATATACAAAATTATTAAACACACAAATTTGCCATCAATAAATATCCCTCATAAACCCACAAATTTGCCACAGGAAATAGCATGCAATTTTTCTATAACACAGAAAAATAAATATAATATGTAAAAGTACATACCACTTCAAATGTTCGGTTCAGCCAATTAGCGAACCTGCTTGCACTTTTCCTAATGCATTTTCAAAAACTGTAACTAGAGTCCCACCCAATGTCTTTTTCATATCTTCCATTTGAAGATTTTGAGCTTCAACTTTATGATTTTGAGCTTCCAATTTAGATTTAGTTGCAGCCAGCTCCTTCTCCAAACTAGCCACGTAGTCTCTCATTTGATAATCATTAGAAGACGATTGCATCATGTTTACTCTTGAAGTATTACCTCGAATACGTAGATGGACATGGTCCAAAACCCTAACCCACGAACTCGTCCAGGGTGCTCTTTTCCAAAAATCTCCCCAAGTGCGTCGTCATGTGAAATAAATTGAGAGTCGGAATTCGAGCTTTGACCCATTTCACGAATAATTTGTTCCTACATTAAAAAAGTTTGGGAAACACCAGAATTAAGAGAGGGCTTCCCAATGCTTGGAAGCATTGCAGTACAGGGAACATAAATTGCAGTAATGATAACAGGGGAACATAAACACCAGATTGCAGTCATTCTAGCAAAACTCCAGCATCAACTGCAGTCAAAATATCAGTTCAGGCAAAACCACAGGGGAAACTACTTATTCAGTTTATGTTGAGTAAAGCATGCTACTTAACCAGTTATATAGTTATTCACAAGTATGTGTACAATTAAAACGCAAAGGTTCTATTCACTTCAACAAGATAATAGCAATGTTTACATTCCTGATTTTGAGGGAAAGAAGTCTAATAACAGAGTCCTAAATCCACAGTATTGGGAACGGACTAGAAGTTAACTGTATTTTCTTAGTGAAAACAATTATGATTATTAATTTGTTTCCAGATAACATAAATATCACTAATATATCAGATTAATTAAATTGAATGAAAATTAGTGAATGTCCAAACCAATTCCAAAAAAACAATAGTAGTGTGTGAATTCATGCATAAACATAACCACGAGATAGTTTTTGAAATTAATCCTATTTTTAACTAGGATTAACAGATGAGTTAAGCTCTTTTTGAGTCCTATTCAATTTCTGACATGTCCCAGTTTTTAACACTAGCTAACCTTTTTTTCCTTAATGTGCATATTTCAAGACTTGAATTTTAGGAGATTGAATCAGCATCGCCCATTGCATTTAGATATTTTTTATCATTTTACATTTGCACACATCACTTTCACAAATATTGTTGGTTGTCCAAAGTAGATCTTTACTTCAACCAGTTAAATTTAACTAACCTGTTTCCGGACTCAATTGCTCCCCAAGGAAATTATAGGGAGAGCAGAAACAAAGAAATAATATGCTGTCGGAGCCAAAATCCTAAAATATTGAATGGCAATAAAAACAAATTAGGCTCCGTAACTGAAATATCAGTTCGCAAAATGCATTATTAAAAAGTAGTGAATCTGATATTGAATTGTTTGAAAAAAAAGTAACAACTAATCTAGAAAGCAAAGAACAATACAAGTCACAACATGAAAGGTTATTGTTCATAAAACAATGGAGAGATGACAAGCTGTAGAAAGAACTTAGTAAAAAAATCACAAAGATTGAACCATCGTACATTTGATTGTGTTTGAAGAACTCAACAGTGGACAAAGATAATAAGAGTTTGGGTTAATTAGAAAAGTACCCTAAAGATTTAGTCTAATTACCAAGAAGCCAAGCTATCTTTCAGAAGTACAAGTACCACTCATTCTCATGAATTCAAGATATAGCTGAAGTATTCAATGAGTTTTAAGTACTGGTTACTAAAGTAACTAACTATAGCCCCAGTGAAGATCATATACAGTAATTTCAAAGAATTTGAATACACTCGTTAATTGATCTCTAAAAAAACCGAACTCATGCTCAAATATTGCCCCATACAGTTTGCTGACTTGCAATTTAATAAACAGAAAAATAATTAAACCAGTAATGAATTAAAAATTAACAAGACTAGTTTTAGCATTTAATCCCCAACCACACAATCAAACAGCCTTACAATCAAATGCTTTGATTGTCCTTCTACGCCACATTGCAGTTTGAGGGTCAAATCTGAGCTCCCGTGTAGGCCAATAGTGCAAATCCTGCTTCAGTGTGAGTACTCGAGGCTTCCCGTTCAAGTGAATATTCTAACACGAACTAACTCCCCATGCTCTATTTCCTATTGGATAAACATTTTGAAAGATTTAAGTTTCCATAATCATTGTAGTAAGTAGTAACATATGTACCAAAAGCACAGTCTATTTTTGAAAAATGAGTCGGTATCGACTTCGCCACATCCAGACTTGGACAGTTTATCAGTTTGTTTAGGTTTAATCACAAATTATACCCTTAAGGTTCAATCTAGTTACAAAAAACCGAGCTATCTTTAAAAATTACAAACACCCACTACAAGAAAATTGGGAATTTGGGACGAAATGAAATCATCACTCGTAAGTCCCAAAACGCGCAAATATATATTTGAGACGAATATAAAACATCACAAGAGACGCCGGAATATCCTGCAGTCGCTAAAAGTCATTAGAGACGAAATCAAAATAACGTCTCTAAAGGTTTGGCTTTTGAGACAAAATAAAACGTCACATATTATCCTCCAGTTGGCCCTATCTTACATGTTGCAAACAAAATATTTTCTTACTACTTTGTTGGAATATTGCCAAATTGCCAATCAATACTCCTGGAATTCATGAGACTCATTGTATTAATTTGTAATGACAAAAAAACAAGAGTATAACTATCCAAACCTGAAGCTCAAGACAGATACATATGTACTGCTCACATGGTCAAGACTCAGGATTTGGTGCAAATTTTAAAACAAGTCTATCCAAACTATAACTATAACTAATCCATATCTTACCAGACATCATATAATTAGGAATGAAAAATTAAACAACACAAAAAAGTGAGTACCAACTGGATAAAGAACAAAATACCAATACACTCAAATTTCAAAACATAATCAAAGACTCTAAAATGATGCAGCCACAAACAAAAATGAACTAGGAGCCTACAAATCAAAAAAAATTGCACAAGCAATTCAAAATCAAATAAATATCGCAGGCCGTTTCTTATAAAAGAACAAAAAAAAGCACCACCAACAAAATCTCCACCATAAAACCGTGAGTTGAAAATTCCAGAAAGCTCAACAGAAATACACACATGCACTCTGTATTTCCAGAAAATTCACTCATGTTCCATTGTTAAACAACACTAGATTTGTGTTTCTTACTTCTATTTCTTAATCATTCTACACTTATTTATCACAAAAACTGGAAAAAAAATTAAAGCCCCAAATTAAATTTGAAGGCAGAGAGACAAACCTTAGATATGTCGAAAGCTCGTCACGGCGGATTGGAGAATTTTCAGCGTGGAATTAGAGAAAGAATTGTGATCTGTTGTGTTTTGCTTCCGAGACGCGGGGAGAGACAGAAACCGTGAGTTGAGAGTGATGAGACGGGGCAGGGTTTTGTGGGGATAAAAAAAAGAGGAAAAGAGTGGCGCGAATGAAAATAGTAAAGACGCGCGTGTTATGAAAATTTTCAATGACGTGCATATAAACGTCCCTAATTGAAATATATTGGGAAGATGTAACATAAACGTCCCAAATAGTTCGATTTTTTAATTTATTTATTTTTGCAGTATTATATAAAGTCTTTTTTAATTGTTAAAATATTTATTTTGTATTAAAGAAAAACTTAAATTTAAGAAAGATTATTATTATAAATATATATTTTTAGAAAATTATATATTTGTTCTAAAAAGTACCTTTTGAGATTTTTCTAAAATATCACAAGAAAATAAAATGCTAAGTTGGCTTCAAAAATTAATAAAAATATTACGTAAAGCATATTTTAGACCTTTGCTGCATTAATTTTATTTGTCCTAAATCAATAACCTTTTTCGATATATAAAATCGTCGTTAATCTTCAATTTTTCGTCACAATAAAAAATCTCAGGGATGTTGGAAAATTATACTTTATTTTTATTTGAGATGATATTAAAATAACGTCACTGAAAGGATTCTATTTGATACGATTTAAGGTGCGTCCTAAATCAATAACCTTTTTCAGACATATAAAATCGTCGTTAATCTTTAATTTTTCGTCACATAAAAAACCTCGGGGATGTTGGAAAATTATACTTTATTTGAGACGATATTAAACTAACGTCACTAAAAGGATTCTATTTGAGACGATTTAAGGTGCATCCTAAATCACCTTTTTCAGACATATAAAAAAGTCATTAATCTTCAAGTTTTTGTCAAAATAAAAAACCCCAGGGATGTTGGAAAATTATACTTTATTTGAGACGATATTAAAATAATGTCACTAAAAGGATTCTATTTGAGACGATTTAATGTGCGTCCTAAATCAATAACCTTTTTTCAGACATATAAAAACATCGTTAATCATGTTTTGTCACGTAAAAAAACCCTGGGATGTTGGAAAATTATACTCTATTTGAGACGATATTAATATAACGTTACTAAACGGACTCTATTTGAGACGATTTTAGGTGCGTCCCAAAAGAAAACGTCTCAAATTGTACCCCCTTGATATTTGTTTCTATGTTACAAATTGCACCCTCAAGAGGGAGGGTATTTGTCAAAGAACTAGAAACCTCAAGGGGGTGATTTTAATTTCAAAAGATAACTAGATTTTTTTGTAATTAAGTTAAACCTCATGGGTAATTTTGTAATTCGAAAAATAATTGGGTCTGTTTGTAAATAGGCCAAAACTCTTGTTAGCTTACTGAACTTGCAGATGAGAATCAAAGCAAGTGGAGAGTTAATGAGAGACATGAGCAAACCCACAATGCAGAGGAGATCAAACTCCAAAAAAAGCAAAGACGAAGTTTCAACGGATGAGATCGAACAGTCAAAACCCGTTCGTTGCTTGGGCAGAAACAAATACAAGCACAGCAAAAAGAAAGGACATGCGAATAACTCAACTAGAGCCCAACAGAAATGAAATACAATTTCATCACAAACCTCTACATCTTGTACCTCTGAGCTGGAGCTAAAAAGATTTTACAACTAGACCCTAAAAATGCAAGCTGGAGCTGAAAAGATTGCTCAGCAAAAGCAAAAACACAACTAGGCTCTCCCCACTATAGGGTTTTACAAAATACACATTCATTGTTTCCGACAAACCACAATCAATTTATACCACTCCAATTTGACCAAGCTCCCATACACTGATTGCTTGCATTAAAAATTTAGGAGTATCCGTTTTTAAAAAATAAAATTTTTTAGGAGTATCAGTAGTAGTATTATTCTGAAAGAGTTATAGCATAGCATAAAATTTTACACTATCTACTAAAATGCAGACAGTCAAGTGATACTATATGATGAAAACAAAACACAATTTTAAGAAAATTAAATAGAGAATTCACTCAATTAAAGTGTATAATGAGTTATTGCAATAGGACAATAGTTAATTACATAGGTAACTACAAATCTCAACTAGAGCCCGTTGTTTAATCTAAAAATCAGAGGAAAAAACTACTAAATTTTAAGGATGAATATAATAGCTAAGGCCACAGTTAAACGATTAAAAAAAGTGATTTACAAGACTGAGAAAGCTAAACCTGAAATAAACTTCATAATCCACGCCTATCCACCAAAAAACCCTAGAAATTGGAAATATAAACTGAGAAAAAAAACTATTCCCTACTTAGAAATCTAAGAAACGTTATGCAAAGCTGCAATTGAAGAATAATCAAATGAAAAGTGATGGATCTATATTATCTGCACATAAACTCGCCATCGTTCCTAAGATAATCTATTTTAAACCTTTGTGATCGAGCAAAACAGCTGTAAAGTGGAAGAAGGTCTTCACTGGAGGCGGCTAGTGACTGGAGTAGTGCACATTCAACATCAAAAGGATCGCCGGCGGACAGCGGACGGCGGCAACATCACGGTAAGGAAAACGGGAAAGACAGATAGAGAGACGAGGGCACAGGTATATATCAAGGGTTTGAATTTCTATTGTATCAAGTTATATTTTCAATTCTGACTTTTAGTATCAAATTAAAAATAGGGTGACGCTATTCACACCCTCAAACTCTCTAAATACACCATTTTCTATTTAATTATATAATTTCTATCATTTAATAGACTATAATATCCTTAGTAACCCCATCAAATTTCTATATACACCCCATCTTCTTAAACCTTATATAATTTGTTTCCCTCGATCTTCTTCTTTCTCAACAAAAATTGCAATTTTTTTCTCTAAAATTTGTATTTCTCCATTTTGAAACCGTCTTAATGTTGTTCTTATTGGCACAATTGTGGTCATGTATATAATTGATGGCATGATCTTTATGAAACAATCAGACAACCCCAAATTTGAACTATGGGAAAATTATACAGTCCTGAATTTCAAAAGCCAGACAAAAGCATTGGAGTAGACCTCAAAAAAAAAAAATCGGTAATGGAGTAAGAGGCAGTATGCTGGCTTTTCATCTTTCCTTTTCAAGACACAAGATTATTTTTTTGGCATTTTGATGTTCTATTACAATTTACAATGCCGGCTCTACTTCGAAAGGCAGTCAAACCCCAGTGGTGTAAAACAACTTCAACACCCATACTTTCTTCAATGAAGCCACCTTAAAAAGGCTCGGGACTACTGCGCATCGCCGCCGTTTGACATAAGTATTGTCGATGACATAATTCAAAATCCCAAAATGTAGGCCGCTGCGGCTATCTATCTTTCTAAAAATGGGGGTGTATTTAGAGATGTGGTTGAATACTAAGGGCATTGCAGTCATTTAAATTTATGTAAATTATTTAATTAAAAGAAGGGGGTGTATTTAGAGGTTTTGGGGGTGCGAATAGCGCTGCCCTTAGAAATAATCTCGGCACTTTTGCTAAACCGCCACTAGTTTTAGCATAAATATTATATGTGAATTTTTTTGGCAAAACCATAGTGGCGGTTTCGTACAGTAACCGCCTCTATAATTTTGTAAATTAAATTTCTTAAATTAATTAGCGGCGGTGAGGGTAATTGCCGCTAATATAAGAGTTAACACTTATTTGACGACGGTTTTAGCAAACCGACGCAAAATATATGTCGCTAAATAATAGTTTTTTTGTAGTGAAACCATGGCAAAAGTCAAAACCTACAAACAAAAATCTAATAATATCAATAATGTTATTAAAATGGTGTTTTGTTGTCTCTTGTTTTATTAATTATTCTAATTATTTCTTTTATATATGTATTAATTTTTCAAGTAGGATTGCATGGTCAACTTTTACAAATTTTTAAACAGCATTTTGTTCTATGACTTTAAATTTTAAATAATATTTATATGTAATTTTTTTTAAGAACAATTTATCGTACCCCTATTTAAAAAATCCTGGATCCGCCACTGACTGTAGTGACTTAGTGGGGTTCCATTCTGTTTTGGAAGTAGAATTGATTGCTTTAGGAGAATAATTAAGGAAAACAAACACGATCTATTCTGAAGGCCGAATACTAACAAAAAAATACCATAATAAATTATCTTAAGAAACGTGGAAAAAGTATTTCTTAGATGAATGTAGGGCTGCAATCGAACCGAATCAAGCAGAGTTTTTGAGAGCTTGAGTTTGACTCGTTTATTATTGAGTAGAACTCGAACTTGAATTTATTGAACGTATTGACTGTTCACGAACTTCTTCGAGCCTAAACGAGCTTAGTAAATATCCATTATAAATTAAATTATTCTTTAATTTTATTATAAAATAAAATTATATATTTCTAAAATGCATATTATATATATAACAAATAAATTTATTTAAATATTTTTTTTATTAATCATAAGTAAATGTATAAAAAATATAACTAAAGTCAAACTATTAGATTAATTTTTACGAGTGTCTAATGATCCTACTCACAATTCTACTCATGAACTTAACGAGCCGAATATCTCTAAGCTTGAGAGTTTGGTTTATTTATTTTAGTGAGCCTCATTAA
Organism: Rehmannia glutinosa; assembly: GCA_016081115.2. Lineage (NCBI taxonomy): Eukaryota > Viridiplantae > Streptophyta > Magnoliopsida > Lamiales > Orobanchaceae > Rehmannia > Rehmannia glutinosa. The sequence continues at coordinate 69,426,892 of CM071924.1, read as the reverse complement.
ATGAACTCAAACGAATATTTATCGAGTTGAGCTCCGAATAGCTTACGAGCGATTTGGTTCATTTGCAGCCCTAGATGACTGGATACAAACAAGAAACTATAAAGATAAAAAAGTGATCTCTATTAATTTCGTTCGTGCGTGCTGTACTTGTTTTGTTCAAAAAATTGGACAAGTCAACTTGAAACTGAAAACACGATCAACTAACGATATTAATTATTAGGTTGAACGAGGTACCATAAATATTTAATATATCATGCATTGTAAACTTGAATTAGAAATCAAAATAAAGATTGGAAATCTCCGTGCAAGTGATTATGCGTATCCCTTGAATCGCAATCCCCCCACACGTTGTTTAATTTACGCAATGTATTAATAGTTCATTGGAGGGTATTTTAGTAGTTCTCCTGAATATAATTAATTTTTTGTCCCGAAAAGTATTAGTAGTCTCTCAAAAGAGCATTAGTAGTAACGATAAAATGTATTAGTAATCTGCTTGAACAGTTTTTTAGTAATCTTCTTGAAAAATATTTATTTTTTCTATCAAGAGTATTAGTATTCCTACTAAAACGTATCACCTGTCTTATTTGAAAGTATTATGTTTTTTTATTAAATGTATTTTAATATTCCTCTTGAAAAGTAATAGTTTCCCTCATAAAAGTATCAGTAGTTCCCCATAAAAGTATTAGTTCTTCCCCCAAAAAGTATCAGTAGTCATCCTGAAAAATATTTGGTAGCACCCCTAAAGTTTTCCCTCTGAAAAGTATTAGTAGTCCTGGTAAATGTATTAGCAACTCTCCTAAAATGTATTAGCAGCGGCCATCGGATGTGGTATTGGTACTTGTGCGGGCTGTTGGTGGGCTGACGGGTCGGATATTTGGATTTGTCTAACGAATTAGATCCGTTAGACCGTCCCACATGAGACTAACCCTTTTTACATATTGTTCACTTGGTTTTATAACATTGATTTGGGCTTCCTAGACTTGAGTTTTGTGTTGTTTTTGAGTATTTTGAGTCATTTGAGTAGCCAAGCCATGTTGAGAGCCAATTATATTGAGTTTATAGCCATAGTAATGAATCGTGTATCAAAAGAAGTACAAACGAGCAAACAAAGAGAGATTGATTTGAAGAAACGTCCAAACGCGTCCTCAAAATTTCCATCACTGGCAGCATTTCGTATTTTGGCCATAACTCTCTACAAAATTGATATTGAGATGATTCAAGTGGCTATGGAAATCTAAGAGATAGAGCTACAACTTTGAAGAAGGGCTCAAAAGCAAATTCCAACATTTGGTGGGTGAAAAACTCGGGCGGGAGCTGCCGCAATCGTCACTTGACAATGAATACCACGCAGTTCTGGCCTAAGGCAATTCATTTTTTTTTTTTTAGGTGGGCGCTGCAGCGCCAACGCCCGGCGCAGCGTCCGGCGGCTCGATTTTTTAAATTGCTGGGCGCGCCGCAGCCCAAGGGCGGAAATTACTATGTTTCTTCACCTTTTTCTTGGACTTTTTAAGGGGCTATAAATACATAAATGGGAGGCTTGATCTAGGGTATGGAGGAAAGGCTGAATACACCTAAGAACACAAGAAACACATCAATTTCATCAAGGAAAAATCAAGGGAAGAATCGGGTCGAATCGGAGCTTGAGGATTGAAGATTAATCGAGAGATTATCCATTTCCTAAGTTTTCTCATTCTTTGTGCTTTAATCTTTCATTTTAGTTTCTTATGAAGATGAACAATTTGTCTATGAGTTGTTTATTTATAATGGGTAGCTAAATTTCTTGTGATTTTCGGGTTTTGGAAGTAGATTAATTGAACTCTTGTTGATTGTTTTAATCTTAATTGAAGTTATTGTCTTGAAGCCTATTTGAGTACTTTGTTCTTATTCTTGTTTTATCATTTGGCCAATGATTTAACATGTTTGATATATTGATTCATAATTCGAGAGATGCGTTTCAATATTAGATCTTGAGTACTTGACATGAATATTTGCATAATCGAGAGGTTTGTGAATATTTGTGAGGATATTTGATCTTTTGTGCATTTGGGAGTTGTGTATCTTATGTTGAGTAGAGATACTAGCATAGATATTTCAATCTACACTTTATATACATCTCGAGATGGAGGATAAAATACCGTTGTGATCGTCTTATAGGTGTATTGATAATAACTTTGGCTTTGATTAAATCGTAAAACAAGAGGAATATTAATTGAAACCATAGCCCTGAATCCATTTCATTTCCTTGATAATTCCAATATTATTTTCATCTTGTGTTTTTGTGGTTATTCTTGTCTTTTCTTCCACAAATATCATTCAATTTTGATCGCTAAATAAAAATAAGGCTATCTTAGTTCAATACTTAGCGCATTAATTTATTAGTCCCCTGTGGATTCGACAACCTTACTTCTCTATATTAAAACTTGACACCGTAGACTTGCGGTAAGAAAAATCTCTAACACATATCCTAATACTCTCTTTGTATTTGACTCTTTATTTTCTCTTTTCCAATATTAATATATTATACATAAGATATTAAAAGTAATTTATGATAATTTTTAAATTTTGTGTTGTTTTTGGTAAGTGAAATTCAAAATGATAATTTAAAGTGCAAGAAATCAAATGCAATTAATTATAGAGAGTTGTTTTGGCTCTCCAAATTTAGTGAATGAAAACTCATTCTCTAAATTTAAAAGATAAAATAAAGAGTTTGTTGGAGATGATTTTTGGTCGATGACTCTTCCAAATAAAGAGTATTTTCCAATTAGAGTCTCTTGGGGATGCTCTTAGGTATTGTTAAAAGTATGACATGAAAATATAAATGTAAAATTGATTCATACTCGGATTATGATTTTACATTGTGAGGTTGGGGTATTTATACAAAATGCTTTGGCAACTGCTACTAACAACTTTTACCGAAATAACTACCTTCTTAACTAACTGACAGTTACAACAACTTGTAACTAATGGCTGAAGCTAGTTGGGCTGGTGTATTCAACATGCTCCCATGCGAACTAGACCAGGTAGAGACAAGGCCCAACTTTTGACACAAAAACTGAAACCGATTGATGGTTACTGACTTAGTAAGTACATCAGCTACTTGTTCCTCGGACGGAACATGTCGTACCTCAACCTGTCGTTGCTTAACTTTATACTGAATAAAATGTACATCTATCTCAGTGTGTTTGGTGTGTGCGTAGTAAACTGGATTGGAGGCCATAGTTAAGGCTCCAATATTGTCAGTCCATAACACAACAGGACAACTAAACCCCCAACTCAGTAAATAAAGTGGTTATCCAGGTCAATTCAGTCGTGGCAAGAGCAAGGGATTGGTATCCACTCTCCGTACTACTCCGGGCCACTACATTATGCTTTTTGGAGCTCCAAGCAAGAAGGTTTGGACCAAAAAACATGCAATATCCACTGGTGGGCCTCCTCTCGTCCACGAATCTTGTCCAATCCGCATCAGCAAAGGCTTCTAAAGAGAGATGATACACAAGTTAAAAGAAAAGCCCTGAAGTAAGACTGCCCTTAATATATCGTAAAACTCATTTGCATACCTTCCAATGGTTAACAGTCGGTTCATGTAGAAATTAACTGAGCTTATTCACTACAAATCAAATATCTGGTCGTGTCACTGTCAAGTATTTTAAAGCACCGACTGTGCTTCGAAATAATGATGGTTGATGAAATGGTGTACTATGTTTGAGGAAGAGTTTAGTATTACTGCAAATAGGTGATTCAATCGGTCTACAAGAACTCATACCAGTCTTCTGCAATAAATTCTTCATGTATTTGGTTTGTCCTAAATGAATACCATTTGTATACCTAATAGCTTCAATACTAAGAAAATAGTGCACTGCCTCTAAGTCTTTGAGAGAGAATGTGTGATTTAGTTTGGCAATCAAAGTACCTATGTAGGATGGACAATCCCCCAAATAAGTATATCATCCAACATTAACCAGGACCAAAATCAGTTTCCCATGAATATGATAGAAGGATGAATCTAAAATGGAATTTCTGAACCCCAAGGACAATAAGAAGCCTTTAAGTTTGTCATACCAATCTTTAGGGGCTTGCTTAATTCCGTATAGAGCTTTAATTAATCTGCATACATGGTTAGGTTTGCTAGCATCTGCATACCCCTGATGTTGCACCATATGGATAGGTTCATTGAGATCACCATTTAAGAATGCATTATTGACATCAACCACATGCATGTGCCACCCTCCTGTGACTGCTAGTGTGAACATAATTCTGATAGTAAGGGGCTTAACAACTAGACTGAATGTATCAAAGTAGTCCATACCGGCATTTTATTCAAATCCCCTTGCAACCAACTGAGCTTTCAACCGTTCCACAGAACTATCAGCCTTACCACTATAAGAAAAATGCTAAAAGATAACATTTGGACGACAATAGGTTTTTGCTAATTTGTTGTCTTTTAAAATATTAACAACTGTTTTCCAAAAAACAATTGTCTATTACCAGATTTATTCGTCAAAGACAACATTGTTTTGCATATGTTGTCCATGGTTGTCTACCATAACAGTTTCTTTGGGCCTAACACAACAGTTTAAGAAACTGTTATTTATTTGCACCCTTTTCTAAATCAAACAATTACGAAAATATCGTCTATAAGTATATTTTTAAAAATAAAAAACAATAATTTTGTCTATTTTAAGAAAAGTCTAAAATTTAAAATCGACCAAAGACCTCCATTTTCAAAATTTCCCAATTAGGAAAATTTATTGTATAGATTTTGATGATGCTTAGAAAATCAATTATGTATGTAAATTCTGTACGAAAATATCTTGTCTATAAGTATATTTTTATTAGGAAGTTGGCATACCCCAATTCTGTATGTAAATTCTACTTTGTTATAGATAGATTATTAGCTGAGTCAAATAGCAGCTATATAGAGTATGCTGAAGACTTGATGAAGGATGCAGAGAAGAATCAGCTGAGTCACATCTAAGTGAATCAGAAGACATTCAGTCAAGTGCATCAGCTAAGTCTTATAGAAGACTGATAGTAGAGTCAACCAAGGAATAATAGAGATGACTCAAGTCAAGGGGTAAAGCATTTGAAAGACTCAAAGATAGTTGAAAAGAATCCGTTTTGTTACAGTCAAAGAACTTACCTATTTTGGTAATGGTGGAAAACCTTCAACCTGAAAGTGTTCCTGCTGAAAGAATGCAAGAAGCATAAGCCAATGGGAAGCCTGCAGAACTCTGATATCTTTTCAGAAGCCTGCAAGTATCAGATTGACAAGGTTGGGTCAACATCAAAGCTGCAGAAACATGACAAGCCAATGAACACTAAGTAAGAGTTTGAATTTTGTCTATCCTTCAACGGACGACAAAATTTGAACTCCTACTGTAAAAGGCTGAGGAATTTTCAGAGAGCATTCATACGAGCAAGAAACATACCTAAGAAGCAAATATCTGAGCAAGAATTGCAAAATACTCTCTCTCTCAAGCAATATTCGAAAAATCCTCAAGCCTTAATCGAAGTCACTTCATCCAACACCTTTACGTGAAAAGATTGAAGATGTTCATCAAGTTGAATAGAAAAAATTTTGTGAAAGCAAATGGGGTTTATATATTCAAGGATTGAAGGTTGTATTGTGAGGTTCAAGATCGAACCGGATTCAAATCTAAAGAAGGACTACGCGATCAATTCCTGAAGATTTGAAGAGCTGAAGTAGTGAGGCAACTGCCTTGCGAAGAGCTAAGTCCTAGAAGATTGGCAAGCTGTGTGATCAAAACAATCTTGGACTGTACTTTTGGAACAAAGTTACCGTTGCATTAGTGAATTCCTCCTGGGTAGGAAAAGAGTGGAGTAGAGGAATTGCCCCATCCTGAAACCACTATAAATTTCTATGTTCTTTATTTTTGCACTTTAAATTCTGCATTTTGTTTACTTGTTTAGTTTGCTATCCATCTAGATAATAACTAATCAAAAAATATAAGTGTTGATAAACCTAACTTAAAAATGGTGTAAGTATTCCGCTATAAAACAAGAAAATTAATTTTCTAAAAGTTAACTTCATTCAGCTGAGTTGCTCTATCAACAGCTCTCTCAGAGTCTATTGAGTGGTTAACTCTTCTGCTGAAGCTTAACACAACTGTCTTAAAAGACTTAGCTGTTTTCTTGTAAACTCTAATTTTAAAAAGAATCGAAAAATTGGGCAATGTCTATTCAACCCACTTCTAGACTTTACTCTGCACCCTTTGGGTCCTACAAGTGGTATCAGAGCGGTTGGTTCAAAGAACCTTCCGCACTAGTTATTGAACTAGATCTCATTTCTTTTCAAAAACATCAACACTTGAGTTTTAAAAGGTTTATCTAAATAATTATCATGGAAGTAAATCTATCTCGTATCCCCATGTTTAACATTGAAGAATTTGATGAATGGGAAATTCATATGAAGGCACATCTCTCTACACTTCATGATGAAATGTGGTTTGTCATTGAAGATGGACCCATTAGAATCACTAACAAGGATAGAAGGAGATATAACTTAGACAATCTGGCTAAGGATATACTTTATAAAACTTTGGATAAATCCATGCTCAATAAAGTTAAATCTTGCAGGACAACTAAAGAGATTTGGGAAAAGCTGACTTTAATCTGTGAAGATTCAGAGCAGATAAAGGAAACCCAGCTTACAGTTGCAGTTCGAAAATTCAAAAATTTAAAAATGATGACTGGAGAGTCATTAGATAAGTTGGATGCATGGTTTACAGAGATAACAAATGAGTTGTCTGCTTTATGAATAAAATATACAGAGAAGGAAATGTGTATGAAAATCTTGACAACACTCTCAGTTGAGTGGGAAATGAAAGTAATAGCTCTAAGGCAATTTATGGACTTAACCAAGATTTCAAACCATGAGCTATTCTCTGATTCAAAAGCTTATGAATTCGAGCTCAAACGAAAAGAGCAAGATGAGATAGTAGCACCAAAGACAGCTGCACTGATGGCAAGGGAATCCAAGTCTGCTAACTCCAAAGACATCATAGACAAAAAGAAAATTACCTTAATGGTCAAAAGGTTTAACAAGTTCTTTCACAAGAACTATAAGAGGAACAAATGAGAGTCCTCCAGAAGGCATTCAGCTCCCTATAAAGGAAAAGAAGAGAGAACCCCCAAATGAGCTGAGAAGAAAGTGGAAGACTTGCGCTGGAATTGTAGACAACCAGGTCACTTTGCAGTTGACTGCTCCTATCTACCAGTCAACAAAATACATGAATGATGAGGAAAAGAAGGTCTTCAGGGAAAAAAAGACAAGAAAAAAAGAAAGCAATTATGGCTCCAGAGTTTGAGACAAGCGCGTGCGTCTGTCCGTGCGTCAATCCGAACACTCCCCTTGGACCTTGGACTCGAATTTGACTCCTGCTCGTCCCAAACTTGAAATAACAACTTAAGACGCGGCCTTAAAGGTTTACTTGGCCTCCAAAACAATAGAACGACTTAAAACAATTCAAACTACGATTAACTAAGATAAACAAATACAAGACACTAATGAGAACTTGATAAAAAGGTCTTCAAAACACAAAGTGACTCGTATTCATGGCATCCTTTGCTTGCTCAGTCTGAGATGGACTTTTAAATGTTGATGACGTGAATCAACTGTAACACCCGAACATCTTCTTCCATCGGCAATGCACCCTCAGTCTCCTTTTGAATAACTTGAATAACCCATTGAGCGCATCCTTGAACTTTCTTGCTCGAGCTCCTATTACCGGACCAACTGGCACCGTCACTGGGTGTTTCGTCCATGGATTCTCATCATTCCCCTCCTCTTGAGAAGGATTTGTCCTCAAATCCAAATTGGCATCAAATGGACTAAGATCATCAACATTAAAAGAAGCACTAATCCCATAGTCGCCCGGTAAGTCAATCTTCTACGCATTATCATTGATCTGCTCAAGCACTTGGAATGGACCATCTCCCTTCGACTGCAATTTGGACTTTTGATGGGCTGGGAATCGTTCGGGGCGCATATGTGCCCAAACCCAATCACCCAGCTCAAACACCATCTTCTTACGATGCTTGTTAGCCTGCGCCGTGTACTACTCTGTTTGCTGTTCAATATTGAGTCTTGCTTTCTCATGTAACTGTTTCACAAAATCAGCTTTCTTCTGCCCATCTAAGTTAACATGCTCAGAAACAAGTAAATGTGATAAATCCAATGGGGTTAGCGGATTAAAACCATAAACACGTTCAAATGGTGAAAACTTCGATGCAGAATGAACATCACGATTATAAGCAAACTCAACATGCGGTAAACACTCTTTCCATATTTTAATATTCTTTTTAATGATAACCCTTAACAACATGGACAAAGTTCTATTTACTACTTCAGTTTGACCGTCTGTTTGGGGATGACATGTAGTAGAAAATAATAATTTAGTTCTCAGTTTTCCCCACAAGGTCTTCCAAAAGTAACTTAAGTACTTAGCATCCCTATCCGAAACAATGGTTCAAGGCATACCATGCAATCTCACAACCTCTTTAAAGAACAAGTCAGCAATCAAAGATGCATTATCAGTTTTATGACAAGGGATAAAATGTGCCATCTTTGAAAAACGATCTACGACAACAAATATAGAATCGGACCCATGTTTAGTCCTCGAAAGTCCTAAAACAAAGTCCGACAATTTCAGATGTTGCATGATTCCCCATGTATAGCTTTCTTCCGTTGATAGGAGTATACATTTAAAAAATGTCTTTGTCGGAGCATATGTAGCGTGTAGCACCTGTGTCCACCCACCATTCTCTCGGGTTCTCCACCATGTAGCATTTGTTGCCTTCATACACAACAGCTGAGAGATCAAGCTCGGACATATCAATTGGTACTGATTTGTCCTCGGTCACATGCACCTGGTTCCGATTGGCCTTTTTAGGAAGACGACAATCTTTAGCCTTGTGATTCGGCTTTCCACAGTTGAAACAGTTCCCTTTGAACTTTTTAGCCTTCCCCTGTTTTTGATTATTCCCCGGGTGCTTTCTCTTCTTGCTAGCATTGGGCTCCACCAAGTTTGCCTTTGCCTCCATAGGAAGCTTGCCAGACTTAATCTCAGACTTGCGATTGTCTTCTTCAATTCGCAATCTGACAATTAAGTCTTCAAGTCCCATCTACTTCCGCTTATGCTTCAGGTAATTTTTGAAATCCTTCCACAGAGGCGGTAGCTTCTCAATAATAGTTGCTACTTGAAAGGATTCACTCACAACCATTCCTTCTGCAATTATGTCGTGCAGAATAAGTTGTATCTCTTGAACCTGGCTGATCACCGTCTTGGTGTCAACCATCTTGAACTCAAGGAATTTGCCGACAACAAATTTCTTTGTGCCAGCATCTTCCGTTTTGTACTTTTTCTCTAAAGAGCTCCACATCTCTTTAGCAGTCTTTACCGAACAATACACATTATACAATGTGTTGTCCAGTCCGTTGAGTATGTAGTTCCGGCACAGGAAGTCGCTTTGACTCCAAGCATCGAACGCCATCCTCTTCTCCTTATCTATCTCCTCTTCCCCCACAGTTGGGGCATCCTCCGTAAGGAAACGAGCAAGGTTTAGAGTCGTAAGATAGAACAACATTTTCTGTTGCCATCTTTTGAAGTCTGAACCCCCAAACTTCTCGGGTTTCTCTCCCGGTGCTGGTGCTGGAACTGAAGACGTCGAAGCCATTTGATATACACGAAAATCTTGTCTTAAACTATTGGGAAAAACAGGTTGGTGTATACCGAATGGCTGGAAAAACAAACGAGCAGAGTAATGGTAAAAATCGAAACGTCGAGGCAAGAGTTGGACTCTTTCTCTTTAAGATGAGATTGTCCCGCTCACGGTGCTTACGGAATACGACAATTGTCTCCCAAGATACAACGACGAACAACTTGCGATAGTTGCACTACAAATCGCAAGTACAGCGAACACTATGATGCTCTTAAACTCTCTTTTACAATGCAGAATATGAAGTAAAATTTGAATTTGATGTAATAAAATGAATCCTGGGGGCTGGTTTATATAGAGCTCCTGGTGCCTCTTCAGACTGGGTGCAACCCCTGGTCCGGATCAGTCTTGACCGTCAGATCGCGCCCTGTGGTTAACAGTTGTGATCTGATGGTCCTGATCGCATCTGTCTGAAGGAACACATCCTTTGGCATACACCTCTGCACACTGGACAAACGCGTCCAGTCATGGTGCCCCGTCAGCAAACAGACGCATCCAATCAGCGCCATGTGTCTCCACTCGTGCATTTGCTTCGCCCAAGTCACCGCCACCCGAGCCGCCCGCCACGTCACCGAGCCACTGGGGATCAACCCTGGTTTGATTTTCCAAAACTTTAAGGCTCCTCGCGACGATGCGAAGTGCAAAGTGCGCCTCGAAAGCGCCCAATGCGACTATGTGCGACATGCGCGGGCCCGGCTCCGGCTTGGACAGTGCTCCGCACCGTCCGAGGTGCCTTTTGAACTAGCCAAAGGCTAGTTAAAATTGACTTGGTCCACTAGGGTGTACCATAAGGAGTTCCACTTGATTACTCCTTATTAGTGGTGAAGCTCTTTATTAACTAGTTAAAAATTTAATATGTTTCTTATGTGGGATATGGCTTTCCATATTCCCACCATTTTATATTCCATATATAAAAGCATTTTAAGTGGCCAAATTTATGCATTTATTTCTCATTCACCCGATATTGGTTTTGAGAAATTCAAAATGCTAAACTCATCTACCCGCGGCGTAGATGACGTTTATCTCATTTATTTCATACTTTGAATAAATGACCCCACTTAAATAATTTGTCAAAATCGGGTCAAAACCCAATTTATCAAACCAATTCCAAAAATACTAACTTCAGGTATAATTTTTGTAATTGTTCATAAATGTTATGGACATTGCCCAAATAATGCAGTGTGTAATTTTACCTTGGTTTTCATGGCTGAAGAGATAAAATCAGGCTTGACATGGTCAGAGAGTGAAACACCAAATAGGCCGGGGTCCTTCAAAGATGCACCAGTTTTTCCCTGCAAAAAGAGACATCACATCTATAACTTTAACCAAGGATAAAAAATAAAATATATATAGGAAAAAAAATTATATTTGCAACCTAAGCATAGACTAAAAAGGGACATAAAAAACCTCTTTGTGAATGGAGAATGCTGAAGGGAGCAGAGCGGCAGCCTGGCTAGAAACATTACGTACTGAGACTTGCACACTGGAGAACCCGGATGTTTCGGCTTGCTGCACTGCATCCCACGAATTCAACCTCAACTGCACCTGCTCAGATACTATCTCACTAATGAGTTCCAATTTTTTGGATTTATTTGTAAATACTAGCCTGATTGTGGCAGCAGATTTATGCAACATTACTCTTCCCACCGGAGAAGACTGCTTCACAGGTATATCGTCAAGTATTTATATATATGCTTAATTGCAATTGATTATTACTTAATTGGTGCATCTATATATATAGGTATATGCATGTATGTGTTAATAAAATGTATTGATTATAAAATGATGTTGCGGATTTTCCTTTTCAGGTTGAAATGGAAGCTAGCTATGCGGCTCAGAAATCAGAAGTACTACATCTTGTGTTTGGTACAATAAATTGTTCTAAGTTAATATATATGTTACGACTAAGTTTGTTCATGTAATTCGTTTCTCTTTGATTTTGATTTTTTGGGTGAGGCAAGCATATTATATGCATGTCTTAATTATTGTCTTTGTGTAATGCTTATGCATATGTATGATTGTGTTTATTCTTGTCTCCACATTATTATTAATGCATATTTCATTTTTCATCTGTTTGTTCAGTTCTTTAATTAATATATATACACCAGCAATGGAATAGTAAAAGTTAAAATATCATTACAAATTTCCATCTGGCCTAAACCAAGTATCCAATTTTGGTGCTAACTTTAATTGATGAGCTATACATTTTTATGACGCGGGTGTAATACTGATCAGTAATTTATTATTTTCTAGTATTCTTTTTATTTATTTAAACAATATAACATAACAACTACAACAATATATATGAAAATCTCAAATACCAAAATTGTCAAAAATAAAATAAATAAAAAATTTAATCAGTACAATAAATAAATAAATTTCCCAAAAGTTAGGCAAACTATTCTGAGTTCAATCAGATGAAACTAATTGATCAGGCTAGGGTACATAGACGCAAAAATAATTAAATATATTTAAAACTTTCTCAAACCATTATAATATAAGGGAGGCGCGATTAACACCCCCTAAACCTATTAATACACCTCTCATCTTAACACACCTCCACGATTTTTTTCAAAATGGCTTATTTACTTAATACACCCATCAACATTCTCCAATTTACCCTTCCTTCAATTAAACCCCAATTAATTTAGAAAATTGCTTTAATTTTGCTTTGTTTAGTTTTCTGATATTTTCTGCTAGTAGCTTGCTTCCGCTTGTAGGATTATGGGTTACTTGATGTGGAAATTTGCTACACAGTGATGAATGATTGCAAAATTACAATGCATAATTCTTCTATTGCTTCTGATTTTATGAAACTGTGGCTTGTTTGTTGGATTAGAACAAGGATTTCAAAATCAGACTATTATTTTTCCTCTTTCTGTTGTCTCTACATGCGTGCTTATGTAGTAGCCAACACGTTTATCCATTTTTATACTTACCATTTTTTATTTCTCGTTCTTTATACTTGTCCCGTTCATCCACACGTAGAAAACAAGAATATACAAATCATTCCAACAGATATACACAAAAAACATTTGCATAAGAAAATATAGTTACACAAAAGAGAGCTAAAATATGTTGGTGAAAAGAGATATAAGCATGTTTACCGTCAGTTATGGTTTGGGAATAAAGAAGGGAGAGCGAAGAGAAGAGAAGAGAAGAGGGAGAAGAAAGAGGGAAAATGAGGGGAGAAGAAGAAGAATTGGGGGCACATTATAAGGGGGTGTATATAGAAATTTGGTGGGTGTATTTAGAAATTTGGTATGATACTAAGGACATTTTAGTTTTTTCGATATATGGCATTTTTTGTAATTAAAAAGAGGGGGTGTATAAATAAGTTTTAGAGGTGTTAATAGCGCTCCCCATAATATAATATCACTATTTTTTTCTTTCTTCGGATTTTGTTTGTTTCCCCCCGAAAAGAAGTAACATAATACACTTTGACTATTCCCTCAAAAACAAAATCTATATATCTATATATATATATATATAATTGTGAAGCCCCGATTTTTCCGAAGCTATTAATTGATCCTTATTGTTGTTTATACATTTGATCGACTATTTTACCGCGTCATTTTGATGGGTAATTAATAATAATATATATATTTTGTATCTTATTTCATTTTATTTAATTACTTGTGATCATGATCATCATTAATTCTATTCCTCATTTATGATCACTTGATTGATCATTATTACTATTTTTGTATTTATTAGTCACCTTAGAATTTTAAGAGACTATTTATTTTGGGGACTTTTACCTTATTGAATTAAGATTTCGATTTAGATTAAGTGATCATGAGACTTACAAGTGATCAAGGAAATCACTAATTATTTTGGAGATTGATATATTTCATCTATTATCATCAAATTTGGGACAAAAAAATATATGGAATTACCAAATTGCCCTTGAAGTGGACGGCCAATATGGATATTTTTGGGATAAAAATATCATCCAACTCTTGTACACCTACACCATATATTAGTCATCTTGTGTATAATTATATCATTAATTCAAACATTATACACATCATCTTATACACCAATTCTTTATTACTATTTTTCCCAACTTATTCTATTCTTCCCAACATTCTTTTTATTCCTCTCAACATTCCAATTTGACCCATACTTTGACTTGCATTTTGTCTCCATGCAAGAGACAAATTACAAGACACAATTTGAACAAAATTTTCTCTCCCTCTCTCACTATGTTGGACGGCCATATGGCCTAATTACACAAAATTTCATCTCAAAATTTCACCAACACATTTGATCTTCCAAATCAATTCTCCTCCTTCTCTCTAAAAACTCCCAACTTCTCTCTATTCATCCTTTCACTTTCTTCTTCTATACTTAGAAAAAATTTCAACATTTCCCTCATATTCTTCACTAAAAATCGAACCATTATCATACAAGGTAAGAAATTTTAGCTTCAATCCATTTTTTGATATCACATTGTTCATCTCTTCCACCTTCTTAACTTAAGTTTGAATTTAGTTTGGAGGTACATTTAGAAGAACTTGAAGATTTGAACTTGACAACATTTTTGAAGAAGGACCTCAAGCTTGAAGAAGAAATAGTAGAGAAAATTAGACTACAAGGTAAGAATTGTGTACTAGACCCCTCTTTCCTACTCTTCCTATTTTTTTTCAAATTTTAACACCCCTTTTTCATTTTTGAGAAATAGGGGCTGACCTTAGGAAACTTTGGAGTTGAGCCAAAATTTCCAATTTTTGAGCTTCAACTAGTCTCCAAACATCTACTACACAAGGTAAAGTGTAGTCCCTTTCATTTCCTTATTTCCTTCGTTTTCTCCTTAATTTTTCTCTCATTTTTCTAACTCCAAATTTTGATATTTTCTTGACTTAGGGGCTGACCTAAGAAGCCTCATCCAAAGAATTGTGAAATTATCCTTTTATTTTACAATTTCCAAATTTAAGGTGGGTGGAAAAATATTTTCCAACTTTTAGGTGTTTTGATTAAATGCATGTAGAAAATTTGATCATGAGCCTTGAGATATATAATCTATATATTGCATGTCAATTTTATATATCAAATCATGAAAATTCTCAAGAGTTGCTCAAAATTATTATTTATTGAATTTTAGGTGCATGCATGTACACTTTAATGTTCTATTTGATGAATCCTTGTATGTATTGGACATGCATGTGTATGATCTTTAAAATCTATGTTTTGGATGACTTATAACCTGGAAAAGTCGAGCATAATTGATTAAATTTCAATTTTGGACTTAAAAATGTAAAAATGGAAAGTTGGTGGACTAAATTGCAAGAAAATAAAAGTTAAAGGACCCCTCTGCAAATTTCGAAATTTGGGACTGTACTCAGGTTTAAAATGACTTTTGGATATTTTAATAAAGTTTTAAGAGTTTTAAGATAAATAAAATCAACCTTTAAAAGCCCAAGGACTAGATTGAAAAATTTTGAAAGTTTGAGGGCTACTTTGCAATTTTTAAAACTGTACCAGACCTTAACTTTAAAATTTGAAAATTTTACTCTTAAGGTACTGAGAATTACATTTTAAAAGTATTCCAAAAATCCCAGTGGTTAGGGCTTGGAAAGTAATTTTACTAAAATTGAGGGACTAATGTGTAAAATATTAAACTTGAGGACCCAAACGAAATTTACAGGACTTATGCAGCCCATGCACCTGGAAATACTAACTTAACTATAACTTAATTATATTTTGGACCCAAGGTTCAAATTACATAACAATTGGACCCCTAAAAGCCTTAAAGGCAATTATTTTAAAATGGGACAAAATGATATTTTCAAAAGTTGAAGGACCTACACATATTGCTTTTTAAAACTGTTTTTATCCCAATATCCTACTAACCTTAGTGATATTTTCCAACTGGAATCACATTAAAATCCCTTCCGGTTTGTGAGTTCCGAATTTTTAAAACTTAAGGTCCGAATTGGCAATTTTTACAAATTTGGGGCCAATGTGAGATTTTTATAAAAACTCGACCTCAAAACTTTAAAAACCTGAATCTGTGGAAAATTTGGAGAATTTAGGAACTGACCTCATAATATTTCAAGGTCGGGATATTTAATTATTCAAATTTTAACCCCAAAAGTGTTAGTTTTTACATAACGGGGCTAAATTACAATTTTCCTTTTATAAAGGACCTAACTCAAATTATTTTCTCTTTTACTAAAATAGCCCTGGACTCTCTGACTTGGAGATTTAATTTAAGTATTTTACTTTCCCAAAAACCCCTGACTTATCGGATCAATTTGACCGATTAATACCGATCGCGAGCGACTTCCCGCCTTGCGAATTGAATCTATAACGGACTTATGTCCCACCTAACCTTTCAAGATATCGAAGGTTGCTTATCCTTCCGATAATCATCTTCATCCAAAAACTCCACCAACGCCATAATTGCCACTCGCGTTTTTCAAAAATTTTCCTAAATCGCTTCCCCTGAATCAATAATACTCATTTGCTGTTGTTGCTGTAATTGTAATTACTTTCCCGCCCGAGTCAACTTGGTGTGTCGAGCTCATAGTCGGAATGGATACGTCGGGGATGGAACCGCGCTCGGCCGCTATTCCACTCTTCGGCCCCATCGCCCTAATCCCGCAACCGAGGGACGGAGTTTGTCCAAGGGAAGCGGGTCGTAGTGCGAGGTATAATCATGATTATGACGGATCCGAGCCTCGCCCCTCACCGTGGATTTTGTCTTTGCCTACGGAGCGATAAGGTGCCGCCTTGGACCATACTTGACCGGGAGTTACAAGGAAGAACGAAGGAATCGCTGTCCGATCCACAAGATTCCGGAGTTATCGGACCCGCTTTTGGTTGGCGTTACATTTCCGTACGCAACCGCTACTTTTTTGCATTGGTTGGCGCTACAAATCCGCACGCAACCATTATTTGCCTTGCATGGGATTGGCGTTACACTTCCGCACGCAATCCTACCTGTCTTGATCAATCACATACTGCATGTGTGACCATGAACTGCTTTTCTTGAATCGTATAAGTATATTATTTAAATATTTTATCACGACGCTTGAATCGTGTGTGAATTCATGCATCATACTCACGCGTTTTTCATATAAGCTTTCTCACATTAAATATATTGCCACACTCGCACCCGATCACCCCATCCACCGAGATTTTTGTCTCATCCCCACCGTTTTCTAACCTTAGATGAGGATTTCGTTGGAGATGTTGAACCGGCTCGGATTGAGACCTTGTACTACGCTTGTTGGATTTACTATTTCTTGTTGTTGATTGGACTCTTTCTTATGTTATTGTCGGGCTTTTGTATTTCGTTCCATTCGGTTTGTAATTGGGGGGCGTAGGACCCCTTGACTTTAAGTTGCTATTTTGTTGACTTTCGGGTTGTAATTTGGATTATGGATTGTAAACTTTAAGTGGTAACTTGTATCTGTTATTTATTTCCGCTGCTATTTAGACTCTGTCTCATTGGGTTCTCGTTGATATTTGTCTAGACTGCTTGGTTATTGTATTTAAGTTGTGGATCGTCGTCGCGTCCCGTTTGGGGCGTGACAATAATAACAAATCTATTTTTAAAAATATTTTTCCGCTCATTTGCTATTTCCTAAAATGAATTTTGATGAGTTTTATTAAAAAGAAAAAGAAAAAGAAAAATAGATCTATATTGATGGCACAATATATATCTTTGTAATTGTATCATTATGTTTTCCTTTTTTATTTCGTTATGTATTTATTGTCTAATATAGTTATGATAATTCAATATTAAATACTATTTCCGTAAATTTGGAAGCTTTAATTATGCAAAAAAAAAAGTTGATTATCTAATTTAGTCCTAAAATGCAATATATATACAATGATTTATATCTAATGAACATGGAATAACAAAGAAATACTAGAGTTAAAGGCTGCATTTTCTAAATTTAACTTCTCACTGCAATGTTTATGATAAACTCGCAATCAATTTTCCACATCATTTCATAATGTCACAACGAATAATTTCATATTTTTAATGTAGAATTGTATAAAAGAGTTTTATGCAATGCATAAAATTAATATAGCAAATAAAATATTGAAATTGAATTATCTAAAATTTAATATCAAACATCCACTAAAAGAAAAATCCAGATTACCGACAGAATTTACCGACAGAAATAATTTTGTCACTAAATTTTACTGTTACCTGCAGAATAAAAAATATTATTTTCCCCAAATTATACCGACAGATATATTACTGATAGTTTTTCAATTTACCGACAGATTTTCTGTAGATATTTACCAATAGTTTTAGATTATATAGGTAAGTATTTCACCTACAATGATTTTTCCTACAATGATTTTACCTACACTTTACAATTTTCTTAATACTTACCTACAGATGTTTCTGTAGGTAAACTGGTTTTTTTCTTGTAGTGATCTATATCTATATATAAAATAACAAATCTACTTTCAAAACTCGTTTTCCCACCCGTCCGCAATTGGTAAAAAGAATTTCGATATATTTTAATTAAAGAAAAAGAAAGAAAGAAAATGGAATGTGCATTGCTAGATTTTGGTTGTTTTTTGTAGTTAATAATTAAATTCATTTAATTTAATAGCTGAATTATACTTTCTTAAAATAAATATCACCTTTTAATTTACTCGCAAATTTGACTCATTGATTTTATACTTTCTAATATTAAATAATATATTTCTAATTTTCTGGAATTCGCAATTATAATACTTGCCAAAATTCATCTTATTTTACAAAAACCATACTTAGGGATTGATCATCATCATTATGGACTATTGATCAGTACATGTTGATTTGAATACAAGTACCTAGCTATTAGAGGTGTCAAAATGGGCCGACCCGATGAAAAGTCCGGTCGACCGCAACTTTTTAGGCTCGAAAGTATTGAACCTATTTAGCCCCGCCAGCAGGCCAAAAAAGACGGGTCGGCTCAGTCATTTCATATGTGTTTTCATGGGTTTGTGTCTTAAAATTGCGGCGAATGGAATTTTGACTCAACCCAGACCGAATTTTCTCCTAGGCCTAGTGAGTCAGTACTGGCCAACCTGGATCGACTCATTTAATAGCTCTACTGATTACTAAAATGGCCAGCGCATCGCACGAGGGTCTCATCTAGTATATATAAAAACTAACTTGTTTCCAAATTTATTTTTCCGCCTATTTGCACTTGCTAAAAACTAAATTGGATATTTTTTAATGAAAAATGAAAAGTAAAATGGATATATATGTCAAATATCTTTTTAATTATATCACTAATTTTGTTATTCTTAATTTTAGTATGCATTGACATTTTAATTTAGGTATGACTAGTTAAATTAAATACTATACACGTGAATTTGAAAATAATTTTTTTTGTAAAAAAAAAAAAAGATAGTTTGTTGTCCGAAATTATTATAATTTATCAAATTTATGTATGACTAATTTGTCTTAAGTATTGTATTAAAAAAATCAAAAAGATATAAACGAAAATATAAAACAAATCGGCATTATTGGCTATAATATTATCTCATTTTTTTTACGATCAATTTAATACGATTTTATAATTTTAACCAAATCCTTAATTGTAATGAGATTTTATATTTTTGAAAATAGTGTTTTATAATCGTAATTTGGTATTACAATATACATCATTAGAGTTTAATATTTTAATTGTATTATTATATTTATAGATAAATATATATTGAATTTATTTTTAAAAATTTTAAAATTTATAAACAATACTGGAAACACATTTTTGGAGTGTAATATAATATCTTTAACTTAAACAAATTATCTTAGAGCAATTCAAACAAATTACAAACTCTAAATTATTTTATATATTTTAAAATTTTGATATAACTCAAATATTTGAGTTATATATCATTCATAATATATGATGAAAAAGAATATAATATTATTTTAAAACTAAAAAACATATGTACGAGTGTCTTTGAACTTTAAAATGTATTAATTGAAAATCATATATTTCAATTGTAATGTAATATAATTTTTAAAGTACAAACTTCTAACTGTATTATTATATTTATAAATAAAGTTGAATTTAATTTTTTTAACAATGTATAAATAGTATTGTATGTATAAAGTGTAATATAATATTGTTATTGAAATTTAAAATAAATCAAAGATCCTAAAAATATGTGTTCATAACATATTATTAAAACAGTATAATGTAATTTCAAAAATTATTAAAAAAAAATGATTCATTGGTTTCTCTGTTAAATTATTTAAACATACAAATGTTAATTAATATTTTTTAATGGCATACATATTTTTTATTATTTTAAAATTATATATATAGAATCATGAATACTATTTATTTTAAAATGCACCAAAAATTTGAATTAGGTCCACAAGGTTAGGCGGCCCTGATCAGGCCAATCATTTCAAAGGGTGAAGTGGGTTGAACTAATATCAAAAATAGATTAGATAGAATTTTGGGTGAACCCGTATGGAGTAATCCTAGCAAATAATCGAGATTAGCCAAGAACTGATGGCTCAAAAGCTACTCTAGAAAACCGTAGGCAAGTGCACCTATCGTTTTGTAGTATAGATTATTGAGTATCGAGTGTCATTCCCACGAGGATTATAAGTACTAATAATTACCGTCTTTTTGTTATCTAATCTAGCAATTTTCAGAGTTTTGTTTGTTAAAATGGAAAATGAAAAATAGAGAATTTAAAATAATCGCAACTTACAATAAATTAGAAAAAAGTAGATTGTAGAATGAGAAATCAAGAGATAGAAATATGTTTGAATGTAAATCCCTAGAATGTTTTTGTGATTCAACAAGATAAAAATTCAACCATAAGCCCTTAAGCAAAAACCAACCTCTTTTAATAAAATCTCATGTTATGTGGACCGTAGAAAATTCCCGATTTAAGTTAATCCCTTTCTCAAGGCGAAAAACTCCTAATCTCAAGTTGATTAACTCAAAATCTCTTTCTAGTTAAAACCCCAAGATTGCATTATAACGATTTATGAATTCCCATATTAGGTTTGACCCTAATCCAGAAGATTTATGTCGTCCTATATCTAGGATTGCATGCAACTCTTTTCACTTATACAATTTCTTTTTCACCATAAATCTTTCGATTACCCGATGAAGAAAAGTTATCAAATTAATATACCGGAAATATTAACTCGAATAAGATAAGCATGATATAAGTGAATCACACAAGACATGAGAATTTTATTAAAAACATACAAACCTCAATCACAAATCCATTCTAGAGTTCATTACACTCAAACACTAAGATTTTAGCTACTCATGATTTTGACAAAAGAGTAAATTACACAAGAAGATTTAAGTATTGTAGACATGGTGTACTTATCTTTCTCAAAACCTCAATGGACTTCTTCCTTGATTGATGATGTTGCTCCAAGCCTTCTTCTCCAATATTGCCCCAAGCTTTCTTCTCCAAGACCTCTTGATCCCAATTCTACTTAATGAAGTGAATACAATGAATATTTCCTGAGTATCTAATGAATGAATCTCCCAACTTCAACCATTGGCTTTTATAGGCAACCAATACATTGATAATACTCTCTTTTATTAAACAATCACCCCCATTTTCCTTGTTGGTTGGTGAATTCTTGTATTCAAGTGATGAGGGAGGGGACATGGAGACATGTTTCAGCAAAATAGGGGTTTAAAAGTGTACAAAAGTGGCCAAAATGGGTTGGTTGGTGAGTTTTCCCCAAATTCCGTGAAGAAAAAGTGTCTGAAAGTGGCCCTGACACGGCCATGTTGGGCAGCACGGCCAGGCCGTGCTGCACAAAATTTGTTGAAAAAAAGCCTAACACGGCCGTGTTGGACAACACGGCCAGGCCGTGTTGTAGGACACGGCCGTGTTGCACGACACGGCCAGGCCGTGTTCGGGCCTGTTTTGTGCGATTTTTCCCCCTCTTTTGATCCCCTTCAACATGGCCGTGTTCGGTGACACGGTTTGGCCGTTTTGGACCCTTTTTCCAATTTTTATCCAATTTATTTCCTTCTTTTTTGAACATGGCCATGTTACTTGACACCCCAAGTCATGTTGAGTGATTTTCTTGCCTTTTTACAATTAATATTGGCTTCACATTGCTCCAAATTGCTCCACCTATAATGTTAAACACATCACACGATGAAATGCTACAGAAATACTTGAGAAACTATGATTTTTCTAACAAAACAATTCAAAACTATTGAATTAATAACACAAAATATGTACAAAATGACACTTATCAAGAACCAAGATTAAACACTAGCACAGGAAAATCCATAAAATCACTAAATAAGCATCGGTATTTCACGAGAACTGATGCCTAAAGTGGGGCGGTGGCAATTTTTGAGAATAAGTTCAACCGGTGCTTAAAATCACTAATGAATTCTTTAGGTATCCGTTTTTGAGAAAAACCGATGCATATAAATTTCTCTTATTTTTTAATTAAATTAAAGACTTAAGGCGTCTGTTTTAATAGAAGAACAGATACCTTTAATTCGACTTCAGGTATCAATTTCTTAAAAACAACTGATGCATATAAGTGTTTTTATTGTTTAATTAGCATTGACTTGCAACCTCATTAACAAATACTTTGCAGCTTTATTAATAATAAATCGCAGGCCCGTACTTGAGCACATGCTCAACATGCTGGGGCTTAGGGCCCCAAATATTTAGGGGCCCGATTTTTTCTTTTTTTTTTTACGTGTATATGAAATGAACAAAAAAACCAATGAATGATGATGATCATTGCAGAAATCCGATGAACACTATATGAAATTGTTATGGATGTCATTAAATTTGTTGTATAATTAGAGAATAATTACAAAAATTACCCTTGAGGTTTGGTTTAATTACAAAAAAAAAAAAAAAAATACAGAAATCCGATGAACACTGCCAAAAAAATTGACCCTTTTTAGGATGATAAATCATTAATGAAGGAAAAATCTCATTTTAGGAAATTCAATTGGAAAATTATGAGAAAACCAAGAAATACCAAATTGGTACAATAATGATAAGAAAAATAATCTCCAAACAATAATGTTTACAAAACCGAACAAACCTCAAAGCATATTTCAAATGAACAGTTCAAAAATAAGTTGGAAACATATAAGTATTATGAATAAAATTTCAAAACTCATTTTTGCATTTAGGTTGTTGCTATGGTAAACTTCACTTATTTATGATGTACTTGTTTACTATTTTAAAACATGTGAGTATTAGAATAATTTGATATGTTTCGCTAGCATATTAATTTCAACTTATTATATAATTATTATTACAATTGATTTTTTTGGCCTATTTAAAGTAAAAATCTAAGTTTAAACAGGCCGCGAGGGCCCATTTTCAGAATCTCGCTTAGGGCCCTATGAGGTACAGGTCCGGCCCTGATAAATCGGACATTCTTTTCGCGCAAACACTTGTCGTCACCATCGCCATCGCCATCTATCTAGCTTCCTTAGATTTTTTCGTAAGTGAGGTGTCTCATTGACCTGCAACATCATTTAACAAATAAAAAATGGCTTTCTTCTCGCGTAGCAGTCGCCATCTATATAACCATTGGAAGCAGGTAATTTAATTTAATTTACACTTAATAGCCAATGAGTTATCCCAAATTCAATTACAGATTCGATTTACTATTTATTTTATCGGAAATTATATTGTTGATAATCCTTGAGATAATGGCAGATTTCCTGAATGTTAGTAGTTTGAGATTTTATTTATTTGGTGACTCTCGATAAATCTATTTCTCTGGTGTGTTCAAACCAAAAACAACATTTCAGATCATTCTTGTGCAGCTATTTGTGCTTTTAATTTCTCATAATATGGACAACTGCTATTTGTACAGCTATTTGTGCTTTCAATTTCTCGAGTTATATTTTGAGGGCTTTTAACATACTATATTTACGAGTCTATGTTTATTGTTCACAATTCACACAAGCTAACTACTCTCGTGAAGATATTGATAGAGTGCATTCTGAATGGGTTGATTCGTATCAAAGTTTATTTGCTAAAAATTATTGTTGTTTTGGGCTATTTATTTTGGCAGATGATATATGTATAACTGATGTTAAATCATTATTTTTTTGGGTATTTTATTTTTGATACAGGACTTTATGTATAACTGATACTAAATCATTATTGTTTTTGACAGTTTGTGACATTGAATTATTGACTACAATTTGAAGTAGTTTAATTTCATATTTTATTCTTGTGAATATAGGTTTAATTTGTAATTACAGTAGCAAAAACCAAAAAAATATTGTGGCATATAATTGCACAATTCACATTCAAAGACAATAGTTTTTCATTGGTGCAAAGTTGTTGTGGTTGAGAACAAAGAAGATGGTGTATAACTGTTGCAAAACTGTTGTTGTTTATTTAAATAACATCTTTATGCGTTGGAAAATGGATAATTTCAGAACTAGTACCCCAACTTTACCTACTTTTTGCTTTTAGTAACTCATGCTCCCAACTAATCAAATATCGTACCCAACGTTACACTTTTTAATCAGCGTAACTACTGGTCGTTAGTTGACCGTCAACTTTGACCTAGAAACATGTTATAATAGGTAAACCTTGGTAAAAAAAGCTGGTTACTCTCTTCTTTCCTCATTTTCACTTTTGTTTCATCTCTAAACCCTCAAATCCTCAAATGAAGTGAAAATTCAACTTTAAATATTTTATAAAATTATTAAGAATAATATAAATATTCCTTTTAATTTATAATTAATATATTAAATTATACTAAGGATTTTAATTAATATAATTATTTAATACATCAAATTTTGGGAGAAAAATTCAAAATTAATTATTTTGAAAATTAAATTAAAAAAATAATAGCACGAAGGTGTGATGCCCAACGAAAAGGTGTGAGTTATTATAAATGACATAAATTATACATTCGTGATTAATATATTAAATTTTAGTAATGATATTGATTAATATATTTATGTAATATATCAAACCTAGGGAGATAAATTCAAAATTAATTATTTCACTCAGTAAAAGAAAAAAAATTCAAAATTCAAAATTCAACGATTAAAGAAATAATTGATGGAAAATTTAAAATGATCAGTAAAAATTGAATAACCCGAAATAAAATTGTGGTAACTAAAATATAAAAATTTGAATTTTCTTGAAGCTTTGACTTACTCCAAAAATAATAAATTGAATTTTCATAACTTCTGCGATGGGCCTCATACCTCTTTTCTATTATTTTTTTATTTTAATTTTTGAAATAACTAATTTGAATTTCTCTCTAAATTTAATATATTACATAATTATAAATAATTAAATATATTAATTAAATTTAATATAATAAATGTGAATGAAAAGTATAATTTATATAATTCTCAATAATTGACTCCTTCTTTGTTGAGCATTACACCTTCACCATATTATGGGGAAAGGCACGCTGATTTTTATGGGGATATGAGATCTTTTCTTTTTCACCTATACCCCAAAGCATCAATTGAAGGCCTACTGGAGGAAACCATAATTTACAATGGGTAAGTACTTGGATTTTCTTATGCAGTAAAACCTCCAAAATCCAAACTGAGTGAATAATAATAATATGATGAAGGTGTGATTAATTACTGTGTGAAATAATTAATTTTCAATTTTTCTCCCTAGGTTTGATATATTACATAAATATATTAATTAATATCATTACCGTAATTTAATATATTAATCACGAATGTATAATTTATGTTATTTATAATAATTCACACCTTTTAGTTTCAAGCATCACACCTTCATGCTATTATTTTTTAATTTAATTTTCAAAATAATTAATTTTGAATTTTACTCCCAATATTTGATGTATTAAATAATTATATTAATTAAAATCATTATTATATTTAATATATTAATTATGAATTTAAAGTAATACTTATATTATTCTTAATAATTTTATAAAGTATTTAAAGTTGATTTTTCACTTCATTTGAGGATTTGAGGGTTTAGAAATGAAATAGAAGTGAAAATGAGGAAAGAAAGGGAATAATAAGCTTTTTTACCAAGGTTTACCTGTTATAACAGGTTCCTAGGTTAAAGCTGATAGTCAACTAACGGCCAGTAGTTACGATGATTAAAAAGTATAACGTCTGATACTATATTTGATGAGTTGGGAACATGAGGTACTAAAAGCAAAAAGTCGGTAAAGTTGGGCTACTAGTTCTTAAATTATCCCCGTTGGAAAATTGTTGTCTTTTTTCTAAACAACAACAGTTTATTTTCATTGTCATTTAATAGCCCTTACAATACACATTCTACAACAATATCTTTCTTAATAGACAACGACGAAAAACTGTGTTCTATTTCGATTTTTTTGTAGTGAATCACTTTCGCCACATTCCGTACCATAAGCGATTAAAAAGTAAAATATACCAAAATTGACGGATGTTTTATAAAATGTAGCAAAAGTGATTAAAACATAAACATGTGGTACCAAAATTGATATGACATGAATGTGAGTTACCAAAAGTGAAAACAGTATATTGTTTAAGTACTAAAATTTAAATTATGCCTGAAAATCACATAGTAGTCCAGTGGTTATAGACTCTCCTGCCTAGACAAGAGGCCTGGGGTTCTATTTCTTCCCCTCCTAAAATATGTACTAAAAAACATTGAAGTTATCCCTTTTTAATATTATACATTTTATTTCTGAATCTAATTAAAAGATGGTGTATATATATTTAGTAATATAGTAAACCCATATATATATATATATATATATATATAGGGGTGGCAATTTGTAGCACGGCACGATTGGCCGACACGAACACGACACGAAATTATAGGGTTTGGGCTAAGACTTATCGGGTTCGGGCCGTTATCGGGCTGGCACGATAAGGCACGATAAAAATCGGATTGTTATCGGGCTGGCACGATAAACACGATAAGGCACGATAATTTTTTTAATTATTAATAATTAATTATTTATATGGGTAATTTAATAATAATTGATTATTTTTACTTGACTATTTTTATTAAAAATTTATTAGAATATATGTTTTAGGTATTAAATATAAAGAATATAAAAAAATAATAAGTTGTATTTGTTAACGGGCTTAACGGGCCAAACGGGCTTATCTAAATAAATTTGATAATTTTTCTTATCGTATCGTGTCGTGTCGTGTTTTTCGTGCTTTTAACGTGTCGTGCTCGGGCTTAAATTTCAGGCCCGTTAAACTTATCGTGACGTGTTTGTGTTTGGGCTTATCGTGTCGTGCCGTTATCGTGTCAGCCCAATAACGGCCCGACACGAATGATTTACCAGCCCTATATATATGTATATATATATATAGGGATGGGATCTCATGTGGGCATTTCAGTAATCTATAAAAAAACGCCTAAATTAATACCATAATTAAGAACCTAAAATCAAGGGATCCTCTTGATTGTAATCTTGCCAAAATAAACTAAACGTTAATTTAGGAACAGAAACAGGCGTTCCCTATCATCTTCTTCGTTCTTCTTCCATCCAAAATTCAGCAACCAGACCAATTTTGACGTCCCAAAAAACACAGAAAAGAAAACCTACAGTCGAAAAAAAAAGAGCACAAAAACCTTTCAAAAATGGGCGACGAGTTCGATGAATCACAACATGATGAAGTGTTGGCGGACAAGCCTGATGAAAGTCGGGTTTGACGCTTTTTTCCTGGTATGTGTGTTTATGTTTCAAAAAATCGCTCAATATCCTTATTCATCCTGTAGATATTTTATTTAGAAATATGGAATCATAATTGATGGTTATGTTAGTGTAAAGAAATGTACAGAGATGTACACATTAGATATAAGATTGGTGTACACATATATTTAATATTGTGTACATGTAAGCATGCAATATATGTTGTGGGATGGCTGGGGTGATGATGAATCTTTTATGTGAAATCGTTGTATACACATATTGCAAAATATATGCCTGTATAGCAATGTTTGGTGTATAGATATTTATGTTTTTGTGTTAATTTAAAATGTGATATGTGTTTGAATGTTTATTTGAAGCTATACATTAACATATATAGTTGTGTATAACAATCGGCAAACTTGTGTATTTGCAACATATTATGGTGTACATATACGAAAACTTTGGTGATTTAGAATGAGAACAAACAATGGTGTTCGAATAGTGCAGTAGTAGTGTAAAAACATCTTATTTTCGTATACATATGCTTCAATATTGGTGTGATTAGTATAAACATTCAGTGTAAATTGTAAGATTTTTTTTATGAAAATGTACGCTAATATTGAAACTATTGTGCATTTTGAAGTTTTTTTTTTTTGGTATACGTTTAACTTATTTGGTGTGCATATACTTTGCAGATACAAGTGATGAAACGTTCCAGCACGTCAAAATACTAGAGCGCCTGGTAATATTACCCGACAACACCAAATATTGGATACCTGAAGTTGAACAAGATAAAATACCATGAGTGGGCATGCAATTTGCGAGTTGGGACATGGGTGTGGAGTTTTATAGGCAATCTGTGAAAGCAAGAAACTAAAGAGGAAGTGTGGAACGTGTGGCAAAATTGCATCTCACAACAGTCGAACATGTCCAGAACAACCTACATAATACAACTACACTTTTCCCAGCATTTTCAAATTTCGTAGAGTCCAAAAAACTGTTATCAGATTTGACTTATATTAAATGAACGTCATTTATATTGTAATTGAATGTCATTTATATTATAACTGAATGCCATTTATATTCTAGTTTTACACCGTTCTTTAGTCCATTTGACTTTAAATAAAAAAAATACCCTGTAACCTAAAAACTTTTATGTTGTAATCACTATTTGTTGATGATACACAACTTTTCAAAGGATTACGATGACTTCCAAATAGTAAAAATAATTGTAGTGCTTCAACTAAAAATCGAAAAATATAGTAAATTTGTGGCATATTGTGGTGTATATATATGAATACTTTGGTGGTTTATAAGCAGTAAATTATGGTGTACACATAATTATATTATAGTATAATAAACTCTTGTTTTGGTATACATTGGTTTGACATTTCATGATAAGTGTGACATTCAGAAGTACATTGTTACATTGAGTTCCAAAATAAAAAATAATTATAGTACTTGAACACAAACTGCTTAATAATTATGCATACACACGATTCGTTAAAACATCAACTGATAAATCTCCCCGGAAGTTCTTCAATGTTTATCCCCAGTAGGCTCCCGAATCCCATTTCAATAACTGCTCTTGTTTGATAATTATTGAGCCGAACCAATGCGCCCGATATCACATTAGGGACGGATCTGGTCCTCAGTTTGGGCAACGAATCTTTGAGCGCAGATTTTGCGCTCTTTCTCCTCGGGTTAACGTCACTCGGACCCTCGTTCGGGACTGGGGAGGCAGGTCTCTTCCTATTTCCTCTTGCCATCTAATCTGTAATTTGCAAAAGTTAAATAACACATCACATGACGTACATAATACGAAGATGGATAGAATATCAGGGCACAAAAACACAATACCCTGTGTACTTATATGCCAAAATTAACAAACAAACCACCAAAATATGAATGAAAAAACACAAAACTTCAGTCATTGTGCAAAATATGCACAACAAAATTGATTTATGAAAACCAAATGTAAACTTAATGTGTACTAGTGCAATAACACAATACCATGTGTACTTATATACCAAATTTAACAAAAAAAAACACCAAAATATGAATGAAAAAATACAAACTGCAGACATTGTGACAAAATATGCACAAAGAAAATTGATTATGTATATACCAAAAGCACAACTAGGTCACACAAAAACTAATGAAAACCCATAAATAAACCTCTTCAATTGATATAACTAAAAAACTAAAAAAACTAAAAAAAATGTGAAATACAACTAGGTCACACAAAAATGGAAGCAGGACATACCTTGATGTAGATTTGCGAAGCTTTTTGGAGGTTTTATGCCCAACACAATTGCGCCGTACGGATGAGTCCTGCGGGACGATTTTTTCAGAGAAAAAATGGTGTGGCCGGCGGTTTGTGAGAAGGAATTTTGGGAGAGATGAACTAATTGAAGACGTGTGATAGTGGGGTTTGTGGGGGGGACGAAATCTTTGAGAATATTGTGAGAAAAAAACCAGGCAAATAAGCGGGAGAAATATTTGGTGATTGAATCCCAAAAAAATAGGAAATGTGTGCATTTACCATATAAGACGTTACATAATGTTTGTAATTTGCCTATTTTGCCCTTAAATGGGCTGATTTCGATTTTTTTAAAAAAAAAAAAAAAAATCAGGCCTTTGGATCAAACATGTTAATGGTCTAGATCTGTCCACACTGCCACATATTAAGGGGCTTGCCACATATGATCCAATACATATATATATATATATATATGAAAGTTAGATCTCTTTCAATAGTATCACAAAAAAATTTCTATCCATTTCACAATACTGTAAGAAATATTTAAAATCTGTACAATTAAGAAAAGTTTAATTACTAATTGAAAAGGCAATTTTTGCTTTTCGTTAGGCAATTATTAAGGTTCTTTAATTAGAATTATATAAAAAATAATTGTCTAAATTTGTGCGCGTACTACATTAATTATTATATTTGTCTTTTTTTTAAAAAAATTAATGACTTTTTTCTTTTTTATCTGTTTCTAACGTATAATATATCAAATTAATCATCTTTTTACAATATTTAGTTTGATACCCTTATTGCGTATATAAAATAAAAAATAAATATAATAAATATATATATAAGATATATTTACTCAAAATTTTATTTTGTATTGATATTTAAAATTATGCATTTGGACTATTTGTCATCAATTTGTATATTAATTCATTTTGGCTATTTGTCGCATAGTGGTTATTTTGGCTTAGCCCGTTTCTTTATGATTACATAAAATTATATTTAAGTTGATTAAATTCAATTAAACATACTTATTTTAATTGAAAAAATATCTCAAAAATATGTATCCATAATATATATAAATATTAAATCAATACAAAATTGTAGTAGGAAGCATTTTTTATGCAGGTTCGGATCAATGCGCATAACTTTCAATTCCGGCATGATTTAGGGATGATTCTTGAAGATATGGATTGTGAATCCATTCTTTAACAAATAGTCAGAGATATTAAAGCCTAAATCAAAGTTTGGGATGATAATTTCTTGGATCAAAAGTTCATCAACATTTCATGTTTCAAGAGACCCATTTGCTGTCAAGACTGGACCAAGGTCAGTATTTTGGGCATAACTCGAAGACCACATGTTAAATGGTGCTGAAATTTTTACTGTGTCTTCCCAACTCATTTGGATACAACATTTATTAAGACTCCCAAGTCAAATTAAGTCGGCAAGGAGTTTTACAAAATGCAACAAGATGCTGCAGTCATGATCCCGCAGGCCAACCACTCCACAATTATTACATCATATCTTGGCCAATAATGCTTGGATTTCATTCAAATCAGTGGGAGAATGAAGCCAAGACATGTGGGAATTATTGTTTCGAAGAGAATCAAGATGAATCAGCAAGAATCCTTTCCAAAAAGACCAGACAAATGAAATAATGGAGTTGGTTTCAAATTTTCAGCATTTTCTCAATTATCTTGAAAATAAAAAAATAAAATAATTCTAATAAGAATTATTGTGTTGCCTATAAATAGAGGTCATTTACACTTGCTAAACACACAAGTTTGTATAGAAAGTTAGAGTTTCAAAGAGAGTTTCATTGTTGTTTTCTTATATTATAGTAGATTTTCTAGTATTTCATAAAAAAATGCTTTCTTTAGTTTTCATGCAATATCTTATTTTCTCTACTTAATTTATGACTTTCTAAGTTTATTTTGTTGAGGAATAGAGTGAAACCCTTGATGGAGGAGAAGGAATAATTGTAGCTTTACACTAAATTTTATTGTTTTGATCATCATTTTATCTTTTATATTATACCCTTCTTGTTTTGTGGTATTCTTGATTTATGCATTCTATTGGCATAATAAATACTTGGTTCCATTTAGTTAAATGTCTGGTTTTACTTCAACCGACTACTAACGTGGATACCTTAATTTGTTGTAGACAAAAGAATGCATGAATACTTGAGTCCATAAGCAAGTATTGGCGTTATAAGATAAATTATAATTGGTAATAAAACATGTTCACCTTATTACATGATTTATATTTAGAATATCTTTCTATTGGAACCTTCATTGTGTATGGATTCCAATAGTAGTAATTAAAGAGGTAAGAAAATATAATCATTCATTTATCCAAAATCAAGAGTGGATCTCTATCCTCAACAATTTTATTATTCAAATTTATCGTAAAAAAATATTTCTTACTAGTGTAAAATACATCTATTTATTTCTCAAAGAAAATATTCTCTGCAAACTTACATAATCTTCCCTGTGGATCGACCTCGGACTCACGAGAAATTTATTACTTGAGACAACCTGCACTTGGGTTTGCAACCTTAAAGTTGTAGGAAGTTTTTGGCGCCGTTGCCGGGGAAGGCAAGCTAGGTTTCCAGGTTTGTATATATATCACTGTAAATATTGTTTGTTTATATGCTTACATGGTGTCGTAGTCCAAATTCTCGCCGTTTAATTAGATATAATTCAGAAAATTTGATAAACAATTTTGATTCACCTCCACACACACCAATTATGGTTGAACAAGTAATTGTTCAAAATGAGATGGAAAGAGTGGAAAATCAAGAAGTGCATAATATACGTTATTATTTGCAACCTCCTCGAAATTCTACTCCTTCTTGTTTTATTTTTCCACTAAATGCAAACAACTTACGATTTAAGCCAGGCATGATACCTTTACTTCCTAATTTTCATGGTATGGATTCTGAAAGCCCATATTTACATTTAAAGGAATTTGAAGAAGTATGTGCCACATTTGATGATCAAAATTGCATGATTGAAATTGTTAAGCTCAAATTATTTCCTTTTTCTTTAAAAGATAAAGCAAAAACTTGGCTTAGCTCGTTAAAACCTAGATCAATTGGTACATAGCAAGAAATGCAAACTGAATTTCTGAAAAAATTCTTTCCAACTCATAAAACAAATTCTTTGAAAAGACAAATTGAGAATTTTTCTCAAAATCCTAAAGATGTTTTCTTTGAATGTTGGGAAAAGTTTAAAGAGTTGTTGAATTCCTGTCCACATCATGGTTTTGAAAATTGGCGTAAATCAGTTTCTTTTATGAAGGTTTAAATCCTGAAACTAAGCAATTTATTGAATCAATGTGTAACGGTCAATTTCTTGATAAAGAACCCGATGACGCGCTAGAATATCTTGACTATTTGGCAGAAAATTCTCAATCTTGGCATAGTGTTGATGAAAATAAAGGAAAACTCAATCTTACTCAAGAAGATAGTTTAAGTGCTAGGCTTGCGCTTTTGGCTAACAGAATCGATGACATAGAAGTTAAAAAAGTAAAAGAAGTTAAATATGTGCAAGATAAAAAATTTGTGAAATTTGTGGACTTAAAGAACACTCAACTGATGATTGTCCTCACATTCCTGTTAAAGCAAATGTCATGAATGGATTTAGAAAACCTTTTCAATCTCCATATTCTGAAACTTACAATCCACAATGGAGAAATCATCATAATTTCAGTTGGCGTGATAATAATCAAGCTCAACCGATAAATTCATAAAAACCACCAAACTTTCCTTCATATCCAGTCCCACATGTAAAATCCCTTGCAAGCATTTATGAATGAACAAACAAACATCAATAATAAAACTTCTCAGACTATCAATGAGATCAAGAACTCACTTTCAACACTCACAGCTTCTTTGCGAATTCAAGAAAAGGGTAAGTTTCCTGCTCAACCTCAACCCAATCCTTCTAAGCAGTGTTGTGCTTCTACTTTAGGTGAAAATTCAGTAAATGAGGCTAATTCAGTCACAACACTTCGAAGTGGAAAAATTGTTGATAAAACAATTCATCCTAAGAAAGTTCTAAATTCAACTTCAGAAATGAAGAATGAAAATTGTGATGATGAAGAAGGTAAGTTGAATAAAGGTAAGTTTGAAAATGATGAAACATATTCACCTCCTGTCCCTTTTCCTCAAAGATTGCAACCAACTCAAAAATTGAACTCAAATTCTGAAATTTTTGAACTTTTTAAACAAGTCAAAATTAACATTCCTTTGTTGGATGCAATCAAACAAGTCTCACCTTATGCAAAATTTTTGAAAGATTTGTGCACAATTAAAAGAAAACATCATGTGAAGAAAAAAAAGCATTTTTAATCGAAAGTGTGAGTTCAATTATACAACAATTTGCTCCACCTAAGTACAAAGATCCAGTCATCCAACAATTTCATGCATTATAGGAGACACTAGAATTGAACGTGCTTTACTTGATCTTGGTGCTAGCGTAAATCTTCTACCTTTTTCGACCTATGAACAACTAGGTTTGGGTGAACTTAAAGAAACTCCAATTGTACTCCAACTAGTGATCGATCAATTAAAATTCCAAAAGGAATAGTAGAAGATGTGTTGGTACAAATTGACAAATTTTATTTTCCCGTTGATTTCATTGTTTTGGATACTCAGCCGGTTATAGATGCAAAAACACAAATTCCTGTCATTTTAGGTCGTCCATTTCTTGCAACTTCAAATGCATTTATTAACTGTAGAAATGGTATTTTGAAATTATCTTTTGGAAATATGACTTTGTAATTAAATGTGTTTAATGTTTGCAAACAACCTGCTGATGATACCGAACTACATGAAGTGGATTTAATTGAAGAAATTGTTCATGAAAATTTCAATATCAATAATTCTTTTGAAAGTGAAAAAATTTGTGATAAGAAATATTTTGATGTCTCCAATGAATTTTTGCAAGAACTAGAAAACCATTTTTGGAAACCAAAAACTGAGGAGTTGTTATCATCAGAAACACAACCTATTTCTTCAAGCATAAAAGGTCCAAAAATTGATTTGAAACCTTTACCATCTGATTTGAAATACTCTTTTCTTGGTGAAAATTATACTTTTCCTGTAATAATTTCTTCCAAACTTGATGCATCTCAGGAAAGTAAGTTGATCGAGATTTTGAAAATGCATAAAAATGCCTTAGGGTGGACCATTGCTGACATAAAAGGTATTAGTCCTCTAATTTGCACACATAATATTTATTTAGAGGAAAATGCAAAACCATCTAGAGAAATGCAAAAAGACTAAATCCTAATATGAAAGAAATAGTGAGAAATGAAATTATTAAACTCTTAGATAATGAAATAATTTATCCTATTTCTGACAGTAAATGGGTAAGTCCTATTCATGTTGTGCCGAAGAAGTCTGGGGTTACAGTGGTTAAAAATGAAAATAATGAACTGATTCCGACTAGAACCATTACTGGTTGGCGTGTGTGCATTGATTACAGAAAACTTAACTCGGTTACTCGAAAAGATCATTTTCCATTGCCCTTTATGGATCAAATTTTAGAAAGAGTTGCAGGTCATAAGTTCTATTATTTCTTAGATGGATATTCTGGATATAATCAAATTGAAATTGCACTTGAAGATCAAGAGAAAACAACATTTACATGTCATTTTCGTACATTTGCATATAGAAGGATGCCTTTTGGATTATGTAATGCACCAGCTACATTCCAACGATGCATGCTTAGCATTTTTAGTGACATGGTTGAACGTTTTCTTGAAGTCTTTATGGATGATTTTTCAGTTTTTGGTGAATCATTTGAAGATTGTTTGTTGAACTTAGAAAAAGTGTTGATAAGATGTGAAGAAAAGAACCTTGTGCTTAATTGGGAAAAATGTCATTTTATGGTAACAACAGTATTGTTCTTGGACACATTACTTGATAAAGGCATTGAGGTAGATAAATCCAAAGTTGAGTTAATTGCTAATCTACCAGTACCAAAATCTGTGAAGGATGTAAGATCATTTTTAGGGCATGCAAGTTTTTACAGAAGATTTATCAAAGATTTTAGTATAATTTCTAAACCATTGTGTAATCTTCTTACAAAAGATGTTAGTTTTGAATGGACTGAAAATTGTGAAAAAGCTTTTGTCAAACTTAAAAACATGCTTACATCTGCCCCAATAATCCAACCTCCTGATTGGAATTTACCTTTTGAAATAATGTGTGATGCTAGTGACTATGCCGTTGGAGATGTTTTAGGGCAAAGAAAAGAAAAGAAACCATATGTGATATACTATGCAAGTAAAACTTTGGATGGTGCTCAAATCAATTATTCAACCACTGAAAAAGAATTACTTGCTGTAGTATTTGCATTGGAAAAATTTCGATCCTATCTTGTTGGTTCACCAATTGTTGTATTCAGTGATCATGCAACTTTGAAATATCTTTTATCAAAAAAAGATTTCAAACCAAGATTAATTAGGTGGATTCTCTTACTCCAAGAGTTTAATATTACCATTCGTGATAAGAAAGGTGTAGAAAACGTGGTAGCTGATCATTTATCAAGACTTATTTGTGATGATTCATTTCAAACTCCACCTATCAATGATACTTTTCCTGATGAACAACTATTCAATGTTACTGTAGTACCTTGGTTTGCAGATATTGTTAATTTTCTTGTGACATGAATGATGCCATCAAATTGGAATTCACAAGATAAAAAAAGTTTTTGACTGAGGTAAAAAAAGTTTTACTGGGACGATCCCTACCTTTTCAAATATTGTCCAGATCAAATCTTTCGTAGATGTGTACCCGACAATGAGGTAGGTAGCATTATTCAATTTTGTCATTCTGAAGCATGTGGTGGTCACTTTTCAGTAAAAAAAAACCAGTGCAAAGATCTTACAATGTGGATTTTATTGGCCAAATCTTTTCAAAGATACTTACGCTTTTTGCAAAAGTTGTGAAAATTGTCAAAAGTTAGGATCAATTTCAAAACTAAACATGATGCCTTTGAATCCTATTTTGGTGATTGAAATCTTTGACTATTGGGGTATTGATTTCATGGGGCCATTTCCAGTATCATTTGGTTTTATTTACATTTTAGTTACAATAGATTATGTTTCAAAATGGATCGAGGCAATTCCTTGTCGAAACAATGATCATAAACTGTGATAAAATTTCTAAATGAAAATATTTTGAGTCGATTTGGAGTTCCTCGAGTCATTATTAGTGATGGGGGAACACATTTTTGCAACAAAGTTTTTGCATCTTTAATGAAAAAATATGGAATCACACATAAAGTTGCAACCCTTATCACCCACGAGAAAATGGACAAAGTTTGAACTTGCAAATAGGGAGATAAAACAAATATTAGAAAAAACTGTTAACCCGTATCGTAAAGATTGGTCTTTTAGACTTATCGACGCACTTTGGGCATACAGATTTACTTTTAAATCATCATTGGGAATGTCTCCTTATAGAATAGTTTATGGAAAACCTTGCCATTTACCAGTGGAACTTGAACATAAAGCTTATTGGGCAATTAAAATGTTTAACTTCAATCTTGACGATGCTTCGAAATTGAGAAAATTGCAAATCAATGAGCTTGAAGAATTGAGAAATGATGCATACGAGAATTCAAAAATTCATAAAGCACGAATCAAAGAATTTCATGATAATAAAATTACAAGAAAAACATTTGAGATTGGTCAAAAGGTTTTGCTTTATAATTCTAGATTGCATTTATTTCCTGGAAAATTAAGGTCAAGGTGGAGTGGTCCTTTTATTGTGAAAAATATATATCCGTATGGAGCTGTTGACATTGAGAATTCTAGAAATGGTAATGTATTCAAAGTTAATGGACAAAGACTTAAACTGTTTCTACAAAATCAAATCCTTCCAGAGGAAGTTCTTTTTCTTTATAATCCTTGTTATAATTAGTGAACATATTTGTTTCTTATAAATGTGTATGTTTTGTAGTGTTTAATTATTTGTTTTCCCGGTTAAATGGCGGATAACGGTACTCTGTGACGATTAAGTCGGACTCATCAGTTTCCCACAAACACTGATATTTGTACATAATTTTGTTTTCTCATTCTCTTTCATTTGGATTTAAAAAAAAATGGATAAAAGAATTTCCCCTACTCTCAAAAAGCGATTCTATTTTCTTCCCAAAACTGAAATTTTAGAAATATATAAAGCCAGGCTAGAAAGGTTAAGAATGTTTATGAATAAAGGCATTCCGAGAAGACGCGTCACGTTGGATAATTGAAGCAAAGGTAAGATTAGCAGGAGAATTTTCATTTTCTCCTACTAAATGCTTGCCTGGTGTTGGAAAAAGTTCATATTCAAAAAAACGAAGGGCCAAAAGAATGCAAGTTTGTCACAAATGTGCTAGATGGACTTGTGACACACGATGTCGTTCTTTAGGTATGGTTTCCAGAATTCGAGAGGACAAAATTCAATTCATAAAGGATGGAATGAGTAAGGAGTCTTTAGATGACATTCTATGGACTTTTGATACGCATCCTTGTGGATTTATGCATCGTGAAATTCTCCGATTATGGCTCCAATTTCGAGAAGAACATGAACTTTGTCTTGGGAATCTGACGTTAAAAGACCCTGTTTGCCAATTTATAAGAAAATTGGATGGGAAGCATATCCCCGACCTATAGAGGGCGTTTAAGCCGTTTCTGGACGTAAAACCAGAGGAAGATGTGAGCCACAATCACAACTACTTTTCTGTTTATTCACATGCTAGCATTTTATTTTGACTTTATTGTCTTTATTTTCAAACTTTTTGACAAAATAAAAGTTCCAATAATTATATCTACTGTTGCATTCCCTGTTCATATCTCAATAAATAGCGTTGCATTCACCCGTTCTTTTACACCATTCAGTTTGTATCAGAAAAAAAGAGAGAAAAAATATATATAAAAAAATGGAGAGTTCTTCTTCCCGTAGAATTAACTGTGTTGTTGTATTTTGTGGTGCAAATCCTGGGAAAGACGGTTGTTTTCTTGAGGCAGCTGATAATCTCGGTAAATTTCTAGCAGAAAAACACATTAACTTAGTATACGGGGGAGGTAGTTTTGGGTTGATGGGGCGTGTTGCTGGTTCTGCCTATTTGGGAGGAGTCAGAGTCTTAGGAGTTATCCCGAAACCATTAGTTGTCCGACAAATCACTGGCCAAACCATTGGAGATGAGTTAAGAGTATCAAACATGCAAGACCGAATGGTGAATATGATGCATAATGCAGATGCCTTTATCACCCTACCTGGTGGTTTTGGTACACTAGAGGAGTTATTCCAAGTGATCTCCTGGGCACAACTTAACATTCACCAAAAGCCTATAGGTATTCTTAATGTTAATGGTTTCTTTGATGGTTTATTGTCTTTTATAGATTATGTTGTAGAGAAAGGTTTTATTTCATCTTCTGCAAGACGAATCATAATTTGTGCAACAACACAAGTGAACTAATTGATCAACTCCAAGCATTTGTTGTTGAACCTGATCCAAAAGTGGCTCATGTTGTTTGGTCCGAGGATAGAAGTAAAAAATGCAGATTGGATTTGTCTCTGACGTTGTGAGATTTATCTTTCACGGGTATAACTACTACTGTATTTTTCCAGTTTCATTTCAATAAGCCATACATCAGGCAATATCTTCTAAACATTACTTTCCTATTTATTTTTTTACATTGAGGACAATGTTTTAGATAAGTTGGGGGGAAGGGATAATTGATATTATTTTTGGTAATTTTTTTTCTAGTTTGCAATGAGTGATTTTATTTTAAAAAAAAAACTGATGCCAGACTAAAAAATGTCATTTTGATGTTCTTGAGACGCATCTCTATTATGATGTTGTTGTGTTCTTTTCTTTAAAAAAAACATGGCATGTTGTATTTGGTTTAAAAAAATTTGTGAATTATCAAGCATGAAAATAGCTTTATTGTTAAATTCAATGATGATATCTTGATTAAATAAAAACAAAAAAAAGAGAAGAAATTGCTTTATGCACATTCTAGGCTTTGTGGAGAGATTGATTGTGATACATATAACTGAAAGTTTGATCATGATAAAGTGTTTTATTTTCAATATTCACACATCTTTTGTGAATAAGTGGTGAGTTTGAGAAAACAAGCATTCTGAACTTTAATTGGTCATTTGAAATGGTTATGTTGTGATCTGAAATACTTAAATATGTCTACCTACCATGTGAAGAAATGATTTGGTTAATATCTACATTTTCAATTTCTATTACAATACTCCATTACAAAATTTGTGATGAGTATTTCTCATTGATATATTATCATGTAAAGTCATGTTGTACAGATGAAAAAAAAAGTGAAAAATAAAAAAAAAAGAAAAAAATGGATAAAAAAAAAAAAAAAAGAGAAAAAAAAAAAAAAAAAAGAAAAAAATGCATATTATTACTTACCACTACATTATAGCTCAAGTGGTATTACTCGTCCTTTATAAAGGTATTGGTGAGGTTCGAACCCGATATTTTTCAAATTCTTTGAAATCTATCCCCTCATTCCAATCAAGACTCCCAACTTATTAAAAAAAAACTTTGTTTACCATTCTAAACCAATGAAATTTCGAAACATATTTTGGGTATTTCAAATTTAGGTATTTCAAATTTTATAACTACCTATCTTATGCTCAATTTTGGTTTGAATGCTTGTCCTAAATTTTATTGGCCATTTCCTTGAGTTTAACTGAACACCTTTCCAACTCCATGAGTGAACACCTTTTAAATGATAAATACTAACCCGTGAGGATACGGAGTTGAGGCTTTTTCATGATTAAATTTGAAGTTTATGTATCCTGTTTTGCGAATGCAATGGTGGTTTTGTGCATATATATACAATAATTATTCTCTATAAAAAATATATATAAAAAATTATATTTATTCTTGATAGCATCTATGATAATTGACAATAAACTTTGTGATTGTTAGACATTTTCACAAGTTTTTGTTAAAGAAATAATATCATGTCATGTTCATAAAAATTTCTTTTGTATTTTGTGCGCTTTAATTACTAGGGACTAGTAATAAGCTGGTTGGGGGGTGTGATAAACGTTAAAAATATACAATTACTTTCGGTTTATAATAATATTTTACCTTATTAATATTAGTAATAATATAAATTTATAGTATTATTATGTGTTATAAATAAAATAGGAAATCAATACAAAATTGTAGTAGGAAGCATTTTTTATGCAGGTTCGGATCAATGCGCATAACTTTCAATTCCGGCATGATTTAGGGATGATTCTTGAAGATATGGATTGTGAATACATTCTTTAACAAATATTCAGAGATATTAAAGCCTAAATCAAAGTTTGGGATGATATTTTCTTGGATCAAAAGTTCATCAACATTTCATGTTTCAAGAGACCCATTTGTTGTCAAGACTGGACCAAGGTCAGTATTTTGGGCATAACTCGAAGACCACATGTTAAATGGTGCTGAAATGTTTACTGTGTCTTCCCAACTCATTTGGTTACAACTTTAATTAAGACTCCCAAGTCAAATTAAGTCGGAAAGGATTTTTACAAAATGCAACAAGATGCTGCAGTCATGATCCCGCAGGCCAACCACTCCACAATTATTACATCATATCTTGGCCAATAATGCTTGGATTTCATTTAGTTAAATGTCTGGTTTTACTTCAACCGACTACTAACGTGGATACCTTAATTTGTTGTAGACAAAAGAATGCATGAATACTTGAGTCCATAAGCAAGTATTGGTGTTATAAGATAAATTATTATTGGTAATAAAACATGTTCACCTTATTACATGATTTATATTTAGAATATCTTTCTATTGGAACCTTCGTTGTGTATGGATTCCAATAGTAGTAATTAAAGAGGTAAGAAAATATAATCATTCCTTTATCCGAAATCAAGAGTGGATCTCTATCCTCAATAATTTTATTATTCAAATTTATCGTAAAAAAATATTTCTTACTAGTGTAAAATACATCTATTTATTTCTCAAAGAAAAATATTCTCTGCAAACTTACATAATCTTCCCTGTGGATCGATCTCGGACTCACGAGAAATTTATTACTTGAGACAACCTGCACTTGGGTTTGCAACCTTAAAGTTGTAGCAATCCCCGAGTTCACTCATTCCATAGTATCGTTATTTCAATTAGTTAGATTTTGAATATGAATAATTTGTCTATGAATTATTTATCTTCGATGTCTGTCTAAACATCTTGTGATTCCCGGGTTTGGGAGTAGGTTAATGAACACTTTTATTTGATGATTAATGATAATTGAAGTTAATGTTTTCTTCCTCTATTCAAGTACTTTGCTTTAATTCTTGTTTTATCAAAAGGCCATTGATTTAAACTTGTTTGATGTATTGATTCATAATTCTAACCGAGGAGTTTCAATACTAGATCTTGAGTACTTGACACAAATAGCTTGCATGATTGAGAAGTCTGTGAATATTTGTGAGACCTTATAATCTTTTGAACTTTTGGGAGTTGGATATCTCATGTTGAGTAGAGATGCTAACATAGATATTCCAATCAACGTTTTTACATACATCTCGAGAGAGAGGGTAAATTACTTTGGTGATTGGTCTATAGAGAAGAATATGCTTAACTTTGTTTTGATTAATCTGATAATAAAAGGGGGATATTAACTGAAACCATAACCCAGGAATCCATCCATTCATACTTGATCTTTCAATCAATTGCTTTGTTATTTTAGGATAATTTCTGCTTTAGTGTTTATAAAATCAATCCTTCAAATTTCGATAGTCTAAATAAAAATCTATTATAATCCAATACTCAGTATATTAATTTATTAGTCCCCGTGGATTCGACCTTGCTAATCATATTCTATAAACTGCACCGTACACTTGCGGTGAAGCTAAAAAATAAGGCGAACAGTGTAGGACCCTTGAACAATGTTAAGTTTGCAACCGAGTTGTACTCTTGGTATTACTTTGTAATTTTGGACTGTAACTTATTCCGCAATATTAACTCTGTTTGGGATTGCTTTTGTTGAATGACTCGACTTATTGTTAGTCCAATTTGCTACGATAATCTAGAGGGGGTGAATAGATTATGCTGATTTTCCGATTTTTGCCCTCTTTTTTTGAATGTAAGAGTGATAACAAGAATGTAAGTGCGGAAAATTAAACAACACTCGATGATTTATAGAGGTTCAATCCACCTAGGGCCTAATCCTCTACCACCCCGGTATATCCGAAGTGGATTTCGAAAAGAAAAAAAGATTTATTAATAGATACCAAACTATTACAACATTTACCTTGAAGAGCACCAAACTCTTCTTACAACACTACCTATGAAGATTACCACAATCTTCCAACTCGAAGAGCACCAAACTCTTCTTCACCTCGAAGAGCATCAAAATCTTCTTCACCACGAAGAGCACTAAACTCTTCCAATACCTCGAAGAGCACCAAAGTCTTCAACACGAAAAGCACCAAGCTTTTCAATCAAATCAACCAAACGTGTTCTTGCAAAAAGA
Organism: Rehmannia glutinosa; assembly: GCA_016081115.2. NCBI lineage: Eukaryota > Viridiplantae > Streptophyta > Magnoliopsida > Lamiales > Orobanchaceae > Rehmannia > Rehmannia glutinosa. The sequence continues at coordinate 69,383,762 of CM071924.1, read as the reverse complement.
ACACTAACAAGGATTTCTTGTTTTTGATGATGTTACAAATACAATCAAGATTACACTTTAAATGAAATATTATAACTCAAAAGTGCAAGTGTAATAAAAAAGGAAAGCCTAATAAGCAAGATGTGAAAGTGATAAGCTTAGGCTATTACAACAAGAATGTTGAAAATAAAGACTTAGACAAATTTGTAGTTTTTCTTGTTGTGTTGTCTTGTAGAGTTTCTTCAAGCCTTCATCTATTTGTGTTTTCAAATGAAGATTATAGCTGTTAGAAATCAGTCCCTCAGAATCATGAAAAATTGTATGTTGTGCAACAGATAGTTTGCTGATAAAACCTTAGGTCGATCGGTTGACCACAAATACATAATTTGAAATATAGCACTAAAATTGCCCTGTTGGACTGGTCCAAGGGGGGTTGGACCAGTCGACCTCATGTTCGACCGGTCGACCCCCATGTGGATCGGTCCAACACTTTGAAATCTTGATACAGAGAAGATCCAGCAAAATAAAAACCCCTAGGTACCGGTCGACCACTTGGTCGACCAGTTGACCCCCTGGGTTTTTCGTCCGTCTCGTTTCTGTTTCAGAAATCAAACTTTTAGGCACGGATTGCCCTCTAGGGCGACCGATTGAACAAGAGATAGAAGTGTTGTCCAATTTTTATAAAAAATATACTTGAATAAATACTCCGAAAAATTAGTAAGAATATTTTAAATCGATTAGGAGTATTTTAACAACATTTGAAGACATTGTTTTGGTGAAAAACCCAGTTAAATAAAATCATCAAAATTACGATAAAAATATTTATCCAACACTTATTTGGATTAATTTATATTTAAGCTATTGATCACATCGTGGTCCCGTTTGGGACGTGACATGCTTGCCACGTCATCAGACAAATGGCGGTTGGCGGAAGCCCTCATAAAAACCAAGTGTTTTTATTTTTTAAAAACAATCGTTGCGCACGTCGTTCACATTACAAGGCCATAATCAAAGTTCAACATAAATCTGGTAAACAATTCTCACGAATTCTAAGAGAAAATTGTTTTCCTATAAAAAACTTTGAATCGCTATAACTTTTTCGATTTAAATCCATTTTACATGTAGAATATATCAAATTAATCATATTATTGAAATCTACAATTTGACACCAATATTGCATGCATAAAAACAGAAAATACAAATTCAAAATTTTCAAATAAAAAATCAAATCAAATGTATCATCAAACTCAAACACATCACATAAGCGAGATCGAGCCTTAATAGCTCTGATACCACTGTTAGCAAATATGAGTCGAAACATACATCACATATTTTCCATATAAGGTGGATCAAATATACATATTTGCAACGGAACCATCAATCCAAGTAGCCAGGATTGAGCCCGTCTACAAGCTTCCTTTTGATCCATGATTAAGCCATCTACAAGCCTCCTTGCGATTGAACCACGAACAACTAACGAACTTTGTAGATTGGTTGAACCATGAGCAAAGCACGAACAAGATTATGATCCATCATTCTCGTTGGTATAAATAATTACTAGAATTATTTAATTGGATGTGCACACCTTAAACCCTTGGAAAACTTTGGTGATGCTCCAAAAAGAAAATTGTAGAGACAAATTTTAGGAGAGAGATTTCTGATATGCCGTATGAGAGAAATAATAGTTTCTACTACTTATAATATAGGGAGAGAATATAAAACGATATATCTCAATCCTTATTATAATTGGATCTTACCATATTAGATGCAATCTCAAAATGCATGCTAATCAATTAGGATCCCCAATATCTTTCCTTATTTAAAAGATATGGATGTAATCTCCAATACAAATAATCTTCCATAAAATACCTCGATAATACTACGTAAAAAGTAAAATAATGAACAGACCTGAAGCGAGAAAGAGAAGAGAAGCGAGTTGGCGATCTTTCAACTGGCAGTTTCATACCAGATAGAGACAAAGATGGAATCAGTACACTCGCCACTATAGGTGCACAGAAAAGAGAATTCATTTTCTAGAAATGGATAAAAAAAACGCCAGGACGAGATTTAATAATCGTAAAAATTATGCGAACAGAGAAATAATTGAAAGAATACCTGCAACGACGAGGCGGCTTGGCAACGAGCGCGATTTGCGGTGGTTGGGAGAATGATTTGAGAGAGAGAGAGAGAGAGAGGAGAGGAGAGGAGAGGCGGCCGAATAGGGCTTCTAAAATTTTTGGGCAGGGGTGCAAAAAACGTGAAGAGGGAGGAAGGAATTAGGTAAATTAATTATAATATTTTTGTGACAACATAAGTGTCGCTGCTAATACTTCCACTAATTAGAGGATTGACCAAATTTTAAGGAAGGAAAAAAATTTCGGCAACAATGTCGTCACAATTCTGAGTTATTAGTGACAACATATTTATGTATTCGTCACTATAGGTATTAGTGACCAATTATTTGCTAATGCAATTTTTAGCGATGACATTATCACTAAAAATACTTTTTTGTGACGACAACATGTCGTCACTAATACCTTCATAATTTCTTGTAGTGTGTTAACTTCTTTACTTGGTTAGCACGTGATGAGGGAGTTCAAGATCTTCTTTGATCTTTACATATGCGCGATAAGTTCTCCTAAATTTGTTCATTTATGCTCGGTTAAATAAATAAATATAAATGAACGCTATATAAGTTTGTTCTCGAGTTATTTGCCGAAAGTTCTATTGATTTACAGCCTTAATCATCCACATCAAATAGCTTTGAAAATTTTGAACAACTTCATTTACAAAAATAAAATATAAAACCCATGATTAAAAATATGTAAATTAGCTACGACAATGGATGGGAATGTTTGCAAGAACCAAAAAAAAAATGAACGTTATATCTGAGGTTGTTCACGAGTTGTTTATTGAAGGCTCTGTTGATTTATAGTCCTAATCATCCCTATCAATCAGCTTTGATATTTTTGTAAAACTTCATTTACAAAAATAAAATTAAAAAAATCCATCATTAAATATGTAAATTAGCTATAACCATGGATGGGATTGCAAGCACCAATAAACAAAATAGTGATTCTAAGGATACATCTTAGAAAAACAGAGGTGTTTGCAAACACTTTCGATAAAGTCAGGCACATCTTCATGCGTAATCTATCGAGTACATTTTCAAATTGTGCACATTTGGTCCTAATTTGTTCTGCAATTGTTGACGTGGTGTTGCAGCGAGAACTTTTGACATGGATGAAAAATTGGGGATCTTTTGCCATTTAGCAGCTGACTCAATATTTTGTACTTGTGAAAAATAAAAAAATACCACATAAGCATATTTATGGGAAAGTTGCATACTCATATCATATTTCTAAAATACAAATATTTATTAACAAATATAAAAAGAAAAAAATAAATAAAATTTTCAAAATTTCATTAAATAATATTTATTAGATTAATGCCAAGCAGACGAAATTAATTGCAAGAAATTTTTAATTAAATAAAAGAAAAATGTTATTTTTGTTGATGTTGTTGTTAACAAATAGACATAAAAAATCATGGTGAAATCGAATAGACATAGTCACATAGAGTTGAATTGATTTTTCTTTATGTTTTTTTATTTGTTTGGGTCACTGGTGAAAATATACATATGATCTATATATATGTAAATTTACCAATATTTTTTCGTTTGATTTTTGTAATAAAACAAAGAAATTATTGCTTTAAAAAAATTGAATCGGGTCACTGGTTTCCGAGTTTTTTATCGGGTTTGACCGGGTGGCAACGGTTTTTTAGGCACCTGGTTTTAATATAGAACCGGATCGGACACGTGATTGATTCCCGATTAAACCGTTTAAATCGGTCGGTCCAGTCCGGGTTCCAAAACATTGGTGTCAATTAGATCACCGCACCAGGTTTGTGTTTGGTTTATGGTTGATTTTAGGTTTATGCTCAAAATACATCAAATATTAAGTAAAAATAAAACAACTACGTTTTAGATATATAAGTTGATGGAGACAACAAAAGAAGAATAAGCATGTGTGCAAAACAAAGGTAGAACCGATTCAGAATATTCGTAATTATCGTACTGAGGTAAGTATATAAACCTTAAGTTGAATTATTGAAAATCGAAAATATTTTTGATCTAAAGTTACATTCAGATTGTACAATTTGTATAGATTCAATTTTTGGGTTGAAGCACAATTTGAGTTACTATTGATGAATTCAATTTCGAAAATTATTTTGGTGTACGGTTCTATGGTTCATATTTTTGCATATCCATTACAATTATACAAAAATAAAGTTTGTTTATTATTGAAGAATCTGAACTTTACGAATTATTCCTTATGGATGTTGTGATTTGGTATAATAGTATCTATACATTATACTTCGTAGAAATAAAATTCTTTTTTTATGGAATTTTGAGATTTTTTGGATGTAGAAAGTGAGACTTGTGTCATTTGGTCTTCTCCTTTCGGCCAACCGGCGAACCACCACCACAAGTCAATAGATCAGGCGCAGGTTAGGTGGATACGAGTCTGTGCGGCCACTGGTTGCACAGATTAGTCGGACAATGGTTATTCGCAAAGGACGGAGTACGGGTTGATTGCAATTTCTTATTGTAGCCATGTGACGCCATTGTGGTGGCTAGTCTTCTGCCGCTGATGTTCCCCAACGAAGTGCGCTGTGTGTTGGACTAGACCCGCCGTGTGAATGTTGGTTGCCTGATTGGTGTAAGCGATGAGAATTTGGGTTCAAATGGAGATGATGGTTTTTTTTGTACAATAATTAGGAATTTTGGGGTCAATCTGAAATTTGTAAAAATTTTGGATTTGTTTACAATTCAGTCTTGTTTTGTATTTTTCTGGTATTAAAATATTTTTGTGGTTTATTTACAATTTATATTTTGGTTGGATTCACACGTTATATCATGATTTGTGGTAAATAAATTGTTGATTGGGCTTAAATTGAACATTTGTGTTAATTTTAAATTTAAGTCTAAATTTGGATTTTTGGACTTAACGAAAATTATATTCTGAGCCTAATTCAGTTTTGTAAATTTTATTTCTAAATAAAGTTAAAACTGAATGGTAATGTTTGAGTTGTTCAACTATAAATGATTTTAAGAGTAACAAAGTATAAAATTGTGTTTTTACTAAAATTACTCTTGAGAATGTTATAGGTATGCAAATTCAGTGGGTTTTCCCTTTGATCGGGACATGTGTCCCATTTTGGATTTTTTTATTCTGAAAAAGTCACATGCATATGTGAGAACGGGAGACATGTCATGATCAAAGGGTAATTATGTACTACCCATTTGGGTATGTAGGTCCCAAGGGGTGTGAGTAAGGTTTAGAAGGGAGGTTGAATAAACTTTGCCAACTTTTCGATTTTAGTCCTTTTAAAAATATTACAAAGTTAAATACACAAAAGTCCTTGGGACAACAGCAGGTTAGTTAATCAAATTAGTTAGCCACTCAACACTTGAATGAATGAGTTGATAGAATAACTCAATTGTTTAGACTAAACATTAACTTGGTTGTGATGAGATTTTCAGCGGAAGACTTAACACCCTTTAATTTGGTTTAAGTTTGTTTTAACACTTGATTTTAGCACCTTGTTAATTATCAGTTGGATAGCAAATTATCAGCAGATATAAAGTGATGTGCAGAAATAAAATGTTGAAGTGTAAATGACACAATAATTTTTATAAGGTTCGAAGATGGGGTAATCCTTCTACTCCTCTCTTCTCCAACTCCTGGAGGAATCCACTAAGTATTGATCAGAGTACAAAGTGGTTATCAGTCCAGATACAAGTCTTGATCACACAGCTGACTTGCACGTTTGGGACTCAGTCTGGAGATGCCTTGATCACTCAGCTGGCTTCTTGTCCGACTCAGTTTCTTCACAGGGAGGCTGCTTTGCTACTTCAACTAACTTTCTCAAGCTTCTTGGATTTGATCACGAAGTCCTCCAATAACTTGAGATTGGTTCAACCTTGAACCTTTCTACAATCCTCCTTGGAAAGTAGACCCTTTTTTATTCTTCAAAAGTTTCCTCTTCAATAGTTTGAAGTTGTCTTTCCTTTACAGCTTAGTATTGGATCGATTTCCTTCGAGATTTAGGCTTGAGGATTTGCTTGAATAACTTGAGAATATATTGTAGGTCACAGTTTGAATAATTGCTTGATTGTTCGCGGTTCAGGTAACCTTCTCTCAACGAGATTCATCAACCTTTTATAGTGAATCTTGTCCGACTCAGCTTCTTCACAGGGCGGCTGCCTTGCTATTTCAGCTAACTTTCTCAAGCTTCTTGGATTTGATCACGAAATCCTCCAATAACTTGAGATTGATTCAACCTTGAACCTTTCTACAATCCTCCTTGGAAAGTAGACCCTTTTTGATTCTTCAAAAGTTTCCTCTTCAATAGTTTGAAGTTGTCTTTCCTTTACAGCTTAGTGTTGGATCGATTTCCTTCGAGATTTAGGCTTGAGGATTTGCTTGAATAACTTGAGAATATATTGCAGGTCACAGTTTGAATAATTGTTTGATTGTTCGCGGTTCAGGTAACCTTCTCTCAACGAGATTCATCAGCCTTTTATAGTGAACTTTCAAAAATCTGCCCGTTGAAGAGATAGGTTGAATTTTTGAAAATCACTTGTGTTCGTTTGCTTGTCTTGTTGCAGTCCTTGATGTTGACATTTCCTCGTATTAAATGAACGTTCAGCTTTTCAGAATCTGACACGAGGTGCAGTGCTTCCCATTGATTTATTCCTTTTGCACGCTTCTGGGACTGAGCATTTTAAGACATGGCAGCATGGAAGTATTACTTATTTAAGTAACTTCCTTGACTTATGTGCAACGGATTCTTTTCGATCGTCTTGACTTAATCTGCGATCCTTTTATTCCCCAGGTGACTTTGAGTCGACTTCCAATCAATGGATGACTCATCTCCGGCTTCAACTTTGAGACTTGGCTTCTTGAGTTGACTTGATTGACTCTTCATACAGCTGTGTCCCAGCTGATACTCCTTTAGTCGAGTCCTTGACATCTCTTCCTTGCCACACTCAGCTGCTTCACAGCGGAGTCTTTATCCTAGTCTTCAGTTGACTTCTTGTATATCCAGGCATAGCTGACTTGACTCAGCTCATACAGCCCTATCTATTACAATATGAATTACAAGGAAAATGTGGTGCCAACTTTCTAGTCTAAGTTTTACAAGGCATTCATCAAAATCTAAACAATAAATTTCCCAACAATTTCCCCCTTTTTGATGATGCCAAAACTTGAATACATACAAACAATATGTAAATAGCAAAGAAACATACAGACAATGCAGAAACAAAGAATGTATGCGTAGAATCAATCCTTTTTATTGATCATAGCATTTTTGTTCTTTACACAGCTGTTTACAATGTGTATCAGAGCAAACATAGTATTCTATATCTACGCAAAAATATACAAATTACAAGTTTCTTATTCAACAACGTACAGAAGACTTACATATGCATTTACAATAGTAAAATACATGAAGGGGTGGACAGCAACACTTCATCGCCTTTGCTGCCTCCTTCTTTCTTCTTCAGCTCTGTCGTCCTCTGCTCTATTTCTCTTCTTTTCATCTTCAGCTGCTTTCTTCTTCTCGTAAGCTCTCTTTGCAGCTTCATCTCTTCTCTTTATTTCCTGTCTTTCTTGCCACAGCTGATCTTGTCTTTTGTTCTCTTCTTCAATTCTTTTCGCATATTCAGCATTCTTTCTAGCCACTTCCCGATTGGCTACTTCATCATACCCAGCCTAGTAGATCCTTCCCTTCTTGCCTTGATCTACGTATTAAATGTTTTTAGGTAGAGGTCTAGGTATAAAGCCTCTACCTCCGCCACTTCTTCCTCCTCCTCTGGGCGTGTACTATACTGGACTCTTCTTCTTTCCAACAGAGTGACCAGTGAGAGCGATCGCTGCTAGTCCGCTACTTGTCGCTTCTTCGCATGACTTGACCTTTTTCGAGATAAGTCCCGTGCTTGGGTCAGGACATGTTTTTGAAGTATCCTTCGGACTCGAGCGTTTTAAACTCTTCAACGGATCTTGGCTTGTTTCCATCTTCTAGAATGGCATCTATATCTTTTCCTGTCGGAGTGCCTCAGAATTGTTTTAACATCTCTTCAACACGAACATCCGTTCTTTTATCGAAAACCTCCATCTCTGCTTCTACAATCTTTTTCTTATGAGACATGGGCACAGCAGAGTGATAGAGCGGCAGAGTTACAGGAAGTTTATTGATTATGCTGGTTGTGACATGACCTTGCTGAGGGGTTTCAACAATCATTAAGGTCATATCCTTTGACCTTTCCCCCTCAACAGCTTTTCCCTTCTCTTTTCTCTTTTCAACAGCTGCATCTGTCTTTTCTACAGCGGATGTCTCCTTCAAACTCTTTTGGTATTCCTCTTCCCCCATTTTGACATCATCAAAGGAGAGAGAACCCCTGAAACATCCCAAAGAAGCATGAAGTCCAAATCGGTGATGGTTGAATTATGCTTGAGTCACCAGAGTATGCTATTCAAACTCGAGCGGGTGGCTTTGGACTCGGCCGCCACCGTTTCATTTCACCATAAGAAAGCCGGGACTTGGCATTCATATTCTCCTCTACGCGCGCGTTCTTTGCGATGAAATTCACGCAACAATTCCATCTCGATTGTATGGGAGGCATGCAATCTCTCCATATAGGTCCGCATCATTTGCCTTCATGTCGGCATTGTCGGCCTCCGGATCGGCATTCGGTTGTATAGTGCCTTGAAGTAGCGAACCTGCTCGAGACGCATGGCACTCTGCTGTTGAGACCATTCCCTTATTCTGACCACCACTCCTCTCAAATTTGCTGTGAGAGTGGCATCTCTATTGTCCAGGCACATGTCGAGAGAGGCTTGGTGCCGTTCAATCTTCTCAATCTCTTCACAGATCTTCTTAAAGATTTCACGCATCTCAGCTGTCTGACTTGAGTCAGCTGTCGGCCATTCTGCATCAAAATTGAAATCAACTGGTACAATCGAATCAGTCGGAATTACGGGATCTTCTTGGACAATATAGAGCTTATGTTCTCTTGCAGTCTCTTCTTCGAGCATGGGCAGCTCATGAGAAAAAGGGAATACTTCTTCATAAGCATCGTCTCGCACTTGAGATATTGTGCACGAGGTGGTCTCTGTTGCAGCTCTGGAAGCCTGCGCAGTTGACTGTGATTAAGCTGGGGCCTTTGATGGTATTGACCCGTTGGTGAGCCGAGCCTGCTGCTTTAATGCCTTCTTCGATCTCACCGGTTTATCCTTTTGAGTTATCGTTTCGGCCGTATCGAGCGTCATCAGAAGATGATGAGACTTGAGGATTTGGCTCATCATCAAAATTGAATATTTGTCGAGCAGCCTTGAATTCTGACTTGCTCATACTTGGTGGAACATCCTCAGCAGAGTCTTCTTTAGCAGGGGTTGATTCAGCTTCATATGCAGAACCCAAGAATGTTGTATCAGGATCATCCTGGGAGTCATGAAGAGCGTTGATTTCCTCCTCTGAATCAACAATTATGTTCTGATGAATGCTCTTATCTCCTTGATTTTTACCTAGGGAAGTCTCAACCTCCCTTAGGCCTTCATTACCTCCTGCAGTCTCAACTGTAGCGGGGCTTTGTATAATCCCTTCGACAGTCGCAGTTGTCTTAGGGTCTTCTGCAGTGGCATCCACAGGAGTCTGAACTCCGTGGATTGCACTTTCATTGCCCAGAGTGTTAACTCCCGGGGCAGATCCATCCTGTGCCTCGATCGCATCGCATCGCAACGCCCTCGACCGCAAAGCCGTTGGCACTTCAAATTGAGACCGACGAATCGCCTGAGAGCTTCGTCAATGACAACTTGTTGTTGTTCTCGCTTTTTCCTTCTCCACTTTGCCTCCTTTCGCATTGTGGAGTCATCTGCAAAGATCCTCCGACCTAGCCGCAGGTGGAGTGAGTTTCCCCTCACCGGCGCACCACCGAGTGATCGATGGTGGGGTCACTCGCTCCGCTCCGGACTCATTGCTTCTTCAACAGGGGTTGGCTAAACTTGGGTCCCCAAGTTCCCAGTGTCATCGCCAATTCCCATAGATCCATCGTTTGAGTGAACTGGGGAAGTGGGTGCAGCAATAACTGTGGCAATCTGTTGCACTACTCCCAAAGGATCAATTTCCAGCTGTGATATGGAAGACTCTCCTGGTCCTTCCATTAGCTTTTTCTCATGCATCAATGTGGATTCCTGCATGGCTTGCTGCATGTCCAACTTTTCTTGTGCAGCAATAGGGTCCATGTCCTCATCACTGTCTGAGAGCATGTCAAGATGAGGATGAGTATGGTCGCTGGTTCCAGTTAGAGGACAAATGCTTGCTTTCTCACGAGCTTCAGCTTCCTCTGCTAATCTCTCCTTTTCTTTTTCCTTGAAAAAAAATATGCAAGATATCCAAGCAGTTATCTTCATCAAGTGCACCTCAAGCACGTGGGTAAATCCTAGGAAATTCAGCAATTCTTCCTCTTCCTCAATGAATTTAGGGCGTTCAAACTGTACCCTCGAGTGACTCAGCTTCCATGCTCGCCATTCGCGCAGACGGCATTGGATGTCTGGGTACACAGGAGAAACCACCATCACATCATCATCTTCATCCTCTTCTTGTTGCCCTTCTTTTTCAGGAATGGAAGGCAACATACTCTGCTGCTCAAACCCTTCAGCTGCATCGGGGGCAGGTGGAGACACAGCTCTTTCATCAGGAGATTTTATTGTCTCTGCTACATCTTCTTCCTCAGTTGTTCTATCCACATATGGGTCTTATTTTTGCCGCTGCTGATCAGCCTCAGCAGACTTGGTTGTTTCATCAACAAGCTGAGATCGCATTTCTTCAGATCTCGAGACTTTTTCAACTGAGTGGGCGGACTCACTTTGTCTTCTCAAGCTCCGAGAGCTTGGAAATTCTTCTTCTTCTTTTTGTCCTTACTAGAGGAACTTCTGGTTCGGATACCTCTTCCTCAGCTTCCTTGGCGGCGGGGGCCGGTGCATCTTTCTTTGTCTGAGGAGCTCCCTTTCTTGGCTTGGCAGTCCTCTTCTTTTTAATGGTCGGAGAAGGTATTTGGGGTTCCTTCTCCGCTTTGGCTGCGTGGGCAGGAGACGCGGCTACAGGGGCAGGTGCGTCTTTTGTCTTTGCTGTAGGAGCAGCTTTCTTCTTTCCAGCTGCATGAGCAGCTCTCTTTTTAGGAGGGGAGAAAGAATTGTGTGTCGGCGTCGGTCGGTCACCGATTCCCCCTCACTAGTGTCAGCCCTTTTGGCATAGGCTCTCTTCTGGGCTCCTGAGAGATTGGCCTGGAACATCTTCTTGTTGACATGGAATGGTTTTCCATGTAGAAGGGGAACACCCTTCACCTCCATCAGATGGCCAATGACTAGGCCATAGCCAAGTGATCCTCCAAAGGATCCATCCTCCTTGAAAGACTTGTTGCCAATATTTTGGCAAAGTCAGCTGTAAATGAATTCAGCCCAATTGATATGCTTCTCTTCCATGATCGCAACCATGACTATCAGCTTGGTTTTGGACAGCTGATTGAAGCTGCAAAACTTCATGTCTACACACATAGCAACGATATCTATTAGTTTATGATAATCCTCTTTCAGCAGCTTCTTCTCAGCTGTGTAGACAACTTTTGCAGCACATTTGGGTTTGGCTACTTCCTTCCATGCAGCAGCCAGGTTGACGTCGGCTTCATATATTTCCGGCATGCCCTTCAACGGCAATAAACAGTGCTCCGCAACGGTCCTTTGCAGTGATTAGAATGTCCTTGCGGTGGACGGAGGATTTAATCCCTTTGTCCTGCACCTAAGCGTTGACGTAAAACTGTGCGACCTCCTCAACGTATGTCATTTGGTATTCCATGGTGATGAATGGTTTCAGTCCGGATTTCTCAATCTAATCCGTTATCTTCTTCACAAGGGTTTCATCGGAACCCTGTTTTATCATCCCTTCAAAATCCACAGTTGATCCGGTGTGGATTTGTTTTGCGAGCTTAGTGAAATCATGTGCTGGTGCCATTTTAGAAGATTCTACCGATTAAATCTTGATAATCTTGATTTGAGAACAGGTAGGGTTTCGAGAGAGAAAAGAGACTTACTTTCTTAGTTTTGAAGATGAACAGTTTTCAATGTGAGAGAGAAAACTGAAAGAATGAGTATATAATGGTTATGAAAGGACGTGTTTTTGATTTTTGAATTTTGATCAAGATCAATAGCTCAGATTTAGCACGTCTCATTTGCATTTAATTGCTCGCATTTAATGCGGCAGCATTTATATCCAACCATATACTTGTTGTGCATCTTTTGACTGTACCCGTCATAATTACACTGACGTCATCCTTAAAAGTATTCCCGCTTATTAAAAACGATTGAGTTTTTGTCACTTAGTTCATAAATAACTCAGCTTACTCCTTAAATGACTCAAATCTTCTTCTCTCTTTTTGTATAGTGACTCAGCCGTCAGCTAACTCGATACAGCTGACTTCCCGATGCGGCTGATTCACTTGGCTGATTCATGAGACTTGTTCTAGTTTCATCTTCTCACATTCCATCTCTTCTCATTGAGTCTTCTGAGTATCAACTCAGCTCAACTAACCCTAGCTCATGCTTAAGCTCTTCAAATCTTGATTCACATAAGGGTTTGGTGAATATGTCAGCTAACTGCTTATCAGTTGAGATGTATTCCAAGGTGATTTCTTTCTTTTCAACATGATCTCTTATAAAATAATATCTGGCATCAATGTGCTTTGTTCTTGAATGCAATACAGGATTTTGAGTGATTGCAATAGCACTTGTGTTATCACACATAATTGGAATTTCTTTTTCTTCAATTTCATAATCTCTCAGATGTTGTCTCATCCATAAGACTTGGGCACAACAATTGCCCGCAGCCATGTACTCTGCTTCAGTTATGGATGTGGCTATTGAGTTTTGCTTCTTGCTAAACCAGGAAACTAGTCTCTTTCCAAGCATTTGACATGTACCTAAAGTACTCTTCCTGTCAACTCTACATCCAGCATAGTCAGAGTCTGAGTAACCAATACCATAAGCCAACTTCTTGGCATCCCTTTAAATATCTTAGGATTCTCTTAGATGCAGTCATGTGACTTTCCTTTGGAGCAGATTGGAATCTTGCACATACTCCTACTGCAAAGGTAATGTCCGCCGCTTCTTTGTTAGATAGAAGCGTTGATCCAATAAGTGCTCTGTATCTTGTTTGATCCATAGGCTTGCCATCTGCATCCATGTCCATCTTGACTGATGTATTCATTGGTATTTTTACAGAAGACTTCTCTTCCAGACCAAATTTTTTTCATCAAATCTCTGGTGTACTTTGTTTGACTTATGAAAGTTCCATCCTTCAGCTGCTTAACTTGAAGTCCTAAGAAGAATGTCAGCTCTCCCATCATGCTCATTTCAAATTTGTCTTGCATGAGGTTTGAGAATTTTTCACACAGCTCCTTGTTGGTGAATCCAAAAATGATGTCATCCACATATATTTGAACAAGCAATATACTCTCCCCATCTTGAATTCTGAAGAGTGTGCTATCCACTTTGCCTTTGGTGAATCCATTATCTGTCAAAAATTGAGATAATGTATCATACCAAGCTCTTGGTGCTTGTTTCAATCCATATAGAGCTTTCTTTAGTTTGTACACCTTGTCTCCAAGAGTCTTCTGCTCAAAGCCTGGAGGTTGCTCAACATAGACTTCTTCTTCCAACAATCCATTTAAAAATGCACTTTTCATATCCATTTGATATACAATGAAGTTCTTGTGTGCAGCATAGGTAAGAAACATCCTTATTGCTTCCAATCTTGCAACAAGAGCAAATGTTTCATCAAAATCTATTCCTTCTTCTTGGCAATACCCTTTGGCTACCAATCTTTCTTTGTTTCTTACCACAGAACCTTCTCCATTCATCTTGTTTCTAGAAACCCATTTTGTGCCAATAACATTTTTATGGGTTGGTCTCTGCATCAATTCCCATACTTTGTTCCTTTCAAATTGATTCAGCTCTTCTTGCATGGCTTGAATCCAATGTGTGTCATCCAATGCTTGTGACACATCTTTAGGCTCTGTTTGGGAAATAAAACAAGTGAACATTGCTTCTTGTTGTGCTTTGGATCTAGTTATTACACCGTCTCTAACATCTCCAATGACTAACTCTGGTGGATGGTCTCTCAGCCATCTCACATCAGGTTGGAGCAAGTCAGCTGGGTTCAGCCATCTCGCAGCTAAGTTATCTTGAACAGCTCTTTCACCGTCATTCAGCTGTAGACTTTCCAGCTGTCTTTGAGAATCAGCTATCTCATCTTCATCTTAGTTGATTGCTCTTACTTCAGCTTCAACATAGGGACTCTTCTGCATGGTTGGCTGATTCAACTTGTCAGCTAACTCTTCAATGTCTTCTCCATTCACATTAGGTTCGTCAAAAACCACATGGATAGACTCTTCTCGTGACCATAGTCCTATTGTTCAACACTCTATAGGCTTTGCTTTCAGCTGAGTATCCCAAAAAGATACCTTCATCAGCTTTAGCATCGAAAGCCTTCAAATTATATTTGCCATTGTTGTGGATGAAGCATTTACATCCAAATATCATGAATACCAACGTTTGGCTTTCTCCCTGTCCTATTGTTCAACACTCTTGTTTCCTGTCATGTGTCTGGAACAGCCACTATCCATGTACCAGGTTCCTTGACACTCAGTTGTTCCTTGAACCTGCAATCAAGGAAATCAGTTTTTAGGTACCCATACTTGCCTGGGTCCTGAGGGGTTAGTGTTGTAAGATGATCCAACCAACCTATAGCCAAATGATCTGACTCTAAGAGGTTGCCATCTATCTGTGCCATAATCATAATTCACTTTGGCAAATTGCTTGGGGGCATTAGGTTCATGCAGCTGTCTCTATTGTCTGTATGCCTGTGTGTCTTAGCAATTACCTTCTTTGGGTAGCTGTGATGTTTCTAAGTGTAGTGCCTAGGTGCATTTGTGTGCTGATGATAGCTCTTTTGCCTTTGAAATGGCCTTTGCTGAGTTCTTGGCCTTTCCCATTTAGGCTTATATTCCATAGTTCTTTGCTGATATTTCACATTATTCCAATCAGCTTGGCTTGGGTAGTTTCTACCATTCCCATCATATGTGTTTCTTTGATAAAACTTCTGGGTTTTTGGTAGTTCTGTTTATTCTTCACAGAGTATTTTCTATTTGGAGTTTGCTGAGGAACTCTCTGTGGATTTCTTCTCGCTGTCCTCTCAAAGATACTCAATCGGTGTTTTCTTTTTCCTTTATATCCAAGGCCAGTTTGTTTGTGATTGTGCTTTGAAGTGAATGTGGGTGCAACGTTTGGTGTCTTGGATTTTTGAGATGCTTCATTACTTGAAGATCCTTTTTCCAAAATCACTCTGGGAGTTTGACTGTGTACAAAGGAAATGAATCATATGCCAGTTTTATCTCCACACTCTTTTTGGCTCAATATAAGGTCATCCAATATTTAGATGCCTTTGTGAAAGATGCAATCACATTTTTGAGATCATTTTCCCTCTTTTCTATAACAGCTATCTAAAAACTATCTCTGCTATTAGTTTTGCATTTTCAGCTTTAAGCTCTTTGTTCTCATCAGCTAAGTGACTTAGAGTACTCAGCTCCTTAGTCGGCTGTGAGTTTTGGCTTTTGAGCTCGTTGTTTTCCTCATTTAATAGTGTGTGTGAGGATTTAATGTGCTCAAAATCTTTCATCATTTTGCCTAATGAATCATAAAGATCAGTGAGTGATGAAGTGTGTGTGTCACAATCACTATCACTAGAATCTGAGTGAGATGAGTTAGAGTGTACCTCATCTTCTTGGCCAGGTTGATCTTGTTCTTTAGCCATTGGACAGATCAATGCTTCTTCTTCTTAATCACTTGAGTAGTCGCCACTACTCTCGAGTCCACCGCTTCTTTGGACTTAGTCTTTGTCTCAAATAGTCTCTCTACACCAACATGGCCTTTTTCTTTTCCTATCTTCTTTCTCTGAAGACTCTTCTTTCTTCTTCATTCCTCTATTTATTGACTACAGGATATGGACAGTCAATAGCAAAGTGTCCTGGTTGTCTACAGTTCCAACACAGGTTCTCAACTCTTTGATCAACTCTTTCCATTCTTGGATCATCAGCTCTCTGGTATTCAACCTTTTAATATTCAGCTCTCTTGGGTGGCCTATCTTCCCTTGACTTGGAGGGGGCTGAATGTCTCCTGGAAGATTCACCCTTGTTTCTTTTATAGTTCTTGTTGAAGAAATTGTTGAATCTTTTAACCATCAAGGCAATTTCCTCCTGGTCAAAGGCTTCCTTGACTTCAGCTCTCTTCCCATCCTTAACTATAAGTGCAGCTGTTTTGGGTACAGTTGTCTCCTCTTGATCTTTTCTTCTCAGCTCAAATTCATAAGCTCTGAGGTCCGAGAATAGCTCATGATTGGATGTTTTCAATAGGTCCATCGAGTGCCTTAGAGCCATGGTCTTCATTTTCCATTCAGCTGGGAGACTCCTTAGAATCTTCATACACATCTCCTTCTGTGTGTATTCCTTTCCAAGTGCTGAGAGCTCATTTGTAATTTCAGTGAATCTAGCATCCAGCTGATCCATTGTCTCACCTGCAAGCATTTTAAAGTTTTCAAATTTTTGAACAACAACAGATAATTCGTTTTCTTTAATTTGCTCTAATCATTCACAAATTAAAGTTAATTTATCCCAGATTTCTTTTGTTGTTTTGCATGACTTGACTTTATTGAGCATTGCTTTGTCCAGAGTCTTGTAGAGAATATCCTTGGCCACGTTGTCCAAGTTGTATCTCTTTCTGTCATCATTGGTCCATTCAGTCCTTGGTTTTTCAACTAAGGGTCTTGGTCTTGCTTGACCTGACTTCTTCTCATTCGGCCGCAATCTTCTCTTGTAGTGTTCACTTTCAATATTTGCAGTGGTCCATCCTCTATCACTAGCCACATTTCGTCATGTAAAGCAGATAGATGAGCCTGCATACGAATTTTCCAGTCATCAAACTCCTCAATAGTGAACATGGGAATGCGTGTCAAATTTGTTTCCATGATAATAACTTTGCAAAAAAAAACTTTTGAAAGAACAAGTGTTAAAAGAATTTCTTTGAAAGATTGGAGATCTAGTTCAGTAACCAGTGCGGAAGGCTCAATGAACCAACCGCTCTGATACCACTTGTAGGTCCCAAGGGGTGTGAGTAAGGTTTAGAAGGGGGGTTGAATAAACCTTAACAACTTTTCGATTTTAGTCCTTTTAAAAATATTACAGAGTTAAATACACAGCTAAGTCCTTGGGGGACAGCTAGGTTAGTTAATCAGCAGAGTTAGCCACTCAACAGATTCGAAGGAGCTGTTGATAGAATAACTCAGCTGTTTAGACTAAACCTTAACTTGGATGTGATGATATTTTCAGCGGAAGACTTAACACCCTTTAATTTGGTTTAAGTTTGTTTTAACACTTGATTTTAGCACCTTGTTAATTATCAGTTGGATAGCAAATTATCAGCAGATATAAAGTGATGTGCAGAAATAAAATGTTGAAATGTAAATGACACAATAATTTTTATAGAGGTTCGAAGATGGGGTAATTCTTCTACTCCTCTCTTCTCCAACTCCTGCAGGAATCCACTAAGTATTGATCAGAGTGCAAAGTGGTTATCAGTCCAGATACAAGTCTTGATCACATAGCTGACTTGCTCCTTTGGGACTCAGTCTGGAGATGCCTTGATCACTCAGCTGGCTTCTCGTCCGACTCAGCTTCTTCACAGGGCGGCTGCCTTGCTACTTCAGCTAACTTTCTCAAGCTTCTTGGATTTGATCACGAAGCCCTCCAATAACTTGAGATTGGTTCGACCTTGAACCTTTCTACAATCCTCCTTGGAAAGTAGACCTCTTTTGATTCTTCAAAAGTTTCCTCTTCAACAGTTTGAAGTTGTCTTTCCTTCATAGCTTAGTGTTGGATCGATTTCCTTCGAGATTTAGGCTTGAGGAATTGCTTGAATAACTTGAGAATATATTGCAGGTTACAGTTTGAATAATTGCTTGATTGTTCGCGGTTCAGGTAACCTTCTCTCAAAGAGATTCCTCAGCCTTTTATAGTGAACTTTCAAAAATCTGCCCGTTGAAGAGATAGGCTGAATTTTTGAAAATCACTTGTGTTCGTTGGCTTGTCTTGTTGCAATCCTTGATGTTGACATTTCCTCGTATTAAATGAATGTTCAGCTTTTCAGAATCTGACACGAGGTGCAGTACTTCCCATTGGTTTATTCCTTTTGCACGCTTCTGGGACTGAGCATTTTAAGACATGGCAGCATGGAAGTACTACTTATTTAAGTAACTTCCTTGACTTTTGTGCAACAGATTCTTTTCAGTCGTCTTGACTTGACTGCAGTCCTTTATTCCCCAGGTGACTTTGAGTCAGCTTCCAATCAATGGATGACTCATCTGTCACTTCAACTTTGAGACTTGGCTTCTTGAGTTGACTTGATTGACTCTTCATACAGTTGTGTCCCAGCTGACACTCCTTTAGTCGAGTCCTTGACATCTCTTCCTTTCCACACTCAGCTGCTTCACAGCGGAGTCTTTATCCATTTCTTGTATATCCAGGCATAGTTGACTTGACTCAGCTCATACAGCCCTATCTATTACAATATGAATTACAAGGAAAATGGGGTGCCAACTTTCTAGTCTATGTTTTACAAGGTATTCATCAAAATCTAAACAATAAATTTCCCAACAGGGTAGCATCTCATTTCCCATTGAGCAACTAATATGATTGACTCTAAGTCAGCTAGTGGTTGGTTGTTTACTATTGGTGGAGCCATAATTGAATGGGATTCTAAAAAGACAAACTTGTGTTACTTTATTTTCTACGGAATGGTGTAGAAGATTCCTTATTATATTTCTTTTATAGATCTTAAAAAGGGTCATACTACTTTGTATAGCGATAATCAAGTTGATATCTATAATACAAAGAATGAGAGAATATTGATCCATAGCAAATATATTGCTATGAGGTATAATTATATCAGAAATATGATTGAGAAAAGGAAGATTGTACTCAAGTATCTCCCAATGAGTCAAATGTTAGTTGATCTACTAATAAAATCCTTATCTAGTAAAAGGATCACAAAGATCATGAGAGATAGGAAACTCTTACCGATTATAAAATGTCTTGATTGAAACCAACTATATCTTAAGAAAATTTGTCACCTTATGTATGAGAGTTAAAAAAGGCAATTCAACATTAGATATTGGCGAAATGGAAACTCGAATACATTTCAATTGCATATCTTAATTGTGCGGGTGACATTATTTTCAAAGTCTCATATTTGATCTATGCACTTCATTTACCATAACAGAGTAGGTTCGATTTACAATCCTTAATAGACTTCTAACTTTGTGGAATGCGTTATGGACATTCTTGATAAGTTCTGTCTATATAAGTAGTGAAGTGAGAGGATGCTTCTTATGGATTACTTGATAAAATTCTAGTGTACTTGTGAAAACCAGGATTCAGCACAAGACCCATTATAAATGTGCTACCAAGAACAAAAGGAGCATGAATTATACATAATGAGAATATGTCTTCCTAGTGTTATATATTCAACCATAATGTTAAAGGCTCGTCCACTTTATGGGTATTCACTATGTAAAATAAGTTGTATTTATTATTATATATTATATGTAAATTAGTGGAAGATTGTTGTACATTTACATACAATGTCTTGCATTTATTGCATCTCATATTAAAGCATCATATTTAGTTAGGCATTCATTTTATACATATATTATATAATATAATACATTATAGAAAATAAGAAAATAAATAAATAAATATGGAAAATAAGAATTATGTGAAAAGGTGTGTACATTTTCATGTGATGATATCCATTGGGAAGGAGTGCAATGAATAGATACAACCTTTGGAATATTTATACCTTCTATCATTTGAGAAAGGGATGCAACTTTTGATTGCAACCTTTGGAAGTCTATAAATACTTCCAATTCTATAGAATGGGTGCGTTGAGATGATGGAGAAATTAATCCATGAAGTTTCCAACAAGATTTATTTATTTCCTACTTTCTACTCTTTTATTTTATAATTACATCTTGTGATTTATGCTCCTGAAAAATTCCACGAAGTGTAACCTTGAGATTTTCGTAAAATATGCTTTGTATCTTGTAGTTTCATTCTTTGTGAACTATTTACACCACAGTGGGAGGAATTAACGTTAACAAAAACATCTTTAAGATGTGCATAGCCTATACAAAGTCTGATTTTCGTTTTCATAGAAATATTTCTTACCCACTATCCAAAACTATATACAACAGAAATTAAGACTCAAATCAAGATTTTATAATTATAATCCGGACGCTTTAGCATTTTTTCATTCATTCCTATCCAACCAAAAAATCCTTTGTGGGAGTTTGGTAGATTTATTTATGGAATCCTAAGATAAAAAATATCTTTTTTAGAATTTTTTTGAGAATTATTAGTACAAATTTCAGTATTTTGATTCCTATTGGTATCGATCATGATCCAGGCCTCAATATCTATGTTTTGTCTAAGACCAAAATTGAGAATTTTCCAATCAAAATATTCTCTATCGGCCATTTTTTCCATATATAGAATATCCACCCCTTCTAGATAATTATTAATAGGGATAGGAAAGAGATCTTTTAGATCTTTTTCCTAAAATGATCCTTTTGTCCACCTAATATCCTACCGTTCCTCGACGAATATTCACTTTCTATTATATTGGTCAGTTAATCTTCTTATTCAAATCTTAATTTGAATAAGATATATGTTCTGACGTGTGATTAAATAAAAAACAGGAGAAAGGATTCTACTTTACTTTACAGTTGATTTGATTCAACAATTGACCAAAAGAAAAAAATAAAATATTAATAAATAATAAATTGCATGAACTTAGATTAATCAAATAATGATATTTCTATGCAATAATTCGCACTAATCAATTTGATTTTCCCATTTCACGTGATTATTGCCAATTTTAATTTGATTAGGATTAGTTTTTCTACAACTGAAGGACTAATTTTGCAAGTTTCTCGTATTTATACATAGTTTTTGTCTTATATAAGCTCTTCAGTTCAATCAATTCAAAGATTTATGCTTCCTCTCAAATATTATAAATAACCCAATTGTTCTGCCTAGGGGTGTAAAAGAAGCAAATCTTTTTTATTCGATTCGGTATTTAAATTCACATATTGACATTCGATTTTAAAAAATTAGAATATAAATCCGAATAAAAATATTTCTTCAGATTCACATTATTGATTACAGAGGATTACAATGGGAAGCCTTCAACAGTGGCTTTTACAAACAGAATTAAAAATTACAACAAAAGTAGAATCTGACTAATACAACTTGTCAAACAGAAGCCGAGTCGAGATGAACTCTTTCCGCAAGACAAATACGTCCCGGCTAGTGCTCACGGTACGACGTAATGTCCCAAAAGATGAAACGACTTAACCTCTTTTGTGCAGTAGCACCACAGACACAAAAGCACCTTTCGAACATGAAGGAACGAGAACTGGTTCTGGACACGAATGCAGAATGAAATGTTCTTCGAGATGTTACTAACACTTTTACCTACACTTTCAAATATGCAGAGCAATATATGAATTTTTCAGTGTGAATTCTGTAATGGAAGCCAGGCTATTTATAATATCCAACCTGCATGGAATTAAATCTGGTAAGTGAGTGGGCAATTATTATCTTTGTAATAACCAGGTGTTACAACCACATGAATGACCACTATCTGGAGTGTTACAACCCCATCAATGCCACTATCTAAGGAGTTATAAACTCCAACAGACACATTCGAATTTGGACACCTGCAATGTCCAGGTTCATCAGACGGCCCAACAATCACTTGAATTTCGGCCAAGCCCATTTTTCGAGTGACAAAAGTGTAGTTGACCTGGACCGGGGCCCAAAAGGTCGTCCCTACCTAAGCCCAAGAACAAGACCACGCCCATGCCCCTGCCCACGGCGAGGTCGGGGCAGGCAGGCACGCGCGCGCACTGTTTTGAATGTTTTTATGTGTGATTTTTGTGCAATTTCTATTTTTTGTATGTGTGATTGTACGTATTTGTGTGTCTTTTTTGCCCCGTTTTATAGTTATATATGGTATTTTTGTTTGTTTTGTAGGTTTTCGTAAAAAGAGAACTTGAAAACGGGCTAAAACGGTCAAAAACGAGCATTACGGGCGAAAGACAATCGGCAAAACCGATGTTGTGCACGCGCGCGCACGTAAGACAGTGAAGGAAACTATTCGGGCGTGCACTTGCGCGCGGCGCACATCGTCAAGATTGACGTGAGCGGGCCACAAGCCGCACGCACAAGGCAAGCCCGTAGGCCCGCGCGGCAAGGCGGTGTGCGCACACGACACTACTACATCGGCCGATTTTTCTAGAATTTTTATCCGTTTTTCTTTTTTCTTTTTGGATTCTTCCACCTTGTATAGGGCTTAGGCTTATAAATATCACTTGCGGGAACCATAATTTCGTACACTTTCATTCTTAGCATTTTTAGACTTTAGTTTTTGGTGCTTTTCTCTTCCATTTAGCATTGGGATTGCTTAGGTTCTTCCCCTTGAAGTTATTTTGCTTCTTAATCAAAGAGTAAGATTTATTCATCTCTTTTGTCTGGTTTCAATTGTTGGGTGATTATTATTGTTGCATGATAATATTTATGATTGTTTTCTTTCCTTCAATTGAGATTATGATCCCATCCCCAAGCATTAACTAATTTCCTTGTTCTAGGATTAGGATGATTTGATTCAAACAAACAAGCATGAGTATTGACTAATTGATTTGCTTTCCTGAATGAATTGTTTTATTTGATAATTGATTGTCTGATCAACTTTTGATTATTTTGGGGGAATAATTGAGATCGAGAGAAGATATTATTCCTGGACTAAATTTATTCAGGGGGTTAAATATGAATCATATATGTATTATCTAACCTTAGCTTAATGAAAATAGCAAATTATGTTGGGATAGCCCTAATCTGTGAATATGTGAGTTATCAGATCTAGGCCATATTTATACATGTTTGTTATATTTATTAACCGCATGATCAATTAGTTGATGTTCTGCTTGCAAGTTTGATGAGATGAATCTTGAATCCTAGACCTTCATCCATATATTTTTCTCAAAGTTTACTCGTATTCAGTTTGATTATTGTCTTCTTATTTGTTTTCCTTTAGTTTATTAAAAATCACAAATCTATTTAGAGTGTTTAGTATTTACATTTTGTTTATTGTGAAATATAATAATTATTTGCTGGCTAAGTCTTCCTTGAGAGATGACTTGTAGTCAACTTGCTACCCTACGATTATTCTCGTTCTCTTGCGAGGATTGCTAGATTTATTTTAGGTGTTTAGTGGTCGAACAAAATTTTGGCGTCATTGCCGGGAAGACTTTAGGCGTAATAATTATTGTGTCTGTTTTCCGTGTTTTTAGTTTAGGATCCCTTTTTGTTTGCTTTTTGATCTTTACCTTATCCCACAGGTACTTTTGATTTGTTTTCATAAGTTTATTTATGCAAGAACATAGAAATCTCAATCTGGAGCTTGCACCTTTTATGGACGACATTCACCGCGTTCCAAGACGTATAAGGAATGTGGGGGACAATTCTTTGGTTAGTAGCGAGGATTCTCTGGACCACGTTCCAAAGGAAGAACAAACAGACGAGCCAGCAATGGGTGATAATCAAAACGAAAAAACGCGGAGGCGCGCCAGCCCTCGATGCGTGAGTTCGCGCGTCCAGTCATCGGAACCGCGGCCTCTTGCATCACTTTGGGACAAGCCGCAGAACTATGAGATAAAAAATATACACTTCAACTAGTTACCGTCTTTGTATGGAATGCCCAATGAAGATCCTCTCAACTTCATTCGGGAATTCTACTCTGTCATTCAAAGTTTTCCTCTACAGGATTTGAATAAGGATCAGCTTAGGATGCGTTGCTCCTCTTATACTCTGAAGGATCGGGAAAAAATGTGGCTTATGTCTCTACCTCCCAACTCTTTTACTAATTAGGAGGCGGTGTACGATAAGTTCATGGGCAGGTACTACTCTCATCAGAAAACGTCAGATCTGCGAGGTAAGATAGCTACCTTTAGTCAAATGGAAGGTGTGCCTTTTCATGAGGCCTGGGATCGTTTTAGAGATTTACAGATTAAATGTCCACATCATCACTACCCACTGAAATTGAAAAACCAATTCTTCTATGATGGATTATCACATAACTTTCAATATATGGTTGACAATGATGCTGGGGTGACATGGGTGTGCATACAGCCCAGGAAATTTATGATATTCTAGAGATGATGAGTGATAACTCCCAACAAAAGAGTGTCCGAGGCAAACGTGCTACCGTGAATGAAGTAGTTCCAAGTTACGATGTTGCAAAATAATTGGCTGAGTTGACTAAACAAGTACAATGTTGGCTACACGGGGGCATCCATCTACCGCCCTTCCCTCTGCCGAGTCATGCGGAATTTGTGGTGAATTTGGTCATGGGGCTAATATTTGTAATATGGTGATTGAACAGCAGGTTGAGGACATTAACGCTATCCAGGGTTTTCAGCAAAGGCCTCGTAATGATCCTTACGCTCAAACTTAAAACCAGGTTGGCGGAATCATCCGAAATTTAGTTGAAAAATTCGCAGAATCCATCTCAAATCCATCTGAGGCCACCACCCCAAGGTCAGTCATCAAACCAATCTCGGTCTCCATTTATTGAGGATAGCTTGAGTTCATTCATCCAGGTTAGTAAGAAAACCCAAGAGGCCAACATTCAGTGATTTGAGTCCATGGAAGATTCATTTAAACGTCTTGAAACCCAAGTTGGTCAATTGGCTACTCAAGTTGGTGAAATTGCTCAACATGTGGTAAATAAAGGAAAGATACCTAGCCAACCAAAACAGGCCCAAGCGGTCACCGTGTTACGAAGTAGTAAGGTTATTAATAACAAAGTTGAAATTCCATTTTCTACTACTTTGACTAACCCTGTAGGTGACAAGGAGATAGAGAAAGCCCCGAATTCAAAAGATATACAAAAGGAGGAAAGGGGAGCAAAGGATATGTCATGTACAAAACTAACAATCCTTACAAACCTCCAATTCTTTTCCCAAGTCGCCTTCGGAATGAAAAACAGGATAAGCAGTTCTTGGATTTTTGTAACATGTTATCTAAGGTTAATATTAATTTACCTATGCTAGATGTTATTAGAAATGTGCCAGCTTATGTCAAATTCTTTAAAGAACTCGCATCCAACAAGAGGAAGTTCGGTGACAACGAGAAGGTGATAGTTTCAGAAGTGGAAAATGTGATTCTTCAGCACCAATTGCCCCCTAAACAACGAGATCCAGGTAGTTCTGTTATCAAAATTGCAATGGGAAACAGTAAGAAAACTTCTGGGATGCTCGATTTTTGGGAGTCGGGATCAATCTGATGCCTTATTATATTTTTAAACATCTTGATTTAGGTAAGTAGAGCCCGCTAGAATGTGTCTTCAACTTGTTGATAGGTCCATTCGGAACCCGAAAAGTATTGTTGAAGATATTTTGGTGAAAGTGGGTGGTTTCATTGTCCCTGTTGATTTTGTTGTATTAGAAGTAGGAGAAGTGCAAAATCAAGGTAATGAGCATACACTTCTGTTAGGCCGCCCATTTATGGCCACCACGTACACACTTTTGATGTTAAAAACGCACGCATGAATGACCACTATCTAGGGAGTTACAATCCCATCAATGCCACTATTTGAGGAGTTACAGACTCCAACAGACATATTTGAATCTAGACACCTACAATGTCCAGATTCATCAGGCGGCCCAACAGTTACTTAAATCTGGGCCAAACCCATTTTTCTAGTGACAAAAGTGTAGTGGACCTGGACCCCGGCCGGCCTAAGGCCCTGGCCCTATCCTTGGTCGGGTCGAGCAGGCGCGCATGTGGCCCACTTGTGACCATCTACTTGTGTTATAGTATATCCAACTAATAACACCTTCTAGTATTTATACTAGGATAAAGTATGCTTTATAATCTACGTGGGATGCAGAAAAAACCTTTCAACTCCTTTACATAATGCTCATTCGTGTGGCCAACTTCGTGTATTAATTTCTCACTCACTAAATTCGGTTTTGAGAAATTAAAAATACTATGATCATTACTCGAAACGTAGATTAATAATTTATAATTTAATTCCTCCAGAATTAAATATTTAGCCATCGAAAATTTGGTCAAAGTCGAGTCGACGCCCACTTTATCAAAATCAAATTTTCAACACACATATTATGTGAATACAAATATGAATATCATTATATTCGATTCAAGTATTCGAAAGAATATTCAAATATTATTATATATTTATGTTTATATGAATCATTTATACAGATAAGTATGTAATTATTTATGTAGATTCACTTATATAAATCCAAACTAATAATCTCATATATAATCATATTCTTGTAGTATTCTTGATGGACTCAACAGATGACATATACTCTTTTTTGTTCAGGTATTTGGTGACTAATATGTTATTAATGTATTCAACAGTTTTATGACCTTCATTTATTATTTAGGTTCTAATTGTTATTACAATTAGGATTTCGAATACGAATATTCGAATTGATTCGTATATATTCAAATATATTTTCAAATAAGAATAAGAATCGACTTTTGTATTCGAACATTAAAATGATATGAATAAGAATATTCTCCAAATGAGCCAAATACTAATAGAATATCTTGATATTCGACTCGATTCGACTCGTTACACCCTAGTTATGTCTTCGCAGTTCACTTATACTAAATTGAATTGAATAGCTTATAAGACAAAAACTTTATGCCACATATTCTAAGCTTAGACCATCTCCAACCCAACTCTAAAATCCACACCAAAACACCAAATATCTAAAAAACACCCTCCAACCCAACTCTAAACATCACACCAAATTTGGTGTAAAGAATAGTGTTACACCAAATTTGGTGTAACACTATTCCTTTACACCAAATTTGGTGTAATACAAATATTCCTTCTTTGTCCTTCAATTTCTTCTACTTCAAACTTTTAATTCTTATTGTATCATATATTTGATATATAATTCATTTGTAACATGGTTTTAGTTATTTAAATTTTGTATATAATTATTATTTTGGATGAACAATAGTTAATATTTACCAATAAATTATTATAAACTAAACTTAAAATTTTGATAAACTAAAATAATTAACAAACAAAATTATAATTTAATTAAAAAAGCATCAAAGTCTATCATAAAATACAAAACACTATCGTAATTGAGGATGAACGCGATGTTGATGCGCCGATCCAAGACCGCATGGAAGCACCAACTCCGGATAATTGAGGATGAACGCGATGTATTTATCTTTTTTTTTTGTCTTTAAATATTTGTTTTAGGTTTGTCGTTTTTTATTGTCTAGTGTGCAATTTAGTATTTTTATTTATTGTGATATTAGTTGTAATATTAATTTTGCAATATAATTAATTAATGTAATATTAGTTAAATATAAGTTTTTATTTAGTTACATTAATAATAATAAAATATAAGCAAAAGAAATAATTGCATAAACAAATAAATTTGGTATTCCAAAATGAGAAGAAAATTTAAAATACTCATTTGGTGTAAGATTTAGTGTAGTGGGTTGGAGATGGGTTTTGCAAAATTACACCAAAATATCAAATTTGGTGTGATTTTCACACCAAATTTGGTGTTATGGGTTGGAGATGCCCTTAGGTCATAATTATTACTGCTCGAATTAAATTGGTACAATTAATTGTATTTCTCGCATTAACCAATAATTTCATGTATCATCATCATGTATAGCCAAATCATTTTCCGGAATCAATGACCCACGACCTAAAAATGACGGTGGGCAGCTTTCACAATCTCAGAATTATTTCAACTTATTTTTATTACATGATTAACAATAATTAACATGTCATCCTCTTAGTCATTAATAATAATTGGCAAAGGGGTAGGTAGGTACAGAATGGGAACTTAAAAACAAAAAGTGATGATTAGCCCCGACAGGTTAATTAGAAACATAGTCTAGACATGTCTGTGATTTCATGAAAGAGGAAATTAAGAAAATGACGTATGGGCATTAATGACCATAATGCGAAACAAAAACCCAAATACCTAAATTAGCACGGGGTGACAACCTGAGGAAAATTACATATATGATATCACTTGTTTAATATGACTGTTAATGCCAAACCAAGTAAAAATAATCTGACTTAGACCCCGTTTGCTTAAATATTGAGTAGGGAGGAGATTAAAAATGAGGAGATAAATTACAAATAATACTCTTAATTTGATTTACTTAAAAAAAAAAATCATGTAACTTTCAAGTTTAAAATTTGTACTTGATATTTGTTTTTGTAATACCTCAAGTTAGTATTTATTTTAAAACATGTATTACTTTTTTTTGGTAATTAGACTAAATCTTACAAGTGTTTTTTGTAATTTGGGAGCATCCGTGGATTTTTAATTTTCATTCACCAATTCCCAGGCCAGGAGGATATTAGTTGGGTTACTGAACTTATTCATGTTGGGGAACAGGATTGGAATGTTGACCTCATTCAGAGAGTGTTTAACCCTATTGAAGTGAAGGCAATTAATTACCTCCATGGCTCCATGTCTATTCCTAATCACTTAGACAGGGATATAATTATTTGGGTATTGCCTCCGATAAGAAATACACAGTCCATTCAGCCTATAAAATGTTGATGAAGTTTGATGCTGCTAACTGAAGTGTGAAGGAAGGATCTGATTCTTTAGGGGTCTTAGCCCGATTTTCTGTGGTTTTTTACTGGAACCTCCTTTCTTTTGAGCTTGGATTTTTGTGGTGTTGGGTTTTTGGCTCTCTTCTCTTTTGGCTTGTAATGCTTTTGGTTTTGTTGTTCGTTTTGCTACCCATCTGTTTGGGTTTTCCCCCTGTTAGTCTCGAATGTCAGGGTGGTTTAGGACACTCCGATTTGTAAATCTTGAGGTCGATGAGTTTATGATTGTAAAATCTTACGCTTTTGGGGGGGAAAAAATATAAACCTTTGCATGAAAATAAAGTAAGCACTTTTCTTTCACATTGTTTACTAAAAGTAAATCTAACATATGTTCTCTTGTTTGATACTATGAAATATAAATGGGATGAAATAAATATTTTATTAGTTTTACCACTTATACTTCATCTTTTTATTTTTGTGCTGGAAAATGATTACAAAAAAATTAATTATACCAGAAAACTTTCAACAATTGTTCAAGTATTAACCAAAAAATAAGAACAAAATGAAATATCTTTCAGATAACGACGTTAATAAATGTTCCTTTTTTATGTTTTTAATGTAACAGAGCTCAGTGGATAATAGTATTTAATGGTGGCGTCACTATTATCTTCTGTGTTTCTTTCTTTTTTATTCTTTTACCCCTTTCTAGGGGTAAACTTATATAAAATTTACTTTGGAGACAAAAATCAATAGAAAATTGTATTTCATATACCTCCGATTACTCCCCCTCTAATTATTCTTTAAAATCAAATAAGCATATTTTTCTAATACACTCACTTATACTCTCACTCCTCTCATATTTACTTTCACCCCAACTAAACGAATTCTTAAAATCTTAATCAAATATCAAGACACCACCTAGGGATGCAATGGGACAGGTCAGGTCAGGTATCTAAAGAGCCAGATCCATCTCGTCTTTAAAACGGAATGGGACAGGGCGAGGTAACCCATCGTCAGCCACAGGGCAAGTTGAACTGTTTTACCCAAATTAAATATAAAAATAAAATAAAATCAATTAAAAAGAGAAAAAAGATATATAGTTAAAATATATTTATAAAATATTCTTTACAAAAGTTATCGTTATCAATTTATAAATGCTTACTATAATATTAAATACATAAAAATTATATTATAATATATATTATATATCCAAAATATATTAAATATATTAATAAATAAATAAATTTGCTAGGCGGGGCATGGCAGAAGCCATACCCAGACCCAAACGGATTGGGCCAAAATCCCCACCCCTAACACCACCTTCATAGCTCTCGATTATCTCAACTAAATTATATTCTCAACAAAATTTGCACACTCCTTGATGTTAGTATTTGATATACAAATTACCACCTCAACACCCTATTGAAGTGCACTTGTGAGATAAAAACATACGCGAACCTGAGGTTTGTATTTGATATACAAATTACCACCTCAGGTCCTCAACACCCTATTGAGGTGGAATTTGTAAGATAAAAACATATGTGAATGGGGTTTTGTAATTTTAAAAGAAAATTACCTCTTTTTCTATTTAGGCTAAACTCTAGGGCAATATTTGCAATTATCCCTTTTAATCAAGTACACGAGAATCAAGATAAAGACATAAAAACAAGAAGATCAATCCTCTGAGATTGCCACTACTCCCAATGCTGCAAAAATCAACAACCCTTTTAAAAAAAATTCTACATCCTATTAAACTCATTAATTCTCAAATCCAACATCACTTTCCTGTCCAAATATCCATAATGTCTGTGAAAGACATATTTAACAAGCCAAAAATGAATTTCCTCAAAAAAAAAAAAAAACAAGCCAAAAATGAAGCACATGAAGCTCAGATTTGAAGTGAATTAATATATTTTGAAAGGGAAAAAACATAGAAAAAGAGAAGAGAAAGGGCAACACAACCCATAAAAACAAAAAGGCCAAACACATGTGGATACCCATTCAAAACTAAATGTCAGGCACCCATGTGAGTGTGTGGTCAGAAAGTGAAAGGACCCTATTAGTATTATGGTACCCTCATACCCATTCAAATCTTGTCAGCAACCCATGTGACTGTATAGCCCCACAAAATGAGACAAAAGACTCTCCTAAAGTACCCTTTAATGAAAGCATAATACACCACCCTTTTTCTTTTACCCTTTCATCTTTTTTTATTCTCTCATTTCTTTGTTAATATGTAGGGATAATTATATAAAAAATAATATGTAGGGATAATTATACAAAAAATACCCTGAGATTTAGCCTAATTACGGAAAAACTCAGCTATCTTTCAAAAATTACAAACACCCCTTCTCGTTTGCTTATATTTTACAAAGTGCACCCTCAAGAGCGAAAATTTGTTAAGTAAATACAAACCACATGGGATGTTTGTAATAATTAAGGGGATATTTGTGATTTTGAGAGAAAGTTAAAAGAGTATTTTGTAATCAGACTAAACCTCATGAATTTTGTAAATTATCCTTAATTATGTATTTATTTGCAGCTTTTTTCAGCTTTCTTGTGTGATTATGATTCAACTGATAATACTAAGGCTGTTACAGTAAAAAGAGTGACAGCAAAAAAATAATCCTGCTTCTCTACTTCAACTCTATCCACAAGGACCACAATCCATGCATTTTTTACCCTTTTGGGTTTTCTGTATCAGACTAATAAGTTACATTACATATCAGTTCTAGCTATTTTCTTTATCCCTCCTGGACTGCAGGGTAAGCACACTAGAACTAGATTTCTCTTCACAGAAGGTCTTCTAAAATTACATTACAAATGATTTACACATTGACAGTAGATTAAAAAAAAAAAAAAAAAAGTAAGATAAGAAGGGTAAATTTCCATTCTATGATAGTAAGTAATAAAATTACTACTAGACTTTGTTTTTTTATATGCTTTAGTTCTATTGTGGTCCCTCGTACAACTACAAGAGAGAGGTACAAAATGAACAAAGAGTGAGACCCCACTCTCATAAATCAGTTCATCTGTCCTTTAACCCCATGCATTGTATATTGTTGTAAGTAGTTCTAGTAGTACTAGTATGGTATTGGTGATGATAATAACAATAATCTTGATTGAGATTTTTCCTTACAGAGATCTTTTTCTTCTGTTGTGGGTATGGTTTGGCTATACAGCTACATGACTTTCTTTACTTGTATAATGCTACTCAAACTTTCTTTCTGCAACAGCCAATATGAAAAAAAAGGCAAGCATTAAAAAGAAGAATCTAAGGAAAGTCTCTATTTATAAAAGGGATAATTATAAAAACTAGACCTGAAGTTTAGACTAATTACAAAAAAAGACCAATTATCTTTCAAAATTACAAAATACCCCCTTGACATTTGTTTTTATTTGTAACGTACAAACCTTTAAGGGAGTATTTGTAATTTTGAAAGATAACTGGAGGTTTTTGTAATTAGACCATACCACAGTGGTGGTTTTTGTAATTATCTCTTTATAAAAACATAATTTTCTTACCAAGCTAAGTTAATTCCTGCTTGCTAGCCATAATCAGCTTTTAACACCTACATTTCAATGGCTACTTGCCCAGAAAAAAAGCTGGAAGAGTCAGTTAACACTTCTAAATCTAATTTTTTTCAAAGGCACCAAAAGAGAACTAATAAAAGCAGGATAATATTACCTTGGCATTTGAAGATAACATGATTTGAGAGAAGCAATGTTGTTAGAGGATGTGATTGTTACTGGTATACTATCGTCAGTAGAAGCTGAAGCTTGGGAAAAAACAGACTTTTTTTCAGCAGCTAATTTTGTAGGAGAAGCGAAAAGATTATCAGGAAGGATGTGCTCGAAGCTGTTTTGGTGTCCAAACAGAACAAATACACAATCAGAAGGCAAAAAAACATAGCAAACGGTAAAATTCATCGCCGAATCCATTCATATTTTTCAACACGGGAATTGAAATTTTCCCGTACCTTTCAGGGAGATCGGAGTCGTCATCATTCGAACGCTGCTGCTTATTACCACCGACAATGTTAGTAAAAGATTCATTTCCTTCAGGAGATTTAGATGCCTCTTGGCTACATTCAAACTCTGCATCGACAGAGGAAAAAAAAAAGGTAGTTAGATGAACACTGATTTAAGGTATAATTTTGTATGTCTATGTTCTGGAAATATAAAAGCACAGATTATCTAATGAGCTAACCTTCTGAATTTTCTTGATTAATGTTATCAGCAGCAGTGAAATTTTGATTCATCAGTCTTGGGGAGGAAATTGGGACGCCCGCACGGAAGTTTGGCAGAAAGTGATGATTATTGTGCTGATTTTTCAGGTCCATTAGTTGTAAATTCATCATCCTTCGACCTTGAAGTTCAATGGCATGGTGTAATTCCGCCTCCTGCTCCAATTTTCTCCTGAGCAACATCTCTTGTGCATTAAATAACATTCTAGATCCTGCAGGAGAAGGAGATTCAGCTTTCTAAACTCATTTTATTGAAGGGATAATAACAAACAAATACCTGAGATTTGGACTAATTACAAAAAAAAACACAGAATTGTTTCAAAATTACAAAAAGCCCCCTCAGGTTTGATTATGTGTAAAATGTAAGGGGATAACTAATATTTCTATAAATATTAGGGGGTTTTATGAAATGTTCTTTGCTTATGACGGGAAATTTAAGATGGAATTAAACCTCGGGGTATTTTTTCGTAATTAGCCGAACCTTAGGTTTGTTTTTGTAATTATCCCTTAATTTTAATAGTAAATAAACCACCACAAAGGTAAACCTTACCAAAGGGGAGATCAATGTGTTCTCTAGAATCAATTGCAGAAGGGCTTAAACAAGCCGAATAATCCCCTCTTTTCAAGTGTTGTTTCCTACAATTGTTCATTCAGCAACCGTTCATAATTGGCAGGATAAAAAAGTTTACGAGATTTAGAATACAAAGAGTGAAAATAGTACTTGTCTGGGATTTTTCCTTTCTCCTTGTAAGGTTTTACAAGCACACGAGAATCACACACAAAATGAGGATTCCCTTTTGCTAATATGAGCTTAACGGTCTCCGAGTAGACAAATGTCACAAACCCAAACATTCGTTTCTGCTGATACGGAATCCTAACATCTTGCACCGGTCCGAACATACTTGAAAAACATGTGTTAACAGTAGCATCATTAGTGACATTATAATAGAAATTTCAGAATTAAAATTCAAATTAACTTCCAATCAATTACCTAAAGTAATTAGAAACATCCTCTTCCTTGAATGTGCTGTCAGCTGGAAATGTCAAGTAAATTTGCCGTGAGCTCGAACTCGCACCAGCAATGAACCCCATCGGTGAAAAATCATTTCTGTCAGATGAATACCGATTAAATTTGTGTAATTCATCAATAAGATATTACATAGAATTAGTTATAACCAAGACCCTCGAGATGTTGCGCCAATAGCCACAATTTGACTACCAACATAAAGTCTAATTAGAGAGGAGAAAAAATCCATTCTAAATTACTGAAAAATACTAAATCCACTAGCTTTCTCTACTTGTTTCTCACCAGGATCTAGTTTACCAAAATTTCATTGCAGAACATAATTAGAGAACACAGTGGGCATGTAAAAATATTGACACAAACTTACTACCCCAAATAAGAAAAAATCAGAAACTCATAATTGTAAACCAAGAACGATAAATAAGAGCAAAAAGTAAAATTACAGATAATAGTTCACATGCCCAACGCCACAACAAACAAACAAATTGACAAAGACCCAGAATTTCTTTTAACAAAAAGGTCAAAAATTGAAAGTAAAAAGAGTTCACTTTATAAAAAGTAACAAAATAAAAAATAAAATTGGTAATTCCTCAAAGAAATTACCTCGGATTCTCATTCATCAAATCCATGCACTTGTTGTAAGCAAAAGGATGGTGACCTCCGGCAGCCATGGCTGCAAATCTCTGCTGCTGAAGAGCTTTAATCCTCAACAACTCATCAAACCCAGAAATATTCTTGCTTGGGGACCCCACCTCAATTCCTTCACCACCTCCAATATCACTGTGTGAGAATTTACAAGAACTCCCATTCTTGCAAAACCCCCTTGCAAAATACATGCAAGGCCTCCACCCAAATCCACCCCCATTACCCCCTTCTTCAAGATTAGACAGAAATGCGGCGTCGTTTACAGAACAACTCCTCCTGTGAAATGGGTGTGAATGTGGGGATGGTAAACTGTTCGCGTCCTCACTGTAAGGGAAAACCAGAGAATCACTTCTCCCACTTGGACTCATTATTGGATCCACTAAAGAGTCATCAAAAAAAGACAACTGATTACCAAAATCATTGCCGCTAAAAAACTGCAAGCTTGATGAACTCGAACCATTATTACTACTACCATTATTAGAACCGCCATTTAACGCAGCAGCATAAGAAAAAGGCCTTGGACTGTTTCTTTGGAAAGCGGCGGCAGGTGAAGATGGGTTGCTCAAATGGAAGCCATTGTTAGGTATCATTATTCTAGGCGAAGTTTGGGGAAAAGGGTTGTTTGGCCTCATGGGGTTTGACAAAGGGGTTGAAGGGTTTGAAGAAGGGGTATTTGAAGGGATCCCCAAACAGGCCTTTGCTTGGTTGATGTAAGAATGCAAAAGGGCTTCAGGGCCAAAAGCTAACCTTATCATCTCCTTCTCACCTTGGTCTTGTAGCAGTATATAACCCATTATTTTTGAAGCATTTTCCGGATCCAAACTTTGGATCCTTGACATCACTACTTTAGTAGCCTCATAAGTATCCATGGCAGATGGGTTTCTTTTTTTTTTTTTCCCCAAGAGTGAAGTTGCGAAGTAGTAAATTCCAGTATACTGCACGAGGGGCTTTTTTTCTTTTTCCCTCTCAGAAGAGAGAAATGAGAGAGAAGCCGGATGGGGTAGGGTTTTTAAAGTAGTTCGTAAAAAGACTCGGACTTTTTTAGAGAGAGAGAAAAACAGATGGTGATTTCTTGGAGGGGTGTGTTAAATTTGGGGAATTATTAGGAAGGGAGGTGGCTAAGATTTAACCATGTTGTAAAGGATGATGATGAGTTGGTGCTTATATTTGGGTAATCATTACCATTTCTTGTAAAAGTATAATAATGGGTGAGTTTGAATAGAGAGGGGGTAGGGATGGCAAAATCCCCGTGGGGAACCATCCCCGTTGGTACCCGAATAAATTGGGACGGAAAATCCCCGATTAATTCGGGGATGGGAGCGAAATAGAGATTTCCCGATTTTTAAATCCGGGGATGGGGCGGGGATGGTATTTATATCCCCGTCCCCATCCCCGTCCCCGTCCCCCCGCCCCGATTAGATTAAACGGATTCCCCGTCCCCGTCCCCGTTCACTGACATATATATATATATATATATATATATATATATATATATATATATATATATTATTAATATTAATTATATTTTATTAAATTGTAAAATTAAACCCTAAAAAATATGTGTTTTATAATATAATGATTTTTAATTTTTAAAATTACCAGATTTTGTATTTCGAAAATTGTTGTATTTAATTCAATTTGTTAAAGTATTTTATATTGTGGAGTTATTATAAGATTAGCTAGTGATTCATGATATATTATCTATTTTAATTATTAATTATTTTAAGTAAAAAAATTATTATTTTTTATTAAAAAATATAAAACTGGGACCCCGAATCCTCATGACCCCCTCCCGAACGGGGATTCCCATCCCCACTGGCCAAAACGGGGAATGGTACGGGGATGGTATTTGAAATGGGATTCGGGGACGGGGATAGTATGTCCCATACCAGCCCCGTCCCCATCCATTGCCATCCCTAAGAGGGGGAACTGGGAAGGGCAAAACAAATTGCTTATTTTTTTTTTTTTTTTGAAGAACAAATTGCTTATTGTTTTTTTTTTTTTTTTTTTACGAAAAAACAAATTCAGGGTGATTTGGATTTTTTTTTTCGTCGTTTATTTTTATTTCCAAATTTATATTCATATTTTCAATTGTTTTAGAAGAATAAAGAAGTACGAAACAAAAAATTTCCTGCTTTTTTTACTTCTTATATTAGAAAAATATTGTAAATTGTATTCCTACATTATATATGTATATAAATTAGAAAAATATTAAATTAGAAAAATATTATAAATGGTATTCCTATGTATAAGAATTAGGAGTCCGAAACAAAAAGTTTCCCTCTCTTTTTATTTCTTATATTCGGTAATATTTTAATTTAAGAAAATATTGTAAATGGTATTTCTACTTTATATGTATATAAATTAGGAAGATGTTATGTGTGATATTCTTATTTTGTATGTACAAAAATTAGGAAAATTTTATAAATGGTATTCCTACTTTATACCCAAAGTGCGTTTGTACTATCAATTCTATCTATATATATTATTTATATTTTAAAAATTATATAGTATTTGACTATAATTAATTAACTAATTAATATTATAAATAACATTATTATTATTACTAGGATTACTACGATTCTATACATCATTTCTATTCATATATATTATTCTTTGTTTCAATGGTGGTTGTTACTTTTTTGTATACTATAATATTAATCAAGTTTTGAATACTAATTGACTATTCAAACTTTCCTAAATTGTGCAATAATAGTTAAAATAGACGAATTCTGTTCGACGGAATATTTATAAGAGTATTTTATGTATCTTTTACCATTAAATTAACAATTGATTTTGTGTTCAGAGATTTTTTTGGCAGCTTATTATTTATGTTAAATCCTCTTATATTTATGCTACTTAAATTGCTTTAGAGAGACATTTTGATATTGTTGATCCTAAATTCGAAGCATAACCACCAAATATGGTTTCATCTTCATGTTCCCCCTATTACCTTCTTCATCAAATGTCCCGCCAACATCGACAGTATTGAACTTCGATTCTGCACTAAACAAGAGTTTTTATATAAACTATATTGTAGATCTGTACGAATATTATTTGGTGAGTTTAATAAAAAAATAGTTTCTTTTTTTATTACTCCTGATAGTTTTGTTGTATTTTTTTAAGTTGTATTTTGAATTATGATTTGTTTATTTTTTATTATTCCTGATACTAACTCTTTCATTATGTGAAACTAATTGCAAATTAAACACGTCGATCACTTCCAAAATATTTTCTTTTACTGTCGAATAATCTATAAAAGTACTGGCTTTTTACGTATTGTTTTTAGTACGGCTTTTTACGTAATTTAGTTAGTGATGGCAAACAAAATTCTTTCAGAATTGGAAAATAGTTAAATAAATACTTAGTGATAAAATTGATGCTTACCTTGTCAGATGCCCACAAGGATGGTAATTTAAATTATATATCGGCTCGGTGATCAATTTTATAATTTTGATATTTTTCTATTATTTTTGTAAGAAATTTATTCGAATAGCTTATTATATTGTTCCATTAGAAATTCATTACAAAGCTTAACTAAATATGTTGTCATGGCATTATCTCTTTAAATTGTAATTACATTAATTTTTTTGTGTCAGCATCTTCTATCCAAATTCACACGTCATTTTAACGATTTTATACCATTAAATTGGGATCTGCATAATGTGAATGGGCATACTTGGACAGTCAAAATGATCAACCCCTATGAGACGTTATTTTTTACGGATGGATGGAGCAAATTCGTCCATGATAACACAATTCCAAATGATGAAGTGTTGGTTTTCTCTTATCGTGCCAACCACATTTAGGGATGGCAATGAGACGAGTTAAAATCCGGCTCCACATTAAATCGGCCCCATTCGGGATGGGTTCAAACCCGGTCAAACGGGCCCCGGGGCGGGTCTTGGGTCCGTTTTAAGAAAACCCGTCGGGTCCAAGGCGGGTAACAGGTCCTTATGGACCCGCCCCAAACCCACTCCGGATACAATTAAAATATTACTTAAATAATATTAATATTTTTTATCTAGACTCTACGGACCCAGTCTTTCACTCAGAGTTCAGTAAGTCTTCTATTTTTTATTTTTCTTTGCAAGTGAACTCGTCTTTGTTGTAGGGCAATTAGGCATGTAAGGTTGTTGGGTGGACTTGAGAAAATAATTATAAAAAATTTAATAATTAGAATTTTAATTGCAACAAAGACCTTAGAATGAATTAAAAGACTTTACAGAGGAATAATTCCAGCGCAATTATTTTGAAAATTGGCAGCAGACTAATTACATTAAATTTCAGCGGGTCTGGGGGGTCCAACCCGTCGGGTCGCAGGTCCCAAGGTGGGGCGGGGCGGGTCCTGGGTCAGTGGTTTTCTTCGCGGGACAGGTCCCGAGTTTGGCCAAACCCGTCCCAGACCCACCCCATTGCCATACCTAACCATGTTTTTGATGTGTCAATATTTTCTAATGATGATGGATGTGAGAGAATCGATATGTACCCAACTATAAGTAAATTTTATTTTTATTTACTTTATATGAATATTTTATTATTAAAATAAAGTAATAAATAGCAGTGTTTGATAAATGGTTTTATCATGATTTTGATGATTTTATTTTTATACCAAAACAATGTTTTTAAAGGTTGTCCAAATACTCCTAAATGATTTAAAATGGTTTTAATATTTTCCGGAGTATTTCTTCAAGTTTATTTTCGGCAAAATTGGACAACACATTTAATGATTTTGTGTCAATGGGTTTCTTACATTGAAACTATGTTTCTAAATGTTGTCATAATACTCCCGATCGGTCTAAAATATTTTTACTATTTTTCGGAGTATTTCTTGAAGTTTATTTTCGATATAAAATTGGACAACACTTTTGTTTTGAGGCCAATCGGTCGCTCTAGGGCATCCGTGCACGAAAGTTGTGAAAAACAAAGAATAAGCTATTTGGTTTGAAAAAAGGTTTGGTTGACCAAGTCAACGGCCAACAGGGTGGTAGACCGGTATGGTCGACCGATCGACCGAGGCATCGACCGGGGCGTCGACCGGTCGACCGGGGTGTCGACCGGTGCCTGGGAGCAATTTTTGAAACAGAACTTCCTGGACTCGTTTTTTGGTCTTGCTCGACCGGCTGGGCATTGGGTCGACCGGTCGAACCTCCCGTCGACCGGTCGCCCTGTTTAAATGTGTATTCTTATTTTCAAACGTCTATTTGTGCGCAACCGGTCGCCCTAATGTTTGACAGCAAAATTCTAACCGTTGTGCAGCAGACAACTTTTCCCTAAATTGTGGGATTGATTTCTAACAACTATATTCTTCATTTGTCTTGCAATTTTTTACAGATTTCAATCTCCTAGGAGGAGCCTATCATGTCCAAGACATCTTCTATAAATAGATGAAGAATTGAAGCAATACAACTATGAGAGAACAACACAACACAACAAGATATTCTCAAACAAACACTTGGTCTTCTATTGTCATTATTCTTGTTGTAATTTGCCTAGTTTATCACTTTCACATCCTTGAGGTCTAGGTTATTCTTGATTACACTTGCACTTAATTGTATAATTCATTATCGAGTTGTAATCTTGAATTTTTGAGTTATCATTCAACACAAGATATCTTTGTGAGTGTTCTTGTGGTAAGAACACACTTGGGTGATCTAAGTGTTAGGTGTAAGAAGATTGTGGTAATCTTCTTGTTGAGGTGTTGAAGAATTTGGTATTCTTCAAGGTTGAAGATTGTGGTAATCTTCACAAGGTGCCGTTGGAGATTGTGGTAATCTTCAAGAGAGATTGTGGTAATCTCAAAGGTGGTGTTGAAGAAGAGTGTGGTGCTCTTCAAGGTGTTGTTGTAAGTTGGTGTTGTATTAATTTTGGTAATTAATAAAATCTTTTTTTCTTTTTGAAATTCATCCCGGATATACTGGGGTGGTATAGGATTAGGCCCTAGGTGGGTTGAACCTCTATAAATCGACGTGTGTTGTTTACATTCCGCACCTTTATTATTGTCTTTGAGCATTCGGTTCGAAAAAGAGGGTTAAATCGAAAAGATGGAGATAATCTATTCACCCCCTCCTCTAGATTATCGTAGCCGCTTGGACTTACAAGCAACTCATGTTAATATATAGTTTAAGTATAAACCAATAAAATAAAATAATAATACACGTGAATAATAATAAAAATAATAATACATATGAATAATAATAAAATAATAATACACGTTCAACGCACATGCGGGATTACTAGTATTTATTAATGACAAAAACTTGGGTTAGACTGTCTAATGGGTCTTTTCCGTTAGACGGACCCAACCCGACCTGAGTTTTATTGTAATTTCATGCACCGGTGGTATTTTTTTAATATTTTGGGGTGGTGTCATAGAACTCTAGACCGGTGGTGTTTTTGTAATATTAGGGGATGTTAAAAGTATTAGTTTTTTCCCTGAAAAGTATTAGTCATAAATCTGAAAAGTATTAGTAGTATAACTCAAAAGTATTAGTAATCCTCTTAAACAATATTTTTAGTAGCCCTCATGAAAAGTATTTATTTTTTCCATCGAAACTATTAGTAATCCACCTAAAATGTATTAATTGTCCCATTGAAAAGTATTAGACAGTGACGTACTATTAGACAACCCTCAAAAGTATTAGTTTTTCCTGTGAAAAGTGTTAGCATTCCCTCTGAAAAGTATTAGTAATCCCCTGAGAAAATATTGACAACCCCTCGAGTAGTTTTTAAGTAATTCTCATGAATATTATTGATTTTTTCCCACAAAAGTACTAGTATTCCCCCTAATATGTATTCATAATCTTATTGAAAAGTATTAGGTTTTTTATTAAAGGTATTTTAGTATTTTTCCTGAAAAGTATTAGTAGTCCTACCAAAAAGTATTAATAGCCCTTATAAAAAATATTAGCAACGACCAACAGATGTTGTTGTTGTGGTGTTAGTGGTTGTCCGGGTCAATGGGCGGATTGACCGTGGCCGGGTATTTGTATCCGTCTAACGAATTAGATCCGTTAGACGGTTTGACAGAGACTTACCCTTTATTAATTTTTTTGAAAAAAAATATAATTTAGTTATATTTCCCTATCGAACGCATACGAACAAATTTTTACTTTATTTAAAATATAGAAATTATTCTTGATATTTAAATTATTTACAATAATTGTATGCACATTTGTAAATTACAAAAATAAGCCGTAATAAAAGATGCGTAATATGATCCATATAGTTGATCCACATAGTGGGAAAAAATCTAGTTTTGTTGTTATTTTTTGTATT
This sequence comes from Rehmannia glutinosa, assembly GCA_016081115.2. NCBI lineage: Eukaryota > Viridiplantae > Streptophyta > Magnoliopsida > Lamiales > Orobanchaceae > Rehmannia > Rehmannia glutinosa. The sequence continues at coordinate 69,341,718 of CM071924.1, read as the reverse complement.
ACAAATATCGATTGATTTTATTTAGTGAAATGCACTTATTGGAAGAGATATTTTAACACTGAAATAAAAAGGGTTTTTTTATTTTTATTTTTCAAAAAGCTAAATTTTGAAAAAACTTTCTAGAATTTATGTATTGTTTTATTATTGTAGTGAAATATTCAAATTTAAAAAAAATTAAAAAAAAATAAGTTATATGTTTTATGAAATTTAATAAAACAAATTGTTTCATATAGCATATAGAAAAAGAAAAACAAAGGGGACTTCAATTTAGTTGTTCCTGTCAAGTCCTTAGTGGTTTTATGGTGTCCTAGTTAGGTTTTTAAATCCTTAGTCAATGTTTCGATTCTCACCCCTCCCTTTTGTAATATCCAAAAAAAGCAGTTGTTCCTTCCTCCCTTTAATTTCTTTGACATATTTTCTGCCTTTTTATAGAGTGATGCAGGGAGAAGCATGAAAAACAAAGAACACAAATACTACCGTTGATTCACAAGATTATCGGAACTATTGAACAAAGCAATAGGATTCTCAAAAGTGATGAATCTCAAAACTTAATAATATTCAACCTCCCTAAAAATAATAAGAAAACAAATATTTATAGGATTAAAATCCTACCAAATTTAAACTCCTAACTATTGAAAACTCTTAAACAATAATAAAATAACCTAATGAACTAATCATAATAGATAATAAGATATCTTTAAATCTTTATCTCCATCATTCTCTCCGGATCGAGACAATTCATCCTCGAATCGGAAGGGAGATCTTGACTAAATGAATTTTCAAACCATGGAGGGGTGCGAGGAGGACGAGATGGAAAAACAAGGTGAATATCATCATGTATTTGAGTTAGATCAAGAATAAAAAAAAATCCAGATTGATATCCGACTCCGCAAAATATATTTTCCATCAATGTTGACATCAACAAACTTATCATCAGATTTTGTCAATTCTGGCAAAGAAGGCAATAATCTCCTGTTTAGGATTAGTATTTTATTCCGTATGAGGAATTAATAGGGTTGGAAGGGGTGAGACATCAACAAAATCTCGATCTGTGGAGGAGGAATACAATATCCATGTTCCATCAATGATTCAACATCCTCAATTTCTTTATCAAAAATTGGTGGGTCATCATAACCACCATATTCCTCCTCATCAAAAATTGGTGGGCTATCATAATCGTCATTCTCTTTAAATTCCATAAGTTTTTCTTAACCAATCTCTGGAATGAGATCTTCATCTTCCTCATCGAAAATTGGCGGTCCATCAGATCCACCATCTTCAATGTCACTTGGGAATAAAGCATCCACGTCCCTAGAATAGGTTCCCAATGGGGTGAACTGGATGACCACACTACCGCAGGCAAACTCACAACCTTCAAGAAATCGTTTTTAAACAAGTCTCTTGATTTTTTGAAATTGGATGTGCATGATATGGAATTGTTTTGTCAGTGACGGAATTGTGCGGTGTTGTTTATGCATTGTAGATTCGGTCTGGACAACATGGATCAGGGAGCGTAGACTGGTCTTTGAATACCAACTGATGTAGGGAGAAGCGTGAACAACAAAGAACACAAATACTACCATTGATTCACAAGAATACAGAAAGTATTGAACAAAGCAATAGGATTCTCAAAAGAGATAAATCTCAAAACTTAATAATATTCAAACTCCCTAAAAATAATAACAAAAACAAATATTTATAGGATTATAGTCCTACAACAATAAAACTCATAACTATTGAAAACTCTGAAATGATAACAAAATAACATAATAAACTAATCATAATAGATAATAAGATATCTTTAAATCTTTATCTCCATCATAGAGCCTCTGTTTACTCAACGGTAAGACTTGAGAGTAGTTCAGTTTTGAAGGAGAATTGTCAAAGTTTGGGAATGGAAGAGGAATCGCTTCCCAACGGGGGCGGCGGCGGAGCAGAGGTAGGTGGAAATTGTATTGGGGGATAAGATCTCTTGTTTTGCGTTCATATCTCACTATCTAGTCCATTGCATTGGATAGATGATATGTATATAACTATGACATCATCTTGTACACATGTCATTAATCCACTCAAATGGAATAGGGATAGAACATGAATGTGAAATATAAAACATCAATCCTTGCTTTGGTGGTGATATGCAGTAAAGAGAAGTGAATGGGATACGTATAACCTGTGTCGTATGAATAGATTGATATTAAATACGATTTTAAATGGAATATAATACAGTTAAGATATTTAACGTGAAAATGAATAATTATATATGCCTTAACACACACACACATATATATATATATCATTTAATTATTTGTATAAACATATATATGTCATAATAAAAAGGAAAAAATAAATTATTTAAATATTATTATTTAATAAGTCTGATGCACAATGAAACAATCTCTCCCTACAATCTCATAGTATTGGGGCCAAGAACCAGAGAGGACACTCTATTTCATTTGGTGTTTCATCTTCTATTTTAATGGTATCAATATATGTCACATGTACATGATGATGTCATGTTTGTCCACGTGACATTTATACAGTTCATGGGAGTATATGATGATCGAAATATTAAATGGCAAAGAATATCTCAATTTGTCAAGAACTTTGTTCTTGTATGGTTATTGTTGAGGGCAAAAATAATATTTAATAATTAAATGTATAATTCGGTTTAAATGGATTTAATATTAATTGTCTAATGGGCTATTAATGGAATAACCCGGCCCAAAAAGGAGTGATCTTCTCTAAAAAGTAGTATCATTTTGGTGTCGTCTGTGGGAAATAGCCAAAGCACACGAAGACGCAAACCTGATATCAAGAGCGCGAAGTTGAATCCCAAGTTGCTGGCCACGGAGTCAGAGATCAATAGGAGAAATAGTTGCCAAGAAGCCGGGAGGTCGGCCCCTTTTCCGTGGGAAGGGCGTTGCCTTTCCCGCGAGGAAGAAGGTCACCGTCCCGCCTACCGCTGAAAACCCTAACTTGGGAGGTCAGGGAGGAGGACATGGAGGACGCGGCGAGAATCGTGAAGAGCCTCAATGATCCACAGAGTCGCAAGCAGTACAACCCAACCATGTTAACTCGCAGGCTACCACCTTAATGAAAAGGAGCCCTTTGGCCCCTGCTATTTTGACTGAGCCACTACCTTCGGGAAACAGGACATCTAATCTCCCGAGTTTGATGGAACTGGAGATTCTTAGGAACACTTGAATAAATTCTATGAAAATTTGAATATATACAACATGACGGACGCCTTCATACCGACGTGTTCGCACTCATACTACATTCAGGTGTTCAATCAACTCACACAATCAATCTCTTGGAAAAACTTATCAAGCATTCATTGACTTGGTTAATCAACTCCCTAGACAATCAATCTTTACGGTGGGATGGAAAAAACACTACGTGAATTTATGAAGTCATTCATGCAAGCGTCACGTTGGCCATTCTCCATTAATAGGAAGTACCCTTGCCGGGAAACCACCTCCATCTTGGAGGACTATTGCTCACCTCATATTTAAGTGGAGGAGTTCACCAAGGAAGGAAGAGGGAAAATGACATGAATCAACCTCGAAAATTTATGAAGTATGGAATGAACTTCACCCCTCTGAATGCACCGATGGCTGAAGTATTAATCGATGCCTAAGGAAAAGGGATCAGTGGCTCGCTTAGACCATTGAAGAAGAACCCCGTGAGAGCACGCTCTAGTTTATACTATCACTACCATAAGGATAAAGGGCACATCACCGATAATTGTTTCGTATTGAAGAGAGAGATCGAGCGACTCATCTAAAAGGGTTACCTAAAGGATTACGTGGATCAAAGCAAATTCTCTCGACCAGACAATGAGAGTGCCACACCGCCTCTGGAGCCGTAGACCTCACTAGCTTCCGCAAATACCATTTCTCTTATTCTCGCCCGTTGTTCTAGTATTTTTATCTATTTTCTATTTATTCCTCCCCAGAAGCATTAAACATTTTTATATCTGGCTCGGCTTATTTCCACCCATGGGGCGTAAAAATTCGTTGCGTTATGAATAATGAATGAATTACTATCATTTTTTGGCTATGATTTCTTGTACGCAGTTAGTTTCCAAACACGGCCACAATCCATGACCATTTGGATATTCCCCTCAGCAAAAATAAACCCTCTCCGGCATTCCGGGAGAGGAGAGGTCTCCTCACGGGAATCCTCTTGATGTTATCGGGAAAAACCCTCTTTGGCGCTCCCGGAGAAGAGGGGTCTTCTCATGGATATCCTCTCGATGTTATAAAAAAACCTCTTCGGCGCTCCCAGAGAGGAAGAGTCTCCTTACGAGGATCCTATCAATGTTATCGGAAAAAACCCTTTATGTTGATCCCAAAGAGGAGGGGTCTCCTCACGGGGATCCTCTGGATGTTATCAGAAAAAACCCTCTCCGGTGCTCCCAGAGATGAGGGGTCTCCTCACGAGGATCCACTCAATGTTATCAGAAAAAACCCTCTCCGGCACTAGTAAATTTTCCCGCCTCCGGCTAAGACCCCGGAGGGAAGCGGCCTCCTCACGGGTGTCCCCATAACTTTTTCTTCCCCACCAAAAATGTGCAAGGAAAAGAAGGAAAAAATGCTAACACATGCGGGGAAGAGATCAAAGTGATAAAGCAAAGAACTTGGGGAAAGCTCCAGAAGGGCGCTCCCTCTGGGCTCCGAAAGGGCACCCCCTCTGAGCTCCAGAAGGTCACCCCTCAAACTCCGGAAGGGCGCCCCCTCCGAGCTCCAGAAGGGCACCCCCTCTGAGCTCCAGAAAGGCATTCTTCGACCTCCAGAAGGGTTCCCCTAGCTCCGAAAGAGCACCATCGATGGGCAGCGGAACAACGTCCCCTAGCATCAAAAACAAGTTTCTCTGGCCATTCCAAAGAAATTTAGGCTTCCTTCCGAATGGAAGCATCCATCTCTACACAAAATATGAACAAGTCTTCTACAATAACAAGGCGCATGCAAATAGCACGATTAGAGCATGACAAAGAATGCAAATATGCATAAAAAAAATATAAATATAGCATAAAAGCAACAAAGTATCATCCAACCTCATGGAACAAAGAAACATCTCAAACAAAAAAGAAAGAGCAAAAAATATCCAAGTGCGTAAAGCAGCCCTAAACAGGAGGGCAGGAATCAAAGGTCGTTTGGACAGGAATATAGATATCACTAGTGAAGCATGGGGGGCTCTGTCTCCCTCAACAGCATCGGCTCAGCCGAGCTCCTCTCCATCGCCACTGTTGTCGGCTCCATTGGAAGATCCTGCAAAACCTCGAACTCCTTATCCTCCTCCTCATCAGAGACGTCACAGTCCAAGATGCCTATCATTTCCGCTCTGCTGTGGAAGTTTCTGGCTATGACGGACTGCCCCATCGAAGAAGATAAAGGACTTTCTCAACAACTCCGAGTGATACTCCATGGAAGCCTTATAAGTCTCCACTGACTCGGACCTTGCCCTAGCTAGCAACTGTGTACCAGCTGAAAATTGGAGAAACACCTCAGCTGTCTTCCCCTCGTGCTCAAGCTGGGACTTTGCCCAATCATACTTCTTGGTCATATCAGATATCTATCTCTCATGTCAGGTAGTGCCCACCGTGAGGTTCTTCACCTTATCCTGGAGTTGGCGATTCTCCATCTCCACCACCTCGCCCAGACAGCTTGATATCGCAACAAGGTTCAGAATCTGCACCAAAATTTGCACAAGTCTTAACTAAATGAAGAGAAATGAAGAATGAAGAAAGAAAATGCTAATTAACCATGAAAGCTTATCCAGGCGACAACCCCGCAAAGATGTGTCTCGATGTCCTTGAAGGACATAGATCCAAAACGGGACAGGTCACCCGCTGACAAAGCTCCTGTTGTACTAACATATCCCAAGCCAGAATCTGTGAAGTCCCAGTGGGACTGGATCCCTCACGATGGTTCTCTCCACCAGAAAAGATAAATCGGGGACCAATGGTACCTAAAGAAGCATCACCAGGCTCTGTCATTTGCGTCTTCACCCTAAAAGAGCCTAAAGGAGGACGGGGAGCAGGAAAAACATCAACACAGTCCCCAAAATGAGAACCCAGATGTCGATCACCCTCTAGTTGGTGAGGGCGCGACCCTCGCCCACCATCACTCCGAGGCGGGGTGCTCAAGCTCCCGCCAGCAAAAAGACTTGCCCCTGTCCTTCTCCCTCACCTTCTTCGTAAAGGCCATCAACATTCGGAATGCTGAAGGAAGTCTCAAATGCTCCCGCAATCTACGAAGACACTACAGTGAAACTCTGCTGACTAACTCTCCTGGGACAATTGTCGAGCACCCAAGAGGAGGCCTATGTAGATACTTGGGTCGATGGACCTCTTCTAGACTATCCCCCTTGGACTTCTCCTCGGAAGCCTCATCACTTAAACTTGAATTTGAATCAAGCTGTACTTTCTTCTCACCATCATAACACAACTCCGGAGCTAGAGGGGGAATATCAAAATTCATTGGCAAAGGTGGATGGAATGAAAAACCGGAGACTAAACGGCCGATGGCATCCCCGTCCCCGAGCGAAAATAAAGAAGGACCAAAACCCAAAGTCCAATTCAGAATATGTGAAAAATCCATGAACAATGGAGAAAAATGCAATGAAGGAAGAACTGGGGGGCTTAGGCCGTCCCCACTGGGGTGCGCCTTTCCCCGCACGAGAGGGCGTGCGAGGGCGCCCTTGCCCCTCCAGGGAGGCGCCCCAGAGCGATCTCTCCCCTATCTCGGGCTCTCATCTAGACTCTCCTCACTCGATGTACTCCACTCATCTCCACAACTCTCTATGGGCACTCTCCTCAAATTTTCAAGAAAATTTCACTAAGTGGTCTACCAAACAAGGGGACTGGAAGACGTGGTAAGTTGAGCACCCCCACAGGGAGGGCACCTCATAACATAAACTCTCTCCGGCTAAGACCCCGAAGGGGAAGGGTCTCCTCATGGGGATCCCCTGGATGTTATCAGAAAGTTAAACCTTCTCCAGCTATGACCCCGGAGGGGAGGGGTCCTCCTTAACTTCCAAGGAATCTCTAAACAAGACAAGCCAAATATGATACCGATTCAGCTCCAGCACTACTTCATATATCTGCAGCACCAGAGCTGGGGGGCTTATGTTGGGGGGAAAATAATATAATTAAATGTGTAATTCAGTTTATATATGGATTTAATATTAATTTTCCAATGAGCTATTAATGGAATAACCCTGCCTCAAGGAGTCCGGAACTAGCCCATAGGTCGATTTCTCCTACGCGGTCTACAAGGCCCACTACTCAGGTATAAAAAGGTACATCCTCTTCATTTTTAAGGAATCTGACTCGTAATTACTCCTACGCATTTAATTCAATATTTGTTTATTGTCTTATTCTCTCTCAATCACTGTGCTGACTTGAGCGTCTGAGGGGCCTCCTTGAGACAATCCCTGGGACCCTCTAGTGTTTGCATATGTGCAGACAAGTTCCCGCCTGAAGATCTTCCAGCTTCCGGAGAAGAAGACTTGAGGACTTCCCCTTTGGGAAGAAATACTTTATCAGAAACTTTAGCTTTGGAGTGATCTGCTCTAAAAAGCTACATTAGTTATGTTTTCATGGTCCATTTCCAATTTTTAGTGCTAGAAAATAAATTTTAAAAATCGAGTCAAGATGAACAAAGTATTATTCATTTTGATGTGAATTTCTTGTCGACTTTAGAGTTCTTGAGTTTGACTTGATCACTAAATTTAAGATATATGATTCCAACTCCATTATTTTTAACTAGTCGAATCAAGTTCAAGCAAAGTTGTAATTCTTGTCATATGTATAATTTATTATCCTATGCGTAGGAAGCTCATACTGATTTTCTGAAATTGATTTTGAGTCCCGTTTTTTTTTTGTGGAAACACCCCAATTGGGGTGGGGGATTAAGGTCACATCCCCGACCTATTTATTATATACGAAGGAGTAATTGTAGTATATCAATGAGATTACATCAAGAGCCTCTAACAATCCTAAAACAGGGAAGGTTGAGTTTATCCACTCTTGCTAAACCTTTAACAGCAAAAGGCAAAGAAGAAAAAGAATATACTATAAGACTATGACTATTAAAACCTCGTTCAGCTAGTTTATCAGCAACTTTATTACATTTTTTATATACATGTTTAATTTAAAAATTAAGGTTCCTAATTATATTAGTTATACAAATGAGAGTGTCATGAAAGGTCCAATGTCCTGGAAGTTTTTAGTAATGGTGGTGCAAAGGATGCTTGAATCTGTTTCACTCCACAAGTATGGTATGTCCCACGGTGCCAAGAGAATTAAAGCATGCATCAGTGTTGAGCATTCTGCAAGAAGAGGGTTTGAGCATTGATGTAGATATCCAGAATATGCCCATAATACTTGTCCTTATGCATCTCTGAGTACACCCCCAGGCTGACAAAGTATGTTGCTGAAAGGCTCCATTTGTGTTAAGCTTTAGCCATGGAGGTTGTGGTGTGATGAACGTTAAAAATGTATAATTATTTTAGGCTTATATTATTATTTTACCTTATTAATATTGTTAATAAAATGAATTTATAGTATTATTAATATGTTAGGAATAAAATAGGAAATCAACATAGAATTGTATTTGGAAGCAATTTTTAGTGCAGGTTTGGATCAACGAGCATAGCTTTCATTTCCGACATGATTTTGGGATGATTCTTGAAGATATGGATTCACAATCCATTCATTTACAAGTTTTCAGAGAGATTGAAACCAAAAATCAAAGTTTGGAATGATATTTTCTTGGATAAAAAATTCATCATAAAATGAGGATTGAAGGGTGCTCATTTAATTTCCAGACTTGACCAAGTTTGGTATTTTGGACATAACCCGAAAAATACAAGGTATTTGTATCTGAAATTTTTACTGAGTATGTACAAATCATAGAGCTACAACATTGATGAAGACCCCAAAGTCAGATTTGTATTGGATGAATTTATAAAAAATCCAAGAGACTGCTGCACTAGTCAATCCCGTATGCCAACCACATCTCAATTATTCAACCATATCTTGGCCAATGGTTGTTCAAATTCAATGAAATCAGTTGGAAATTCAAGCCAACTCATGTGATAATTGATTTGTGGAAGAAAATTGAGCAAAGATGGCTGATATCATGGACAAAATGACCAGTCAAAGAAGGTGGAAAAGTTGGTGTTGATTTCCTTATTTTCTTACTTGTAATAAAAATAAAGAATAAAATAATTGTAAATTGATTTTTAGTTGGCTATAAATAGAGGTCATTAGCATTAGCCAAGAGCAAGTTTTATGTAGAGAAAGTTAGAGTTACAAAGTTCAAAAGAATTTTTCTTTCTTGCTTTTCTTAAATTATAGTAAGATTTCTAGTATTTTATAAAATGTTTGCTTTTGTTTTTCTTCAATCTTTTGTTTTCTCTATTTTTTTCATGTTATTCTAAGTTTATTTTGTTGAGGAAATGGGGTGAAACTCTTGATGAAGGATAAGGAATGATTGTAGATTCATATTAAATTTCATTGTTTGTATCATCAATTTGTTTTTAGTTTATACATTTTTGTTTTGTGGTGTTTCTTGATTTATGTATATCTATTGGCACAACAAATACTTGGTTCCATTTAGTTAAATGTCTGGTTTTATTTCAACCGACTACTAATGTGGATACCTTGATTTGTTGTAGACAAAAGAATACATAAATACTTGATCCCATAAACAAGTATTGATGTTATAAGATAAATTCTAATTGATGATATAACATGATTACCTTATTGCATGATTTATATGTATAATATCTTCCCATTGGAACCTTCTTTGTGTATGGATTCCAATAGTGGCAATCTAAGAGGTAAAAAAATAGAATCATTCCTTTATCCGAAATCAAGAGTGAATCCCTAATCCTCAACATTTCTATTAATTAAATTTCTTGAAAAAAAAATATATATTCTTACTAGGTAAAAATCTGTTTACTCATCACTTAAATAAGAAATATCCTGTAAACTTCCATCAACTTCCCTGTGGATCGACCTTGGACTCCCGAGAAATTTATTACTTGAGACAACCTGCACTTGGGTTTGCAACCTTAAAGTTGTAGCATGGTGTTTTCCATATCACAGGGAGATGGTAAGAGGCAGTGGCAGTATTCACAAACAAACTATTGGAGTGTGCAACCTCCAAATATCCTGTCCAAACTATACTTTGAAATATTTTAGATTTAGAGAGAAAATACATGTAAGCATTAACATTGTAGATAATCCTCTGATGGCTGAATTGAGCATTTTCATGTTTACATAGATTCCTTTCTTTCCAGATATTCCAAAGGATAATATAAGGGAGAAGCTGTGAAATGTGTGTGTGTGTGCAAAAGGTGTTAAATTGAAACAACTATATATAAAATATGTAAGTGCTCAGTGTGTGGAATGGAATATCTCAGCGGGTGATATTTTAGTAGGTAAATTAACGCCCCAAATGGTTAAAGAAATGATAAGATGAGGGAGAGATTCAACTGTAGGAGTTGTCCTAAAATTCTTGGAAGTGGGGATGTTGCCAGGACAACACTGACACTTGGATGTTAGGGTCGTGCCTCTTTCTTAGATCTTCCAATCAATAGGTGGTCTATTCTGGATTAACCTCCACATGAATATGGACATGGTTGGTGTTATGAATTTATTCCGAAGAAGATGGAAAGGAAATCCAGGATTAGGGGTGGGAATCTGTAGCACAGAATGGGCTGAGACAAGGGAGAATTGTCCATTTGCAGAATTTTTCCATATCATTTTGTCAGAATCAGTAATTGACATATGGACTTGGCTTAGTATAGTAGCCCAATCAAGGCCAATGTTGGACCTCTAGCGCTACTTGGATTGACGACTGTCCCCACAAACCAACACGAGTCTTTTCTAGCGCGCTTTGTCCTCACTCACGCGCACCCTGGAAACTTCCCAGGGGATCACCCATCCCATGTCTACTCCAGGCCAAGCACGCTTAACCTCAGAGTTTCTATGTAATGAGCACCAGAAAAGAAGATGCATCTATTGGTATAGGTAGTCCAAATCATATCCTTTAAGCTATCTTTAACAAAGCAAATCCAGCTCACGAGTTCGAATCGCGGGCGCGCGCCTGCCTCTTTTAAAGTCCATTGCGGGCGGGATCTTGGACCAAATCCCAACAATCCCCCCCCGGACTGCCAAAGATCTCGCTCCAGGTCTTGGCAACCTCCGCTGCCCGCCAAACTTCCTCAGTTCTAACGCCAACTTCTTAAATTCAAGCATCGCGTCACGTCCCTCTCGCTCTCCGATTCCCGGAACCTACACCTTCAGTTCCAGTCTGTTTACCTCAGTTCCGGCCATCTGGCAACCTACTCTTCAGTTCTGGTCCACCCAGCAACCTACACCTTCAGTTCCAGTCTATTTTATCTAAGTTCCGGCCACCTGGCAACCTACCCTTCAGTTCCGGTCCACCCAGCAACCTACACCTTCAGTTCCAGTCCGTTTTACCTTAGTTCTGGCCACCTGGCAACCTACCCTTCAGTTCTGGTCCGTTTACCTCCATTGCGCCAAAGATCTCGCCCCACCGCTCCTCCGGCAACCTCCACGCAACGTGCTTCCAAGGGAATTCGAACTCGTGACTGATTTGAGACCGAGTTGTTGGACCTCTAGCGCTACTTGGATTGGCGATGTCCCCACAAACCAACACGAGTCTTTTCTAGCGCTTTGTCCTCACTCACGCGCACCCGAAACTTCCCCGGGGATCACCCATCCCATGTCTACTCCCCGGCCAAGCACGCTTAACCTCAGAGTTTCTATGTAATGAGCACCAGAAAAGAAGATGCATCTGTTGGTATAGGTAGTCCAAATCATATCCTTTAAGCTATCCTTTAACTGTGCAATCCAGCGCTCACGAGTTCGAATCGCGGGCCATGCCTCGCGCCTCTTTTAAAGCCCATTGCAGGCAGGATGCTGGACCAAATCCCAACAGCCAACCACTTTGTTAAGAAGATCACAATTCCATTTATTATTAAGCCAAAAATAATGAACAGGAACATTTTCCAAACCACTAAAAAGAACATTGAACAACATCAATTAGAGGTTGGGAATTGTACCAAAAGCTTATGTTTCCATGGCCAAGAGCCCAAATAGTGTGAATATGCATATTGTTTCTAACTTATCACATTCTTTTCCAAACTAAGTTGTCACTAAGATTAACAGGGGCATTCATAACGGGCATACCACCAGCAAATTGTCATGCATGAAATTAGACCACAAAGAGTTTTTCAATCTAAGCCTCCACCAAAGTTTCATAGGAAAGTAGTAATTAAATCATGAGTATTTCTCAATCCAAGACCACCTTCAGCAATGGGAGAACAAATTTTATGCCAAGCAATCTAGTGTATTCTTTTTTGATTATCAGTCACTCTCAGAAAAATCTATCCATAATTTGATCAATTTTATGAACAATGTATTTAGATGGTTTAATGACCTGGACTAGATGTAAGAACATGGAGTTTAAAGTGCTTTTAATCAGCATTAGTCTACCCCCATAAGACAAGAATCTCCAAGCCTATCCCTGAATTTTGGTATGCATTTTAGACATCATATTGTGAAATATTAGGCCTTTCTTGTGACCTTTATAGAGAGGAGCACCCAGATAAGTGGTGGGAAGAGACCGATTCTAAAACTGAGTTCTATCACGGATTTTTTGGATTCTAAGGAGGCATATTGTTTCCAACAAAAAAAAGCACTTTTTTTGCTTATTCAGGGACTGACCAGAAATGTTACAATAAGAGTCAAGGAAAGAAATAAGTGAATTCATAGCAGGGTCAGAATCATTACAAAAAATAATGATATCATCAGCATATGCAAGATGTGAAACAAGAAAACCACCCTGGGAATTGTACTGCATGTATGAATGCATCATATATAAGTGTTTCAGGCCTCTAGAAAGAATCTCCACACCAAGAATGAAAAGGAAGAGGAGAGAGGATCTCCTTGCCTAAGCCCTTTGTGGGATTTGAAAAAGCCACGGTTGTGTCCATTCACAAAGACATAAAACCAACAATTATTTATAGCATTTTCAATAAGAAGAATCCATTTATCAGGGAATTCCATCTTAGTGAGCATGTTTCTGAGGAAATGCCATTGCACCCTATCATGGGCTTTGGCCATGTCAAGCTTGAACATTTATAAGTTCAGATTTAATGTTATCACTAATCAGTCTATCTTTAACAAAACCAATTTGATGGGGAGATATGATCAAAGGAAGAATAGTGGACAACCTATTATTGAGGATTTTAGCGATGATCTTGTTAGTGACATTACATAAGCTGATAGGTCTATAATCAGACCAAGAGGAAGGATTTGGTTTCTTAGGGATCAACACAATGGTGGTGAAAGTGTAACACTTAGGAATAGGGTGTCCCTAGAAGAATTCATGAACAGTAACAATTAAATCATCCTTAACAATAGGCCAACGTGATTGGAAAAAATGCCCAAAGAACCATCAGTAACAAGCAAAAACAGCCTGATATACCTTGTTTATAGAAGGTAAAGCACAGAGAGCCACTTTGTCAATGGAATGAGGTAAGGTAGGAAGAGGAAAATCACATTGAAAGGTATGAGAAGGAACCTTATTACCCAAATAATCAGTGAAATTGGTAACTGATGAGTGTAAAATATACGTGCATTTTGAGACTTAAATTGATATATAATTGATGCATTTGCACGCATATTTACTATATTTTTACTTAGTTTCCTTTAAAGGGCATGATACTGCGTATTCTCGTAATTCTTGCAGGAAATGGAGCTTAAAATGAAGAAATTTCAGTTGGGATGCCCAGATAAGATTACCGAATGCAAAGAGAAGATCAAAATAACGGAAAAAGGGAACAAAAGCAAGTCACACGGCCAGACCACGTAGCCTCACATGGCCGTGTGGATTGGTGGTGTAAAAATAACACGGTTGTGTGAAGAAAGGAAGAAAAACAAAGGACGGAGCAGGTCCACACGGCCATACCATGTGAAGTCACACGGCCATGTGGACAAGGAAACCAGCCGCACAACCTACCCATGCGACCAGCCTGCTCGTGCGACAAAGGGCTAAGCCCAAAGCCATATGCCCATGTGGACCCATACGGCCTGACCGTGTGGGATTCTATTTCAGCGTATTTTTTAGAGTTTGTTTCCAGTTCCAACTCCACGAGTGATCTCTCCAAGCTTCTATAAAAGGGGACCAAGTCTTGCACGAAAAATCATCACTCTCTACGTAGAAAACACATCAAATAACATAGGAACAAAGGAATCGAAGAGCTTCTGAGAGCAAAAGGCTAGGTCGCGAAGAACACCACAAGGCTTTAGCATCTAGGGAGCACAAGAGCTTCGAGGGCGTGGAAGGAGAATCCATCCTGACAAGAAGGGTTTTTTTTATATGTCTAAGAACTCTTGTCTGTGCTTATTTGATGTCATAATATTGATTCAGATTTGTCTATGAGTTTGTAATCAATGTTTGGCATATTTTTCGGATCTTAGGGGCATAATCGAAATTGTGGATTTATATTAAATATGATTACTTGTTTTCTTAATTGCTTCATGCTTTCTATTTTATGAATTCGAGTGCTTATTTATAATTGCTTTTTATTTGGCCAATAAATTGCATGTCAAATTTGTTATTACAAAATTTTGGACGATGAGTTTTAACAAAAACGGAAATCGAATTCAGACATGAAACATGTGTGACATGCATGTTTGTGGGGAGTCATTCAATTCACAAATCTTTTGGGAGTTAATAAGAATTATAACGTTCTGACCAGACTACAATTGTTATTAATCAACTGTTTACGCACCACCTGACCAGTGGAGTAAATGATATTAGGAATTTGAACCCATAGAATTGAATGAATTGATTTTTAAAACTTTATTCGCATTTAATATTGAAGAAACATGTTTAGATTATGTGCCTAAGGTTGCTCCTAATGATGTTGAAAATACTTATGGGGTGTGGCCGTCTGCACGAGAACTAAAATTGGCATTGAGATCCAAAACGCCGTTGAGGATCCAAACGCGCATTTGGCACATTTTCTAGAAATTTACGATAATGTTAAGATGAATGATGTTTCTGAGGATATCATTCGATGCCGGATTTTCGCATTCTCTCTGCGCGATAAGGCTAAGGAATGGTTATGCTCTTTAACACCACCAGCCGCAAATTGGGCAGAACTAAATCAGCGGTTTCTAGCCAAATACTTTCCACCTAGTAAGACGCTGCAGTTGAAATCTGAAATCGCCCAGTTTAGGCAATTAGATACTGAGCCGCTATATGAAGCATGGGACAGATTCCAGGAATTGCTAAAGAAGTGCCCTCAACACGGATATCCCGACTAGCAATAGGTTCAATACTTCTATAGTTGCATCTGGAGGTGCACTACTAGGGAAATATCCTGAGAATGCACTAGATTTACTAGAAGAGATGGCAAACAACAGTTACCAATGGCCATCCGAAAGGTCGACTGTCCGACGAGTGGCAGAAGTTCAGGATAAGAAAGTCGCCATGCTCACAGAACAGGTATCCATACTGAATATGAAACTTGAGGCGATGCAACAAGTGACTCCAAGAGATCCCGTTGTCTTTGAAGAGGAAGCAAACTTTGTGGACCAACAAAGAAACTTCAACAATAATTACAGAAATAATCAGATACCCAACTACTATCATCCAGGGTTGCGAAACCATGAAAATTTCTCTTATGCTAACAATAAAAATATTTTGCAGCCACCGCACGGATATAACATGGGTAATCAAGGCAGAGCGGAGTCTAATGAAAAGAAACCATTTGTTGAAGAGATGATATCCTCGTTTATCAGAGAAACAAGGGTGAGACTGAACAAAGATGAAGCCAAGATAGACAGGATAGAAGAACAGGTCACTCAGCTAAACACAAATGTAAACGCAAGACTGAAATCTCTGGAAACACAAGTATCCCAGATCGCAACTGTTGTGGGAGGCCAACACCAGAAAGGCAAATTCCCAAGCGATACTGAGTTAAATCCACGGGAGCAATGCAACGCCATTCGTCTAATGGATGGTCCACATGTTTCAAATGACATAGATCAGCAATAGTGATTAGAAATCTGAAGTCTGGCTGAAGACGTTAAACTTAGCGTTGTATGGGAGGCAACCCAATTTATTTCATATTTTTCGTACATTTTTATCGCCTTCAATTTTAATTTTTAGTTTGAATTTTTATTTATTAACTTAATTTTAGTTTTGTTTAGTTTTCTTGAGTTGTTGTGTATGAGGCGTCATGGCAAACTATGAAAAAAATGGAACCAACTCAACACGGGCGTGTGATATCACACGATCTGGCCGTGCGATAGGGAAAATTTCCCAGCACCACACGGCCAGACCATGTGACCATCACACGGCCGTGTGGTCAAAGGATGGAAAAACAGACGCATCAGCACCAACTTGCAAGGCCACACTGCCAGACCGTGTCATCCCACACGGCCGTGTAGCCCCAAAAATAGAAACCGGAAGATTACAAATTACCCCTATTTTAACCCTAAAATCCCTCTTTTTCTCACACTTTCTTCTACACAAACCCTAACCCACGAAAATTCTCTCCCCAAATACTCAAACCACTCTCCAAATCTCTGCAAATACACCACCAAGCTCAAACCAAAATCACAAATCCTTCACTTTCTCAAGAAACCCACCACCAAATACCATCAATTCTCAACTTCTCCAAGTTCTACACCAAGTTTGGGGGTACTCCAAAAATTCCCAAATTTCAGATTTTACTATTCAAACCTTGAAATTCATGGCTTCTAGGGATGAAAGAGGAGCTAGGAGGAATACGAGGAGAAGGAGGGAGCCGACCCCGGAGCCCGAACCCGAGCTGCAACCAATTTTCAACTCCGAGGAGCCCGAAGCTTCCAATGTCAATTTGCCAAACAAAACCCACCGAGCTAGATGGATGATACTCTACTTTCGTCCATGGATTAATACAAGGTATCCCGATGAACATACTCTTTCGAATTTGGGTTTATTGGAAGATTTTAGGGCTTTATGTGGGAGAATTGATTGGCATGATTTTCTTAATGGGCATTGGGCTATTTACTCTGTTATTAATCTTGAATTCTTAAGTAGCTTTGAATTGGTTGTGCGAAAAAGAAATCTAATGGGGGTTAGATTTCGGTTGGGGAATGAGCAAAGGGAACTATCAATTGAGGATTTAAATGAAATTTATAGAACGCCGGCGTATGGGGTGGAGGAGCATGAGGAATTCGATAAGGATAAGTTTTGAAAAAAGATAATTGGGAAGCAAATTTATACGTCGGGCACTTCTAAGGCGTCTAGTATTCGCAACCCAGTATTCCGATATGTTCAACGAGTCTTGGCTGAAACCATCTTTGCAAGGGAGAATAGTAAGGGGGCTTTAAGGGTTGATGAATTGTTTATAATTTGGTGTATGGCATCGGGGACTGAAGTGGTGCCAAACGCCGGGGCTATGATAGCCGAAAATTTGATAGAATTCGAAAGAGTGAGAGGGGTGAAATTTGCATAGGAGGGATGATTACCTCTATTGCTGAATATTTTAACATTAATTTGGAGGGGTATGCGGAGGCAGCTGGGCCTAAGTTGATTGATTTGAATGTTCTAACTACAATGAAAATGATAAAATTCGATGGCGGGATTACTGGCTCATTCAGGAAGATAGAACAACAGTTAGGCTTCCGAACCCCTAGGCGACTTCAACCAGAAATAGGGGTAACTGGCTACTTAGAGATGTGGGGGTAGAAGAAGTTGCTGCTCAAGAAGAGCAGGATGAGCAAACGAGGGATATGCCGGGAACCTCTCGCCAAGGGGTTAACTAGCCATTTACTATGAGTGAAAGGCTCGAAAGGGTCGAGGTTAATGTGGGGAAATTGATAGATGACACATATCAATTAACAGCCACCGCTGATGAGTATCACCAGGAGTACTTACAACGTTTTGATGCCATCACCCAGCAGTAGCAGCAGATGTACGAGATGATCTCTCGTATGGACCAGTGACACATCTCACAAAGCCACTATTATCCTCCTCTTCCACCTCAGTGATCTTTGTAAGTACTTATTACGCATTCCTCTTTTCTTTTGATAATTTCCTCATATGTTCGGGACGAAGCATATTTTAAGTTTGGGGGTTTGTCAAGAATGCGTAATTTAGCACTGTTACATTTTGCATTGCATTTAGGACTGCATGTAGAAGCACTTGCATTGTAATTTTCGGAAAAAAAATGATTTTTTGTTTTGATTTTTAGTTATTTCTGTTTTAGCACGTTTACAGCTTTAGCATGTTTAATTGCTTTTGTTTTAATCCAGTTTTTACACCCAGCTCCATATGATTTTACTATGAATATTCTATGGCATAGGATAACATACTTGTGGGAATAATGTAATAAATTATTGGGAGAAAAGTTATTTATTTGCTTGGCATGTGTTAAGAAAATTGGGTATTTGAGCATGTTGCGAAAAATAAGCCTGTGAGCTTTTGTGCCTTAAATTGTTTTATATTATGCAGACTTATTTTTTCTTGAGTGTGACATTCATGATTGATAGAACTCTAGAACTTGCTATGGTATCTTCATCAAAGCCATGTGTGTGTGCAATTTTTGAAAATGATCTAAGGCCATCTTTGTTTAGCCTACTTAGCCTAATAAGCCTATCTATGAACTCATGATTCCCTAGTTAGCCAAGTTTGAGCCAAAACTTTTATTGTTAGCCACATTAATCTTTAAAATTTACATGTTTTTATCCCTAAAATTTCTTGAGATTATAGAAAATGAATAACTTTGGGGGAGATATGGTGAAAATTTATGAAAAAAAAGAGAGAAAGTTGGCAAAAGAAAGAGGGATGAGCAGTATCTGGGTAAATGAAAAAACAATTTACATGAAGATCGAAGAAAAAAAAAAAAGAAAGAAAATCTCTGGAAAAAAATAGAAAAAATCGAGCAAAGCAAAAGAAAATTCTGAAAAGTGTGAAAAATGTGAGTTTGAGGCTAAAGAAAAAGAAAAAAACCTAAGAATGAAAAAAGAGAAATAAGGGTGGAATTGAGTTGAAAAAGAAAAATTGATATCATATTGAAATTGGGTTGGTGAATTGCAAGTCTGTTTGCGTAAATTCTATTTGCTCAAGTCAAGTCACTTAACCCAGATTTTCCCTACCCTTACCAAAGATCCTACATTACAACCTAATAAAGAAGTCCTTTTGGATTCTTAGATTGTGCACACAAAAGTGGTCGAGATGTTAGACGATTTGCAAGCCTATAGTAGTTCTAATTTCACTGAGTTGAATTTGAGCATAAACACTTACCATACACTTCTGAGAGTAGAGTGATACACTATTTACTTGTGAGTCGCGATGTCAAGTACCCGAAAGAGTATTAATGATGCCGAGTTTATGAACAATTGATCTCTTGATGATGAATTGCATGGTTTCCTTGAGTATGGAGTCGAGTGCTATCTAATGTTTATAATGTTCTTGGGTGTTCTTTCGTTTTACCCCTTATATTAATTTCTAAATTTGCTCGAGGACAAGCAATGCTTTAAGTTTGGGGGTATTTGATGAGTGTAAAATATACGTGCACTTTGAGACTTAAATTGATATATAATTGATGCATTTGCACGCATACTTACTATGTTTTTACTTGGTTTCCTTTAAAGGGCATGATACTGCGTATTCTTGTAATTATTGTAAGTCCAAGCGGCTACGATAATCTAGAGGGGGATAAATAGATTATCTCCATCTTTTCGATTTCGCCCTCTTTTTCGAACCAAATGCTCAAACACAATAATAAAGGTGCGGAATGTAAACAACACGCGTTGATTAATAGTAGTTCAACCCACCTAGGGCCTAATCTACTACCACCCCAGTATATCCGGGATGGATTTCAAAAGAAAAAGAATTTTATTAATTACCAAAATTAATACAAACTCAACTTACAACACCTTGAAGAGCACCACACTCTTCTTCAACAACACCTTTGGAGATTACCACAATCTCCCTTTGAAGATCACCACAATCTTCCTTCAACGGCACCTTGTGAAGATTACCACAATCTTCAACCTTGAAGAATACCAAATTCTTCAACACCTCAATAAGAAGATCACCACAATCTTCTTGCACCTATCACCTAGATCATCCAAGTGTGTTCTTACCACAAACACTCACAAGGATATTTTGTGTTGAATGATAACCAAAAATCAAGATTACAACTTAATAATGAATATTACAATTTGAGTGCAAAGTGTAATCAAGAATAGCCTAGACCTCAAGGATGTGAAAGTGATAAGCTAAGCAAAATTTACAACAAGAATAATAACAATGAAGAACAAATATTTGCTTGAAGTATATCTTGTTGTGTTGTATCTCAAAAGTTGTTTTCTGTTGCTCCAAAACTTCCTCTATTTATAGGAGATGATTGATCAAGCATAGGCTCCTCTTGGGGATTGAAAATCTACAGAAAAATACAATTAAAATCAAGAATATAGCTGTAGAAATCAATCCCACATTTTAAGGAAATTTGTCTGATGTCAAACGGTCACATTTTTTCATTAAAGATAGACGGTCATTTAAAATAGAAGTTTAAAACGAAATACGGAAATTTACACGGCGGCGACGATCGACGTAGGGTTCGACCGGTCGACCCGACTCCAACCGGTCCCCTCATGGATTTGGACGAAAAAAATGTTCTGTTTCAAAAAGAACGTTCAGTACGGCCGACCCGGCCGACCCTCGGCCACGGCCGACGCCTGTGATGCGACTGGCCGACCTGATCGTTTTTCACTTCCATCTCATTTTTTGTTCCAAAATTATCTTCAGGTACGGGTTTCCCTATAGGACGACCGGTCGACCTCGAGACAGAAATGTTGTCCAATTTTTATCGAAAATAAAACTCAAGAAATACTCCAAAAATATAGTAAAAACATTTTAAACCAATCGGAAGTATTTAGACGACATTTAGGAACCTTGTTTTGAAGTGAAAACTTATAAACATAAAATCATTAGAAGTGTTGTCCAATTTTATCTAAAGTAAAACTTGAAGAAAAATACTCCGGAAAATATTAAAGCCATTTTAATTCATTTAGGAGTATTTGGACAACAAGTAAAAACATTGTTTTGGTGTAAAAATAAAATCATCAAAATTAAGATAAAAACATGTATCAAACAATCTCCCCCTTTTTGATGATTATAAACCAAAACAATTTTTAGAGAAATTTTGGACGGACAATTTTAAAAACGATTTTCCGGTAAAAAACATCTAACCGTTTAGAAGCAACCAAAATTTCCAAAATACATAAGCAATCAATAGGGAGTAAGAATATTCAATAATAGGCATAATAAGCACAAGCTCCCCCCATCAACAAGCACATCAAGAATAATGTAAAAGCAATTAACCATAAGCCAAAAGCTTAGCTTTTACATATTGTACAAGAGCTTAAAAGCTCTCCCTGTCACAAAACTTCATTAGACATGTATGAAGGTCCATCAAGCAATAATAGGAGTAAATATAATTCACAACTTATGGCTTTTGAGAGCCATAGCTTATAGCTTTTAAAACAAGCTTTTATTAGCTTCTTTGAGCTAATGAGTCATTTTCCTATTTCTCCCCCTTTGTAATCAACAAAAAGAAGGTTAGGATGATAAAAACGTCATACAAATATTTCAAAGTGCGCTTAAAGAGACGGTTTATCAACCATTGAGCAATATAAACTTAAAAAACCAAGGAAAATGGGAGAAATGTGACATGAAGAGTTTATATGCTCATTTTATTCGCCAAAACATTATCTCAATAAGTATTGAAGACTTTTGGAAGCAAGAGACTCATGTATAAATTGAAAATTTCATTGTGACATTTCATCGAACACTTTGTGGGCATGGAAATTAAACAAAGGTTGTATATAGCCCTTGTAAATGATTCAAGCCAAAAAAAATTTTCATATCATCATCCAACTACATCAAACATCATACAAAACATCATAATAGCAAAGCTCAACAAGATCATATGCAAAATATATGCAACATTTGTCCATCAAATAAGAGGCTCAACAAAGTAGATTCTCAAGGGTTCAACCCAATTGAGATAAATTTAGCCTAAGAGATCAAAGCTTCAACCCAATTGAGATAAATTTAGCTAAGAGATCAAAGCATTACAAATGCCAAAAATAGAAGATCCATCAAGTAATACAAGTCATGCCTCAAATAATACATATAGGACATTACAAATGTCCCAAATTATCCATCTAGGCATAATGATCAAGGCATCTAAGCAAAAATTAAAAGAAGCACTTTTACCATCAAGTACTTCATACCAATTATCAAACAATGCTAAATTAGAGTATTTTTACCATCAAATACTCCATTAATATCATGATCACCCACTAGTCATTATCACCTTGCAATTTTAACCCTTTCAAGAAAACAAGCAAATCTCATTAGTACGAAAGAGTTTTACAAAAAGTTCATAGAAATACAAAGCAACATGAAAGAAGATGCTAGAAAGTAAAGGAGTGGGGACATCATTCCTCGTCCGAGGAGAAGCAAGATCCGGGAATGAAGTCTTTGATGAATTTCTTCAACTTGCCGATAGACTTTTGCATTTTGGAGGTCTTTTGCTCCAAAGCCTCATACCTCGCCTCATGAAAAGCCCTCAACTCATCAAATTCGGCTTGGGTGTACCTCCTAGGCGGTTGAGCACCGGTATTACCCTCCGGATTGCTCTGTTCGCCTCCCTCCGCCAATCTCGCGGCCTCGGCATCATCAAAGAAGTCGTTTGGATCAGGGGATTCTTGACCTCTTCCTCTAGCCATTTTAGGTGGTCGAATGTCCATATTCTTGCGCATAGTGACCATTTGGGAGATGTTATCAATGTCAAAGTCATTTTGAAATACCTCCGAGTTACACTCCGACGAAGGTAGTCCCGATTGTATAAGAAGTTTACAAATCCAATTTCCCATAACCAACTTCTTATTACCTTGAGTGATGGACTCGATTAGACATTGAATAAGTATGGCGCCAAAGTTAAGCGGTTCCCTCCTAGCAATCTTATAAGTCAAAAAATAATCCATGTTGTTAGGCATCTTACCCGCCTTTCCACAAATACAGTAGGCGACAATAACAGATAAAATTCGATGCTCAAGTGTCATCGCCAATAATGAATACTTTGGCCATACGCCCAAATATGTCTTAACTTCCTTCATGGACACCCCCAACATTTCATCATTCCAAGTACCACAAGAAAAATAATCCCAACCACCTTCTCTAACATGTAAAAGCCGACAAATATCATTAGGAGTCCACCTAAAATGACGACCCCTTATAAACAAATTTACGGCAATCGGTTTCGTTTCATCATCATATTGCACCCACATATTAGCATAAAAATGTTGGATAATTTCATCATCATACAAAACATAAGCATGCTCCCATAAAAACATCCAACCTTGCTCCTCAAAGAATCCTCTAATAGTAGGATATTCATTTGTAAATGAATTTCCACGACACATTTCAGTCCGAGCAATCGATTTTCCTCCCATTCCCGAATCCTCATAGTACCATTCCGCATACTTATTGATGAAATTAAGACATTATTAGAATGAGGAGCTTGAGTAATAAAGGATTTCTTACTTTTCGCCCAACGGCAATTTTGGAGCGAAATAGTTCCGCGGAGCTTAGCAATTTGGGCCCGAGAGAGTATGGGATTTTGAACGTTATCACCTTCTTGAGCCACGTTTCTCTGGGTAGCTCGAATATCCCTTTGTTCGGCTTCTTCTTGCCGATTTCTCGAAGAACCCTCTCCGCCCCTTCTACGTTTGGAGATGGGATTTCGACCGGTGGAATTCTTTGGGGGAGCCATATATGTAAGATTCTTGAAAAAATAAGAGGATTAGCAATAAGAATCGTGAAAAATGATGACGATTTGAAGAACTTAGAAAAAGAGGGATGATTTTCGCGAGCAAAGGTTTTGGAAAATTTTAGTGTTCTGTTTCAAGAAGAGAAGACAGACGGGTTATATCCCAAAATTTTGGCACAGGCGACGGCCGGTAGTAGTGCGGCCGACGTCGGCGTGCGACGCGGCCGACCTCGACTGACCCGTGGCCCCAAGGTCAATTTTTCATTCTCCAAGTTTTTCAAAAATTCGATTTTTCACCCCAAAAGTTTTAAAACTTTGCAAAAAGATAATTCTGGACCATATCCAACAAATACGAGTTTCGGGAAAACATATATTCGAGAAAATCGAGACTTAACGAGTAGTGCCCTTTTAAGAAAAATTTGCAAAATCATTTAGGGGCACTTAAGGGGTTGAAATGAAATATCTTGAAAGATATGTGCATAAACATAATGTCGAGTTCTAAGACAAATACGAGTGAACATACCTCGATAGTTTAAGAAACTTGATGACGAAATAGCCAATGAATATGAGATATATATCCTACACAATTCTTAGACAAAATTTGCACAAAAGCACAAGTGTAGCCAAGTAATAGGAGATATCAAAAAAAATGCTTATGCTATGAAAACACATAAGAGATAATAAACCACATAAGTCTAATTAAATGCTCAAGAGTTTTAAAACCATCATATAAAGTCTTCTTTTTAAAAAAAAAAATTTAAAAACACAAATATATATTGAAGACCTTAATTAAAAATAAATACTTGAAAACTCATTTGCAATTAAGATACAAATAGAAACATGCATACTAACTAAATAAAATACATATTTAAATGGGGAGATACGGTTTACCAATTACGCCATTTCCATGGGTTGCACCGTTCCCATTGTTGATGATATCTTTCCCTTGAGAAGTCACTTTGTTGATGATGACTTCTTTGATTTCTCCATTTCCAAGGTTTGTTGCCTTCCCATTGTTGAAGGTCTCTTCTTCTTTGAAAATCATCTTGTTGATGATGTCTTTGCCTTTTCCAAGGATTGTGTTCTTCCCGTTTTTGATTATTTTCTCTTCTTGGAAATTGGCTTTGTCGAAAATAGTTTCTCCTTCTTTGATCAAATGAAATGTTCATTTGATGCCTTTTTGGCGGTATAAATTTTCTTCGATCATTATTTCGCCGGGTACCTAATGTGACATTATTTTGTGGTACCCTCATGTGTTTGGGTCCTTTGGGATTAGACTTGAGACTTTTAGGTCTCCAACAATAATTAGAATTATTTCTAGCCCGACAAGTATTTACCGTATGACCCTTTTTACCGCAATAGAAGCAAGTAATATTACTAACATGCATAGGAACTCGATTCTTTTTCATATGCTTGACAATGTTAGGCTCATGATCTAGTTCACTATTTAAACTATCACAATCATCATCATTCACAATTTTTGGCAATTCATTGGTACTCAAGTTGGATTTTGATAAATCATTTTTCAAACACTTAACATTCTCAACAAGAGTACTATTTTCTATCTCGAGGTTTCTAACCTTATCAAGAGTGGTGGTGTGAGCACATGATAGTGATTCATAGGAAGTAACTAAACTATCCTTATCATTCTTCAAAACATTGAATTCCTTTTTCAAATTTTTGTATTTAACAAGTAAGCTTTGGAATTCATTTTGAAGTTCATCATAATCATTTTGCAAATCACTATAATCATTTTGTATAACAATATCATAGGAAGTAGAAGGTTTAAGACATACCTCGTTTTCTTCTTCGATGCCCATAAGACAATGTTCAACTTCTTCATTGTTGGAAGTTGTAAGAGGCTTGTTCCTTAGATTTGGACTTGTATCCCTTTGAGAAGTAGATGCCTTTGTTTGACTCCTTTTATTTGCATAAATTCCATAGATGGCTTCTAATTTTTGCCATGCTTCATGTGCCGATCGAATTCCTACAATATGTTCATATTCTAAATTAGTAAATGAACAATACAAAATATTGAGAGATTTACCGTTTAAGGAGATGATTTTCTTTTCTTCGTCATTGAGTTTTTTGAAACCATTTGAGGTGTGTGGTGTATCTTTCATTGGAATGGATTCTCCATTTATGACAGTGTTCCAAATGTCGAACCCGCAACCTTGTAAATAGCATTCCATTCTTTCTTTCCAAAAATTGAAATTTTTGGAGTCAAATAGTGGTGGCTTTGTGGTGGAGGTGCCGGTAAGGTGAGCTTCATTCGTAGCCGACGATCGTACCTCTTCACTCGCGATGTGAAATGAGCTTGCCAAAGAGTTTGGCTCTGATACCACTTGTAAGTCCAAGCGGCTACGATAATCTAGAGGGGGGTGAATAGATTATCTCCATCTTTTCGATTTCGCCCTCTTTTTCGAACCAAATGCTCAAACACAATAATAAAGGTGCGGAATGTAAACAACACGCGTTGATTTATAGTAGTTCAACCCACCTAGGGCCTAATCTACTACCACCCCAGTATATCCGGATGGATTTCAAAAGAAAAAGAATTTTATTAATTACCAAAATTAATACAAACTCAACTTACAACACCTTGAAGAGCACCACACTCTTCTTCAACAACACCTTTGGAGATTACCACAATCTCCCTTTGAAGATCACCACAATCTTCCTTCAACGGCACCTTGTGAAGATTACCACATTCTTCAACCTTGAAGAATACCAAATTCTTCAACACCTCAATAAGAAGATCACCACAATCTTCTTGCACCTATCACCTAGATCATCCAAGTGTGTTCTTACCACAAGAACACTCACAAGGATATCTTGTGTTGAATGATAACCAAAAATCAAGATTACAACTCAATAATGAATATTACAATTTGAGTGCAAAGTGTAATCAAGAATAGCCTAGACCTCAAGGATGTGAAAGTGATAAGCTAGGCAAAATTTACAATAAGAATAATAACGATGAAGAACAAATATTTGCTTGAAGTGTATCTTGTTGTGTTGTATCTCAAAAGTTGTTTTCTGTTGCTCCAAAACTTCCTCTATTTATAGGAGATGATTGATCAAGCATAGGCTCCTCTTGGGGATTGAAAATCTACAGAAAAATACAATTAAAATCAAGAATATAGCTGTTAGAAATCAATCCCACATTTTAAGGAAATTTGTCTCATTGTCAAACGGTCACATTTTTTTGTCAAAAGATAAAAGATAGGCAACCGGTCGCACGTAAAAAAGAAGTTACGAAATACAGAAATTTACACGGGCGGCCGTCGGCGACGAGGGTTCGACCGTCGACCACGACTCAACTGGTCCCTCATGGATTTGGATGAAAGAAAATGTTCTTTCAAGAACGTTGTACCGTCGACCGCCTGGCGACGGCGATCGGACCGGTCGACCTGACCGTTTTTCACTTCCGTCTCATTTTTTGTTCCAAAATCATCTTCAGGTACGGGTTGCCTTATAGGGCGACCGGTCGACCTCGAGACAAAAATGTTATCCAATTTTTATCGAAAATAAAACTCAAGAAATACTCCGAAAATATAGTAAAAACATTTTAAACCAATCGGAAGTATTTAGACAACATTTAGGAACCTTGTTTTGAAGTGAAAACTTATAAACATAAAATCATTAGAAGTGTTGTCCAATTTTATCTAAAGTAAAACTTGAAGAAATACTCCGGAAAATATTAAAGCCATTTTAATTCATTTAGGAGTATTTGGACAACAAGTAAAAACATTATTTTGGTGTAAAAATAAAATCATCAAAATTAAGATAAAAACATGTATCAAATAATTATTGCAGGAAACGGAGCTTAAAATGAAGAAATGTCAGTTGGGATGCCCGTATAAGATTGTCGAATGCAAAGAGAAGATCAAAACGATGAAAAAAGGGAACAAAAGCAAGTCACACGGCCGGACCGTGTAGCCTCACACGACCGTGTGGATTGGTGGTGTGAAAATCACACGGTTGTGTGAAGACAAATGAAACCAGTCCACACGGCCGGACCGTGTGAAGTCACACGGCCGTGTGGACAAGGAAACCAGCCGCACAACCTACCCGTGCGACCAGCCTGCCCGTGCGACAAAGGGCTGACCCCAAAGCCACACTCCCGTGTGGACCCACACGGCCTGACCGTGTGGGAAACTATTTCAGCGTATTTTTTAGAGTTTGCTTCCCATTCCAACTCTACAAGTGATCTCTCCAAGCATCTATAAAAGGGGACCAAGTCTTGCATGAAAAATCATCACTCTCTACATAAAAAACACATCAAATAACACAGGAACAACAGAATCGAAGTGCTTCTGAGAGCAAAAGGCTAGGTCGCGAAGAACACCACAAGGCTTTCGCATCTATGGAGCACAAGAGCTTCGAGGGCATGGAAGGGGAATCCATCCTGACAAGAAGGAGTTTTCTTTCTATGTCTAAGAACTCTTGTATGTGCTTATATGATGTCATAATATTGATTCAGATTTGTCTATGAGTTTGTAATCAATGTTTGACATATTTTTCGGATCTTAGGGGCATAATCGAAACTGTGGATTTATATTAAATATGATTACTTGTTTTCTTAATTGTTTCATGCTTTCTATTTTATGAATTCAAGTGCTCATTTATAATTGATTTTTATTTGGCCAATAAACTGCATGTCAGATTTGTTATTACAAAATTTCAGACGATGAGTTTTAACAAAAACGGAAATCGAATTCAGACATGAAACATGTGTGACAGGCATGTTTGTGGGGAGTCATTCAATTCACAAATCTTTTTGGAGTTAATAAGAATTGTAACGTTCTGACCAGACTACAATTGTTATTAATCAACTGTTTACGCACCACCTGACCAGGGGAGTAAATGATATTAGGAATTTGAGCCCATAGAATTGCATGAATTGGTTTTTAAAACTTTATTCGCATTTAATATTGATGAAGCATGTTGAGATTATGTGCCTAAGGTTGCTCCTAATGATGTTGGAAATACTTGTGGGGTTCACAAATTTATTTTATTTATTTTTTCCATTTTTTTTAGTTAGATTAAAATACTTGATTTTTGATCACTTCAATAAAATTAGAATACGATGTTATTATAGCCTAAGTGTTTTGAGCTTCAATCCCTGAGAATACGACCTTGTTTGCCATTATTCTATAAATTACACTGTACACTTGCAGTTGTATGAACCAAAACAATTTTTGGCGAACAGTAACACAAGAGTTTTGAATATCCAAATCATTAGTAAGAGTATTACCATTGTCATTGATAGAATGAATTCTTGATTTGGCTCTTATTTGTTTAACCAAATGATGAAAGTATTTGGTATTCCTTTCACCCTCAATAATCCACTAGCAAGAGGATTTTTGGTACCAGAATTCTTCCTCAATTTTTGTGGCAAGAGCAAGCTCAGCAGTAGCTTTGTTAAGAGTAGTGAGAAGAGAAGGAGAGGGGGCAGTGTCATAAGCTTTCTCAGCAGCTGCCACCCTATTTTGAGCATGAGTAAGATTGTCAAAGATGTTGCCAAAAGTGTGCTTATTACACCATTGAAGTTTTTGTTTGACCCTAATAAGCTTGATGTGAAGATTTAACAGTCCCTTAAGGCCTGTAGGAGCAAACCAAACCTGAGTGACAGTGTCCAGGAAAGTGGGATGTCTGGCCCACATGTGCATGTATCTGAATGAAGAATGGGGGTTGTTTATAGAGATGGAATAATGAAAACAATAATGGAGCATGGTCAAACTTAATCCTATGGAAGTGTTTAACAGATGCTTGAGGGAAGAAATCAGTCCAGGTGGTATTCATGAAAATTTTGTCAAGTCTTTCCTTAAGATCTTTTACCTCCAAGTGTGCATAGTCTCCCATTCAAAACCAATGTCAATAATGCCACTATCACTCACCATTTGCCCAAATTCTTCTATGTTAAGTGTCTATAGTGGTACTACTAATTCTTTCCTCGAGAGGAATTAAAATCACCCCCAATAATCCCAAGGCTTCCAAAAGAGAAGCAACACCTCTAAGTTCATCCCAAAGAACCCTTCTTTTAACCCTAGTACTCTTGGCATGGACAAAAGAAGCACGAAACTTAGAAGGTAAACCTACGGAAAATAATTCAATGTCCAAGGTTTGGTCATAGTCTCTAAGGAGGGTGACAGAGTAATAATAGTTCCAAAAAACCTAGATTTTATTGGATCTGTTAGCCATACCAGATTGGAATTCTAGTTTACAACAGAAGAGAGGGAAATTGGGAGTAGTCATGGGTTCCATAATAGCAATAATCTGAATTTTATTAGTAGAACACAGAAATCTGAGATGATTAACATAGGAGCATTGTGAATGCCCATTGAGGCTTATCAAGACCTTTTCTATTAGTTGGGGAGAAACACTGATTGCTCTCTTATGCAGAGCCAGTTGTTTTAAATGACTATAAGTTTTTGTGGGAAATTGATCCAAAATAGGACTGGAAGATGTGATATGGGAGGGTGAGGGATTAAGTTTGGAAGATGATCCTTCCTCAACTTGAGTTATGAATTTATCAGAGTGGTCTTCCTCAGGGAGGAGGATGGAGAAAGGATTAGGCGAATGTTCATAGAGTGGTTCATGTGTAGTGGTGGTGGGGGTCTAAGCAGGTTGTTTACCTGCTCATTGTCTCTTGGTTTCAAAATGTGGGGGTTGGTTTAAGCTCAGGTTGAGGATATTCAGAAGCAGTGTCAGTGGGATAGGTAGAAGGTTGTAGAGTATTCTCAAGTATATTCATATGAGAAACATTAGTAGGGGGATTACTATCAATGTGGGAATTAATAGGAAATATATTCACATGAGAATCATTAGCAGGGGGATTACTATCAATGGGGGAATTAACAGGAGGAGAGACCTTCTTGGGAGTTCTTGGAGCATTTCCAATGATGTAATATTGGGAGAGTTCATGCCCAGTATAAAAACAACCAGTGCAGAATCTGGGAACAGATTCGTATATAACTACATTTATTTTTCACCTTATTTCTAATTAAAGGTTAAATGACCTTTAGGCCATCTCCAAAAGTCCAATCCATAGTTCTATTTTAGCCCAACTTTGGTACTAAAATAGAACAAATCTCCACTAGCATAAAATTCATCTCCAACCCATCTACTTCGAATAAGGAATATTCCTTATTATTTCAATATAAAAACTATTTTATTATAAATCAAATATTTATTAACATAGTATTATATATATTTAGTAAATTAAAAAATATATATATTTTGGTTAAATCTAATCTATGCTATTAACTAATATGCATTAAAAATTGATTTTTAATAATATTAATAATAACATTATAAATACAAAAAATTAAGTTTTATTAAAACCAGTTATTAAAATTAATAAAACCTTTTCATTAATTAAAAAATAGATAATAAAAAAAAAGAATAGCACATGAATATTGTTGTGCCAGAATGTAGTTTCCTCCAAAATAACGTAGCGGATGGCGCACGGTTGGAAGAGAATTTTGCTTCAAATTGGCGTAAAAGTGGGGAATAGCGCACATTTGGAGTTGCCCTAATAGATGCATTTATTGGTTTGGATAATCTAATTAAATTGTTGTCATTGTCTATGCATGTGTCTCTTTAATTCCCTGGAAAATCTCTTTTTTTTATGGGTACGATAAACGAGGAACACACTTATATACACACGCGCTCATATGTTATCGAACCCAGAGGACCAATTGCCCTACAAACACAAGTTCTACCACTAAAATTACAATTAACTATGTCTAAAAAAACTTATTCTAAGATATATAACAATCTACAATAGTAAAGACCCACTGAAATGCAGAACCTAGATTTATTTACTAAATCAATCAACTTCCTTGGTTGACCACATGATGATGACTCTAGGCCAAATTTACTTCTTGGTTTCCTGTGACCTTTCTGCCAAGAGTGCAAAGAATTCATCTCTGCCACTATTATATTTCTCACTCAAGTGCTTGAAATCCTTCATTTTCTCAGGATTTTCATTCTTCTGCTTGTCCAATTCAAGAATCATAGCTTCTTTTTTCTCCTTAAGCTCCTGTATTCTTGATAGCTTTTCGTCGTGTTGTTTCTGCATTGTTTCCAGTTCAGACATCGGTTTATTTGATTCTGCAACAGAATAATTAACAATAAAAACATCAGTTACATACAAGATATTATTATTAGGGATAATTACAAAAACAGCCCTAAGGTTTGGGCTAATTACAAAAAAACCCAGAGTTCCCCTTGAAGTTTGATCCCGTCTTACATTTTTCCCGGTGATTTTCGAATAAATTACAAAAAACCTGACATTTACAAAAATATTTCAGTTACCCTCCTTAAATTTTAGACAAAATGAAACCTGAAGGGGTTTACTGTAATTTTGAAACATGTACGGATTTTTTTGTAATTAACCCAAACATCATGGGTGTTTTTGTAATTATCCCTTATTATTATTTAGGTGTAAAATGTTATATTTGAAGAACGACTATGATCTGTGAAAAAAGAAGCGTGTATTTCCAAGAAACCATGATAGCAAGAAAGAAAAGAAGAAGGCACCTAAAGAATTGTGCGAGCTGCCACACTCCATAACTTGTGATTTCCTGCAAATTAAAATAACGCAGTTAAACAAATTTTATTACACACACATATATATATATATGTGCGCGCGCGCAACACAAGTTTAAACATATATAGTAACTGTACATTGATGGCACACAAAATGTTTATAGCTCCCAAACTGAATGATCAGCAGACAACACTAGAGAAACTTTACCTCCATGCATGTTTAATCTTTCTGATGGGATACAAAAAAACAATTTTGTACACAGATTTTGTGCGTCTTGATGTTGCGTAAAGATTTGATCTTCTTCCCATTCGTAACTGTCTTATGGGAATCAGAATATTGTCATACGATCACTACAGACATACATATGCTTCAAACATTTGCTGAAAACTAGAGAATTAATTTGGATACTCTTAAGGGCCCATATATATTTTTGATGCTTTTTGTATATATGGTGAGACCTATTGCATGTACAAATTTGGCCTATAGCTGCAGGGACGACATTGCAATTATCTAATTCCATACGCTAGCAAAGGTGATCATAGTTGTGTTCGTTTGATAGGGTGATCAAATAGCACCATCACTTTAAGAGACGGATATTATTAGTAGAGCTGACAATGGGCCGAACCGACGAGCCAGTCGGGTCAAGTGATAAAATTGGGTTGGGTCAGATTGGCCTGAAATTTATCGGGTCGTCATTTTTTTTAGACTGAACCGACCCATTATCAATATTTACTCATGATTTTCGTCGGGCCATTCAGGCCGGGACAAAGTGGGACTAATATTTTTTGGGCCTTTAAAATGGATCCTACTCCAACCCTATATGCGTGACGGGCTAATTTTATCAGCTCTAGTTATTAGTGAATGACATAACTTAAAAGCTAAATTAAAACAATTGTTTTAAGATCGAATAAGCATTGAGGTTTTTTTTTCTATTTTAGAGAATATATCTATTGATACAAACACTAAAAGTAAATGCAACGAGATAACTTTTTAATGTTTGCAAATGTGAGCTTCTGTTTCTACAGAGGGAACGATGCTTTCTGATTTTGTTTCTTATTTGACTTGTATACACAAATAAAACATTTTTACAGTTTATTCACCAAACATATCTCTTAATTAATTTATCAATTTTCAGCTTCTATTAACTAACATTTGATTCTGAACTACTTGTCGCTTCCGCACGCGCACAATATATCATTTCCTTAGAAGCAAAAGTATTTGCTGTCACTCTAATATTCTTGCACTAGCTAACTGATTCTGATCATAGAATAATGAGTAACAACTAATTGTAATGGATGATTCAATTCGAGTATTTTATAAAGACAGATCATACTCTAAAGTCACATTACAAAAGACCGTTAGGTTGATTATATTTTTGCTTTTCTTTTCTATTCTTTTGTTTTTTTACCCATAACATAAAAATAATTAAAATAACACCATTTGTCAGGGTGAAATTCTAAAGATTACCTGGATGAAGAGACAATGGATGTCCAGTTTAGCTACTTCCCAAGAAACATCAAATGAGGTCAAAAATTTTAAATTTCCCAAGTCCTCAAGCTGACGAATCAGGGTAGATTTTGTGCCTTGTGAATTGTGAGTCCAGTTTTCCTGTCTTGGTAAGAATTGCAGCACTAAGCCACAGCTATTTTTATTGGCAGGTCAGAACATATTTTGTGATATTATATTTTCATCTTGAACGAGATCTCCATCTTCTATTTTAAAAAAATCAATATATGTTTAAATGCAAATTAATGATAATTATCGATACATTTGACAATGAGATCAAATATAAGAGCATTAATTGAAATACTTTTGATTTTTAAGAGTGAACCGCCAAAAATTGCTAGGGTATGAGTAAATTTAACTTTTAATTTTAAAATTTCGAGTATGAGTTTTCACTCTTTAAATTGGGAGAGTAAATACAACTTTCTATAATTAATTGCTTAAATGATTAATTACTTTCAATATCTCATTTGTTGATTTCTTGCACTTTGAATGACACTTTTGAGTGGTAGTTTCTAAAAAGTAACATAAATTTGAAATAAAGAACCAAATACAAAGAGTATGCTGGAAAATATCAAAAATATCACTTTTTACATTTAAAAATGTTCTTTATACTACAAAAATTGCTCTTTAAATTTAAAGAGACTCTTGTGAATGCTCTAATTAACTTAAATAGAGAATCTGGTAAGTTTAATTTCATCTCAAACTAACGGAACAGATTGAGTTTAAAATCTTTAACTAATGTTGATCAGGAACGGATTAATATAGAAAATTATATGCATGTATCAATCATCCTGAAATACAATCTTAGGATAGGATTCCATCCGGATAAGGGGAAGTTTACGCAACATTTGTGATCCGGGTCTAAGGGGCCAGACCCGATCAAGAAGATCTTGAACCAAGTCTAGCAAGATCTGGATTTAGGTGGCGCGAATCCGAACAATTTGGCTTCTTTTCCAACCATTTAGAAATGTTATTTTACAAGAATGTATTTCAAATAGTGAAAACAAAGAATGCACCGTATAGGGATATGATCAAATGAGACCAAACCCTTTAGGTAAGAACATAAGACCACATCTAGACCACTTGATTTAATAATCAATGGTCCAGATTTTACTCTCCATTTAAGGCATGGTTGTTGAGGGTAAGGGTAGGAAAGTAATTTTGTGCTTTAAGTTAAGGGATATATTTGTAAATCACTATTTTTTGAATTTTGGGAAGTCAAAACTGATATCCATCATCCCGTGATTTTCTTTTCTTACTCTTTTCAAAAAACCCGAAACTGCTTCTCCTTCTCTTCTCCATCTCGATCTCCCTCTGTGAAAAAAATCGAAAAACTACTCCATCTCATCCTATTGAAACTGTTTCCTCTATCCCTCTCTTTCGAAAAATCGATCACCTGAAGCTTTTAGGGTTCAAACATCTCTATTTTTTGGCGTCTACTCGTTGATAGGGTTCAACATAAGCTTCTAGGGTTCAATTTCAGTGTAAGGCTTTTTGATCGATTTTAGTGTTTCTTGCTGATAGGGTTCTATTTTGTGTTTTTATGGTCGATTTTATTGTTTTCATTCTGTTCAATTTTAGGGTATAAACATATATTGCATTATTCGTTCTTGCCGATAAGTTTGATGAATGATTTTTTCTTGTGATTTTTGTTGTTCTTATGTTGTGTGCTTGTAGTTTAGATTTGTTTCGACTTCTCAGTTCCGATTTATCTTGGTCGATTTCGCACCTTCGTGCACTGTGTTGTTAGTTGTGTAATAATGTATATATAGTTACGTAATTATGTATATTTAGTTATAAAATTTTGTATATGTAGCCTTTGTGATAATGTACTTTTATGTTTTTAATAATATATGCTCAGTTGCATGGTAATGTATTTTTAGGTGTATAATAATATGTGTTTAGTTATGTAATAATGTGTATTTAGTTATAGAACACTTTATTTTGTTACTTGTGCAAGCATGTATATATGTTATGGAATTATGTATATTTAGCTATAAAATAATGTATATTTAGTTTTGTGATAATGTGTAGTTAGTTTTGTGATAATGTTATGGAACTATGTATAGTTAGCTATATGGTAATGTATATTTAGTTTTGTGAAAATGTATTATTAGTTGTATTTTTTTGTATAATAATTGGTTCTATATTTTTTTGTAGGTTTATTTTATCAATTAAATGGCAAATAACAAGGGAAAAAGGGTCGCGGAGAGTGGAGCCGAAGACGGGCGGGGGAAAAGGGCAAAGGATTCATATACGACATTATCAACTAGGTCGAATCCAAGGGTGTTGGTAAACGCGTTGGTTGAGCAAAAGGACAGGTGTATGGAAGAAGCCAGAAAGTTTTGGACGAGGAAGAAAATATTGTAGTGTTGTTTTAATAGACAATGTACAATGTATATTTCTGCTCATCTTTTTGTATAGTTATTGTTCTATGTTTGGTGTTTTTTTTTTGTATATGACTTAGATGTTTTCTTGAATTCTGGATATGAATGATCACGACATGGGTTGTTTTCTTTTTAATCAATATAAATTTGCATTTTCATGTACATTTGGTTCGTATGTTGTCATATAACTTTAATATTGTATATATAGTTACAATGTTTTGTGTACTTACGAATGAAATTATGTATAGTCAAGTAGGCTATATATTTTGGTAACGTGGTTATTAAATTATGTATATTTACACATAAGATTATGTATAAAATCCATACAATGTATATTAGATGTGTTTTGTACACGTAGTCAATAAAATGGTATAAGTAGTTATAGGAATTTGTACATTTATGCATAAGAATATGCATTTTTAAACACTTGTGTGAGGCCCGAATTTTAACAACGTGAGATACGGTGTTATGTAGTGATTATTTATTTGGTTATGTATCACAAACCTATTATTAATGAAACGCGACTCTACTCTTATTTATTTCTTCCAACGTCAATTACGTATTTCGCATTTTTGAGCTTAGCAATTTTATATTTTTCTCTAGTATTAATACTTGATCAAATGACTACGACTTTAGAAATATTGGACCCTCGATAAATTAGGAGTATATTACAATCCCTATCCAAATATTTCACTATATTCTATAATTCATTTCCCTCCAATTAATTTTTTTTTAAAAAAAAATACATATTTCTTATTTCACATCTTTAATTTTAAAATTTAATATTTAAGTATAAATATTTATACATTTTATTTTTCCTCAATTTTATAAAAGAAAGAAACCAAATATTTTATTTAATTATTTTATTTTTCTAATTTTCGAAATTTAATTAAAATTGGAAAAAAAATTCAATTTATTTTTCAAGCCTACATTTAAAATTACCCTACATATTCCACTACATCTTGGTCAAAAAACAATAATTTCCCTAAACATAGCTTTTGGCTTCATGTCCCTAGTAAAAGGACTCCAATTAATTTTTTATTCCTAAATCACCCAATTATTCCCACTAAGTTATTTATTTTTACCAAAAACAAAAATTTGTCCCCTCCTCTCTTGCATAGTGATCGGCCATTAGGCCATTTTGGAGCAAAAATTCCATCTTCAATTCACCAACACATTCAACTCTTCAAGCAAAAATCCTCTCCCTTCTCTCTAAAATTCTCCATCTTCTCTCTATATTTTCTTTTTCTTCTTTCTTCAAAAACTTAGCAAAATTTCAAGAAAACTCCTTCTACACCTTCATAAAAATTCGAATTATACTACCCCGAAGGTAAGAAATTTCTTCTTCAATCTATTCTTATACCTTCTAGCTCACCTCTTTCACCTTCTAATTTAAGTTTAATTTTGGTTGGAGGTGTACTTAGAAGACCACTTGAAGAATATTAGAGCCTTGTGATCACCTTAGCAAGACCTCAAGTTACTTGAGAAGAGAAATTGGACTATAAGGTAAGAAATGGGATTTTTAGTATATTTTCTTCTTCTCTTCTATTTTCCAAAATTTTGATACTCCATTTTTATTTTTTTTACTTTTAGGGGCTGACCTTAAGTGATATTTGAGGGTGAGCAAGTAAAACCATTTTTGGAGACCTCTACTTGTCACATTTTGCCTACTACACAAGGTAAGTGTAGTTTTTACCAACTTCTTCACCTCTTCTTCTTTTTCCTTAATTTTTAACCTCATTTTCCTAACTCCTACATTTGTTTTTGATATTCCTTGACTTAGGAGCTGACCTAAGTCACTTCTTCATCAAGAGTGATTTATTCCATTTTTCACCAACAAATCAATCTTTAAGGTGGGTGGAAAAATCCTTTCAACTTCAAGGTGTTTTACTTAAAAATGCATGTAGTATTTTGATTTTGAGCACTTGAGATATATATTATGTATTGCATGATATTTTCTTGTATCAAGTTGGAAAAATTCTCAAGTGTTGCTCAAAATGCGATTTATCGAAAAATAGGGCATACATGTACACTTTATTGTTATACTTGATGAAATTTTGTATGAGAAGGATATGTATGTGTATGACTCTTGAAATCTATGTTTTGAATGATTTATAACATGGACAAGTCGAGCATAATTGATTAAATTTCAACTTTTGGACTTAAAATGCAAAAATGGAAAGTTGGTGGACTTTTTTGAGGAAAAGGGAAATTTTCATTAATAACTCAAATCAGACTGAAGTAAATTACAGATGAAAGAATGAGGGATAACATCCCAAAACACTAAGCCAGACGTAGAATCCTTAGCCTTTACAATAACATTAGCTACGTGATACGCTGACCTCCTAACAAAAACAACAGAAACCAAAGGAAGATCTTTCAACAATTTCAAACAATCCTTGATTATGTTCTGAAAATACAAATTCTCAGACATAAAACCACGAATAGCTTGAACAGCGTTCAAAGAACCTGTTTCCAACGTAATGACTGAATCATGAAATTTCTCCTTGATCTAACTGAGCGCCTCTTTAATTCCCACAGGTTCAGCAATATTCGCATTCGAAAAACTAGGTAAGGTCCCTCTCCTTGCAGAAACAAAAGCACCATGATGGTCCCTCAGGACACAACCAAAACCAATCATGTCTTCTTGCGCAAACACAGCCCCATCTACATTACATTTCAGCTGGCCAATTCCTGGTTTACTCCAAGCAGCTGCACCATCTTTATCATTTAATCGCCAGTCTTTCAATTCTATGACTTGAGATGCTTCCCATTGAAGCAAGCTTGAGCTAGCAAGATTGAAAATGCTGATAGCATCACTGACCTTACCATTCCAAACTAAGTCGTTTCTTTTTGTCCACAACGCCCAGACCAACATGATCATCATTTTCCTATCTTCATAATTCAGTCTCTTCCAACATTGATTAAAGCATCTCAAAGTATTCTCATGATCTGTCATAGAAAAACCAGCTAACATCCACACTTCTCGAGCAAGAGAACAAGTAATGAAATAGTGCACAATGGTTTCAGCTTCAACTGTACACACAGGGCAAACCTCAGCAACATCAACAAATTTCTCCCTTAATTTTGTTCTAGTTGGAAGGCATTCTTGTCCCATGCGCCAAAATGTGTTCTTCGCCTTAGGAGGTACCTTTAAAGCCCACATACCTTTCCAATCAAATTCAGCCCTGAGCATATAAGAGGAGAAACCATTACAAAGAACTCTATAGCTGTTTTTAACAGAATAAGTCTCTTTTGGATCAGCACTCCACATCCAAACATCTTGCCCTGCTTCTTCAGTTAAAGGGATTTTTTGAATCAGAAGTTGATCCCTTTGGTTAAATATATCAGCTAACAAATCTCTGTCCCTCTTTACCCTCCAATTTCAGCAAATTATGCACTTTAATATTCTCTAATCCCTCTATACGGGGTGTAGAAATAAAAGTATTATCTTTATCCGGAAGCCAAGGGTCATCCCACACACTAATGCTTTTACCATCACCCACCTTCCACACACTATACTTTGTAGCAATATCTTTAGCCCCCCAAATACTTCTCCAAACATAGCTTGGATTGTTTCCCAAAGATGCTGAAAAGAAATTAGAAGTAGCATAATACCTTGCTTTGAAAATCCGAGCCACCAACGAATTGCTATTCGAAATCATTCTCCACGCCTGTTTACCAAGGAGAGCCCAATTAAATTCATGGATGCGCCGGAAACCCAATCATCCTTTCGACTTGTGGTTGCACATGTTCTGCCACGAAATCCATCTAATTCCCCTACCATTCGACTCACCACTTCCCCACCAGAAGGAATTCATCATCCTTTCAATTTCCAAGCAAGTATCTAGAGGCAACAAGAAAATGCTCATAGCATAGTTAGGAATGGCTTGAATCACCGTCTTTAGTAAAATCTCTTTTCCAGCTCTCGATAAAAGTTTTCTTTTCCAACCCTGAAGCCTACTCCAAATCCTTTCTTTAATGAATGCAAAGACTTTTCTTTTCTTTCTCCCAATTAAAGAAGGTAGACCCAAATAGTGGCCATGGTTATCCGTCACATTAACCTCCAACATATTACAAATAGAATTCCGCATTTCTGGGCTTGTATTGGCACTGAACATGATAGATGATTTTTGGAAATTTATAACCTGGCCTGATGCAATCGAATAAGTCCTAAGACAGTCTTTAAGGGCTGAAGTCTCTTCCACCGTCGCACGAAAAAATAAAAAATTGTCATCCACAAAAAGCAGATGAGAAATACTTGGAGCACCTCTAGCCACCGAACAACCATGAATTAAACCCCTTCTTTCGTAGTTCTGCAGCAACAAGGAGAGTCCCTCCGTACAAATGATAAAGAGATACGGAGATAGCGGATCTCCCTGCCGAAGACCCCGAGTAGGAGATATCTTATCTGACTCAAATTCCCCGTGAATAATAGTATATCTGACAGAAGAAACACAAAGCATAACCAGGTTAATCCAACTAGGATGAAAACCCAGTCTAACCATCATTTCTCGAAGAAAATTCCACTCGACCCGATCGTAGGCTTTACTCATAACAATCTTTAAGGCGGCCAACCCCGTCTTACCTTGTCTCTTCCTTTTAAGAAAGTGGTTAATCTCAAAAGCCACCAAAATATTATCAGATATCAATCTATTAGGGACAAAAGCACTTTGAGATTCAGAAATAATATCATTCAATAAAACCTTAAGCCTATTAGCCAGGACTTTCGAAATTACCTTATACATGACATTGCATAAGGCTATAGGCCTTAAATTAGTGATCAGTTCCAGGCTTCTTCTTTTTTGGAATCAATGAAATGATAGTATCATTAAAACCCTTCGGAAAAACTCCTGATCGAATGAAACACTGACAAGCTCTTGTAATCTCACCGCCAGCCATCTCCCAAAAATGTTGAAAGAATGTCGGGTTTAAACCATCGGGACCGGAGGACTTATCGGGATGCATCGAGAAAAGTGCCTGTTTAATCTCCTCACCTATGACTGGACTCATTAATTCTGAATTATGTTCCTCAGTAATCCTTCTCTCCACAAAATTTAAAACACCACCCATATCAACACGTTGAGAAGTGTATAGATTATTGAAATACTGAAAAATATGAGATCCCAGACCATTATCCCAACCCAGCCGCTGCCCTGAGTCGTCTTTCAGATAGGAAATATAATTCTGACGTTTTCTTTGCGACGCAGAAGTATGAAAATATTTCGTATTCATATCGCCACCTTTAAGCCAAAAAGGTTTAGCTCTCTGCTTCCAAAAAGATTCCTTCTGGGTTAAAAGATTGCTATATTGCTGTTGAGCTTCCTGGTAGGCTTTAACCAAATCATAATTATTAAACCGTCGAAGAAATCTCATCCTCTTTTTTACTTCTGCTATACGTTTCCCAAACATCTTCTTTAACTCATTACCCCATTTTTGGAGCTCCTCACCCATACATAGCAATCGTTTCTCTACAGGCAAGCCAATACTATTATTCCAACAGCGATACACGATGGAATGACAGTCAGCTTCTTTCAACCAAAAATTCTCGAAACGGAAACGACGATTCCTTTTCATAGAACTATTAGGGCCCAGGTCCAGAAAATTGGAGAGTGGTCTGAAGTAGTCGCCTCCAAATTCCAAACCTTATAATTACTGAATTTAGAAATCCAGCTATTTGTTGCCATCGCTCTATCCAATCTTTCTTCTACCCAATTCTCGGTACCTCTACCACGTTCCCAAGTATATGGATACCCTTCCATGCCCAAGTCCAACAAACAACTATCACTCACTGCTTCCCGGAAACCTGAAAAAAGATATTGAGGATGTGCACGCCCCCCTCTTTTTTCACTGGGGTAGAGTAAATCATTGAAATCTCCAATATAACACCACGATAACGAGGAATTTTCCGAAAGTGTTATAACTAAATCCCATGAATTTCTTCTCCTCTGTCTCTCCGGATAACCATAAAATCCCGTCAGCCTCCATACACCGGTGTCGCGTAAATTAATCTCCATATCAATATGATTCAAGGAAAAACTCAACAACTTAGCCTCCTCTTTATCCTTCCAGATCATAGCCAGACCTCCTCCATGTCTCGAATTCTCAACTACAAACAAACCCTCAAAACCTAACTTAGTTTTAACTAACTCCATCTTATTTTTATTCACCATAATTTCAATAAGAAAAATAAAACTCGGCCTCTTTTGATGGACTAGGTCCACAAGCACTTGAACTGACCGTGGGTTGCCGAGCCCACGGCAGTTCCAACATAGTGTACTCATTGGCTTAGGTGGGCCTGGAAACCAGAGCCCACCTCTTCTACGTTTTTTGAACGAGTACCAGACAAGCTTTTTGGCCCATCAGCAAGTTCTGGCCCATTCGAATTTGAAATGTCCTGAAGGACAAGTTGTAACCTCCTACGCTTCAAATCTCCTACAATAACTCCATCTGATTCGCCCAACTCCTTTCCACTTTGCATTGCATGGCAGTTACCATACGTGGAATTTAAATTTTCCTTATTAGCCTCATTAATTACCATATCCTCCAAAATAGGCCCTTTATTCCTTAAATCATGGGAAATAACGCCTTGTAACTGCCCTCTCCCCTGATACCTTGTAACGTTCGATTGACTGGCCTCATCTCCGCCCTTCTGTCCCTCGGAATCCTTCGCCGGCGGCACTTCACGTAACCAGGAATTTCCAGCAGTTGAAGACTGTCTCCGGATTAGGGGCTCTCAGCCAAACCCCGTATGCCCTTTCCGTTGGCAGATTTTCTAACTCATACAATTTCCCGCAAAATTTCTCGGAATGTCCCAAGCATCCGCAGAAGAAACATAATGTAGGAAGACGCTCATATTTGAAATTGATCCAAGACCAATCCCCTCCCGCTTTCTTAATCTTCATCCTTCTTTTGATCGAAGTACGAGTATCAACTGCAACTCTCACTCGCATGTAATTCTTCCACCCTCCATTGAAATTATTTGGATCAGACTCCAAATATTTTCCGACGAAGTTACCAATATCAGTTACTATCTTCTTAGACATAAAACCTACCGGCAAGTCATAGATTTGCACCCACATCTCCA
Source organism: Rehmannia glutinosa (assembly GCA_016081115.2). NCBI lineage: Eukaryota > Viridiplantae > Streptophyta > Magnoliopsida > Lamiales > Orobanchaceae > Rehmannia > Rehmannia glutinosa. The sequence goes on along the minus strand of CM071924.1, from coordinate 69,298,289 downwards.
GGTCATTTATTGGAACCATTGTCGGTTGTTCACCCTAAGCCAACCTCTTCACCAGCAGCGGTTGATTGTTGAAAGACCAAGGGCCATTTGATTGAACCCTTTGGATGTCCAATTCATGGAAGAATTGAAATAAGTATCTATTCTGACTGATCTCTTTAATAAGCACTCCTTTAACTGGACGCCACAACGAGGATATAGTATGCTTCATTGCTAGGAAATTCACCTGTTTCTCCGATAAGAATTTCCCAACCAAGCACCATTTGAATTCGTCTGCACCTTCCTCAGCCACATCCTTGTCTAGAACTAACCCTCCTTCGTCTTCTTCATCTAGTCGAAGACGATCATACAAAGTTTCTAAAGGCTCTCCCATGGTTATGAAAACTTGTCAGAAGACACGACTAAACTCAACTTGTCAGAGGACAAGAGAAAACTTTTTCACAGTTTAATAAAACTTAAGGGAACCCTCTGTAATTTTCGATTTTGGGACTGAACTCAGATTCAAAAATCATGTTTTGACATTTTAATAAAGTTTTAAGAGTTTTTAGATAAATAAAATCAACCCTTAAAAGCCCAAGGACTAGATTGTAAAATTTTAAAAGTTTAAGGGCTATTTTGAAATTTTCGAAACTGTACCAGACCCTAATTTTAAAATTTGAAATTTTAACTCTTAAGGGACTAGAAATAACATATTTTAAGTGTATTCCAAAAATCCAAGTGTTTAGAGCTTGGAAAGTAATTTTATAAAAATTGAGGGACCAAATTGTAAAAGATTAAACTTGAGGACCAAAATACAATTTCCAGGACTTATGGAGTCCATGCACCTGGAAATACTAATTTAACTATAACATAATTATATCTTGGACCCAAGGTTCAAGTTTCATAACAATTGGACCCCTAAAACCCTTAAAGGCAATTATTTCAAAATGGGACAAAAATTAGATTTTCAAAAGTTAAGGGACCTATACTTGATTCTTTTAAAAACTGATTTTGTCCCAATATCCCACTGACCTTAGTGACATTTTACAACTGGAATCACATTAAAAGCCCTTCCGGTTTGTGAGTTCCAATTATTTTAAACTTAGAGCCCGAAATGACAATTTTAACAAATTTGGGGCCAATGTGAGAATTTTATAAAAACTCGGCCTCCAAAATTTAAAAACCTGAATCTCTGAAAAATTTAAAGAATTTAGGAACTGACCTCATAATTTTTCAAGGTCGGGACATTTATTTATTTAACTTTTAACCCCAAAAGTAGTGATTTTTACAAAACGAGGCTAATTGTAAATTTTCTTTTAACAAGGACCTAACTCAAATTATTTTTTTCTTTTAAAGAAACAGTCCTGGACTCTCAGCTAAACGGTTATTTTGTTGAAATTGATGTTCCTACCCCTCTTCGTTCCCCCATTTTTTTATTACTAGAAAATTCTATTAAATCCTAGCCTTCTATTTTATTTTGTTGGATGGTGTGGATTAGGTCTTATGTGCTTACCTATAGCTATGGTCTCATAGGATCTCCTCCCTATATATATATATATATATATATATATATGTTTAGAAATTTTGTTAAAATTAGTTTATTAATCTTATTATTTTATCATTTCTGGTAAAGAATTTTCAACTATTATTACAGTTCGTGAAAAATTATAAAAATGTACATCTCCAAGATGCAAACAGCAAATATGTTTTCATTTTACGAGAAGATAAACAAAAAATAGAAAAAAGTAGAATCAAAAATGAGGTCAAATGTTTTTGTTTCAGTTTACTAGCAATAATAGACAAATCGAAGGTAGTTGCAACTTGCAAAACTGGGCACCATAATAAAACTTTAAATTGGACAATTAGCCCCGACACGTTAAAATACAAAAGATGGAGGCTAGACATGCACTATATGTCGTGAAACAGGAAATAAATATTCTTTTAAATAGCAATATAATAAAAAACCCAATTTTCTGAGGTAGTGGCGTAGTGCCCATGTGTGTGACCCTGCCCACATTCAAGCAAAGAAAGTAGAAAATGAGACAAAAGAGCACCCTAAAGCTTAAAGTAGCCCATTTGAAGGATTAATGTTAATGCATGGATGGCATCTTCATTTACTGTCAGCTTGATATTGTTTCTGTTACATTGAAAAGTACGACATTTAAAAAAATAAAACTTTAAATTGGACAATTAGCCCCGTCACGTTAAAATACAAAAGATGGAGGCTAGACATGCTATAATCAATAAATATTCTTTTAAATAGCTTAATAAAAAACCCAATTTTCTGAATAAAATATAAAATAACCCTAAAGCGTTTAATGTTACATGGATGGCAAATTAGATCGTACATCGATTTCGAGATTATCTACAATAAAACTTGAATAAAATATAAAATAACTACGTTTTACACAAATTAGTTACATCGTGTCAGGTTCGTATTTGGATTTATCTCAATAACTCCAAATCGGATAGTAACATCGTGTCAGGTTCTTATTTGGATTTATCTCCGTAACTCCAAATCAGGTACGTATTGTATCGGGAATTGCCACCCTTAGTTAATGATGGCAGAAAATAACACATTTTCTTTAAAAAAAAAATCCTTTCTTCCTTTTCAATTTCTTCAAACAATTATTTTGGTCCCATTTTCTAAATTATAGTATTACAACTTTTTCTGCTTTCTTTATTGCAATATTGACTCAAAAAAGATGTATTGTAAATCCTGCTTCACTCTCCACTTTTACTTAGATTCCGTCCAAATTTTTTTCCCTTCTGGGTTTCTGTATCAGCCTGTTAGTTAAACTCATGCACCCTAAAATCTCCATTCACATACGTATATCAACTTTCATTATAATTTCCCTTTTTTTTTTTTTTTTTTTTTTTGGGGGGGGGGGAGTGGTTGTGATGAAGGATGCCTTTTAGTTTACATTACAAATGATTTATACAATGATACTAGGTTGACTAAAACGTTTCAAAAAAGAAAAGAAAGGTAAAATTTTCCAATCTATGATAGTAAAGAGTTAAAACTACTACTAGTATTATCTTACATGATGCTCTAGTGTTCTGTGTGTGGTCCAACACACAACTAAAGGGAGGGTACAAAATGAACAAAGAGATACCCCACTCCATTAAAATCACTTCATCTGTCCTTCCAAGGCTTTTATCCCATGCATTATGTATTGTTGTTGTAAGTAGTACGGTATTGATGATGACAATAATCTTGATAACTTCTTTTTCTGCTGTCGTTACGTATGGTTTTGGACCATACGGCTATATTACTTTCTCTACTTCCTTGTCTATGCTACACAAACTTTCTGCATCAGCCAACAAACAAGGGCAAGAAAATGAATGAATTCAGAGGAATCAAAGGAACATATAATTTAGGAATAATTACAAAAATCACCCCTGAGGTTTAGCCTAATTACAAAAAATAAACTCCAATTATCTTTTTGATAGCACATTTGAAATCAACTTGACAAAATGTGGTGTTTTTGAATCCTTTTGTGAATTTAAGTGTAGGCACAAGATTGAATTGATCCTTCTAAAAAAAAGCTCAAATTCAACTTGCGCCTTTTGTTTTTTTTTTAATTTTTTCACCGACCTCAGATGAAGTGCAAAAACATGTTGCGCTAATAGGTTTTGAATTTTTATTTTGAAAACATAGATGACTGTTGCGCCTGCAGGAAAAGCCAAATAAAAGAAGAGGTGCAATGTCCGTCCACATCGACGTATCTTACACTTGGGTAAAGCTGTCAAAACTAGACCGGCCCAGTGATAGGATCGGGACGGGCTATGATACTGTAAGCACGAAAAGAGCAGGGCCTATTTGGCCCGACCCATTAGGCCCAAAATCCTAGGCTAACCCAGTTGTCTCGACTTTTCGTGGGTATTTTCATGGTTTGGGTCGGGCTTGGGCATCAACCTATATATTACGACAGTTTTATCACTCATCATTCCACTTCCTTTACATCATTCTTCTACACAAGTATAGGCATGTCGTACCCACCTAGACAATAGTATCCATTCAACTTCATGCGTCCCGATTTTCAGACGTCATATGTTCCATTTCCGAGTGGACACGACTGGCTACAAAGATGGAGTCAAGCTCACACTTACCAATACTCATCCACACTATTTATTTCTCTCCCCCTCATATTTGTATAAAGAATTTCAAATATTTCATTAATTTATCACTATTTTTTTGTTTTGCACTTAAACTTGATAATAAAATGTATAAAACGAGATCCCTCTCATTCATCATGATAGTCTGATGCAGATGGTGAGCTCGACTCTCCATCTCTGTAACCCAAGTCATTGCAAATTCGAAAATGGAACTTATGACGTTTGAAAATCCGGATGCATTAAGTTAGGTGTTGTCTAAGTGGGTACGACATGCATATACGTGTGTCGAGCAATAATGTAAAAGAAGTGAGATGAGTGATAAAACTATCGTAATCTGCAGGTTGATGCCCAACATGAAAATACACATGAAAAGTTGGGCCAACATGACCAGCCCGGGATTTTGAGCCTAATGGACTAGGTCAAATAGGCCCCGCTCTTTTTAGGCTTGCAATATCATAATTCGGCCCGATCCTATCACCGGTAGAGATGTCAATAAGGGTCAGGCCCTGCTCGACCCTAAAAATCTAAGGGTTAGGACTATATTTCATAGGCCCTTATAACATGAGGGCTTTTTAGCCCAGCCCTAATTGGCCCTAGGGCCGTCTAGGGCTAGGGTAGGGCTAGCCCTTAGGGCCTTTTTCCTAATAAGTTTTTTGTATTTTATATATTTATATTCAAAATTTATGCTTGTAATACTATTAATCTATTATTTGATCTCATTTATCAATTACCATTTATCTTAATAAATTATCAAATTTGATCTTTGATCTCATTTATAACTTAGTCTTACTAAATAACTTAGTAAGTCCAAAATTAAAGTTAGTATGTGATTGGTAATGATTATTTAGTACGTAAATAATTATAAAGAACTAAAATATATTTGGTATAGACTATGTGAATTACTAAAATAAGAAAGACAATTTTTTAATATTTTAATCCAAACGGAATCTAAGATTTACATGGCATTATTTTTATAAATTAAGAAATTCGCAAGTTAATTTTTCCATCATAATGGAATGTTTTAATTTACACGGAATAACTTCAAAAAAAATGTAAAAAAAAGTCGTAGGGCTGGCTTTAGATTTTTCAAGCCCTTATGAGTTCAGGGCTTTTTAGCCCTAGCCCTTAAGGGTTAGGGCCTCCTAGGGCTAGGGCAGGGCCCGCCCTTATTGACATCTCTAATCACCGGGCCAGACAAGTTTTGACAATTTTACACAAATGTATGATACGTGAATGTGGACGGACATTGCGCCTCCTTTTTTCCGGCTTTTTCTGCAGGTGCAACAATCTGTTGCGCTTTATCTTTTTTTTTTAAAAAAAAAAAAAACAATTCAAAAACTTGTAAGCGCAACATGGTTTTGGGCTTCATATGAAATCAGCGAAAAAAAAATAAAGAAGACAAAATGCGCAAGTTGAATTTGAGCTTCATTTAGAAGGTTCAATTGAATCTTGCGCCTATACTTAAATTCACAAGAGGATTCAAAAATACCACATTTTGTCAAGTTGATTTCAAATGTGCAATATTTTGTCAAAAAAGCCCCCTCTTGAGAATACAATATGTAAAAGACAAACAAATGTCAAGAGGGTTATTTGTAATGTTGAAAGATGAACTTAGTGTTTTGTAATTAGGCTAACTTTAAGGGTACTTTTTGTAATTTCCCCTATAATTTAGGGACCACATGAACATAGCCGGCAAAATTGTCCGACCCGATGGGCGGCCCAGCCAGCCCGCATATAAGGGTGGGCTGGGCTAGGCTTCATTTTTAGCGGCCCGAAAGGGACCGTCCAACTTTGACCCACCCCAAACGGCCCGAAGCTCCACAAGTCCGAATGGCCAGATTAAAAATACACGTGATGGGTTGGGCTGGGCCACAAGAAATGCAGGCCGATGAAATTTTGGCTAGGTCCAGTCCAATTTTTTCGCTTGGCCGGTTGGGCTAGGGCGAGCTAGCCCGGCCCACCCCATTACCAGCTCTATTAACATGATATGGCATAAATGTTTTTCAAGAATAGAGCTCTTACCAAGCTAAGCTAGTTCCTGCTTGCTAAACATGAACATCTCTAACAGCTACATTTCAACGGCTTCTTGCACAGACGAAAACCTGACGACAGTCAATTACGACTACTAAATCTGATTTCTTTAAAGGGTGAAAGTAGACAGCAAAATAAAAGCAGGAAAATACCGAGGCATTTGAAGGTAACACGATTTAAGAGAAGCCATTGTGAGGGGAGAACTGTTTGGCAGCAGAGGATCATTGCTAGAGGGTGTACTCGCCACAGGCATACCATCGTTAGCTTTGGGTGAGGCCTCGGTTAAAACACGCTGGCGTTCAGCAGCTGATTTCGTAGGTGAAGAAAATAGATTATCGGGAAGGATGTAGTCCAAGCTGCACTCATGTCAAACACAATAAGCACACAATCAGGAGTTAACTTAGTAAAAATGTAGAACCTTAAAAGTTAAACTTATAGGGATCATTATAAATACTATCCTAGAGGTTTAGCCTAATTACAAATAAATCCAATTATCTTTTAAAAAAATACAAATACCCACTTGACATATAGTTCAATTTTACAAATTGAACCCTATTTGAGTATTGAGGGGTAATTTGTAAAACAAATACAAACCTCAAGGGGGTATTTGTAATTTTGGAAGATGGCAGGGTTTTTCAATTTTTTTGGTAATTATCCCTAACATTATATTTTCACAGAATTGATTGGTAAATACACTCTCCGCAAAGAATTGTACTAATCTAGTTCATTTCCTCTAAAGAAACATCCGACATACCTTTGATGGGGATCAGAGTCGTCAGAATTTCCACGATGCTGGTGATTACCACAATCGACATTGTTGTTAATGGACAAAGATTCATTTCCATCCAGCACCAACTTCTCATCAGCTGCAACATCGCCTTCTTGGCCACCATCAAACTCTGCAATAACAAAGATAGTAACAGCTAAAAAAGGCCAACAAGATGAAATCTCCGAAATATTCTCCCTTATGTAATGCATAAATTAAAGCACACACTACGAATTGAGCAAACCTTCTGAATCTTCTCGACTGACAAAATGTTGATTCATCAACATTTGAGACTGTCTTGGTGAGGAATATGGAATGCCAGCTGGAAAACTTTGCACAAAATGATAATTATGGTTCTCGTTTTTCAGGTCCATCAGTTGTAAATTCATTATCCTTCGACCCTGAAGCTCAATTGCATGCTGCAAGTCAGCATCGTGCTCCAATTTTCTCCTGAGCATCATCTGCCGTGGACTCAACATCATTCTAGATCCTGCAGGGGAATTAAAGAAAAAAGAAAAAGAAAAAAAAAGTTCGAGTTTCAGCGAACAAACTCAATTAAACACCTATGATTAAGCATCCAACCAGTCATGTAAGCTTACCAAAGGGCATATCAAAGTGTTCTCCAGAATCAACTCCAGAAGGGCTTAAACAACCCGAATATTCCCCCCTCTCCTGTTGTTTCCTACAAATGATTCATTAAAAACCGGTCAGCTAATAGCAAGTGAAGACTTAACAAAAACAGTGATGGAGATTAAAGTTGGACAAAATAGTACTTTTCTCGGAATTTTCCTTTCTCTTTGTAAGGTTTGACGAGTACGCGAGAATCGCACAGAAAATGAGGGTTCCCTTTCGCCAAAATAAGCTTAACAGTCTCCGGGTAGACAAATGTAACAAACCCAAACATTCGCTTCTGCTGGTATGGAATTCTAACATCTTGCACTGGTCCAAACATACTTAAAACCAGAAGCATAATCAGCGCCCATTTTACCAGCATTTTTCAAGAATCAAAGTTTCAATTCAGTTCCAATCACTTACCTAAAGTAACTAGAAACATCTTCTTCCTTGAATGTACTGTCGGCCGGAAATGTCAAGTAAATTTGCCGGGAGCTCGAGTTTGCACTGTCAGGTTGAAACCTATTGAATTAGTGGAATTCATTTTCTTTCACCATATTGCAAACAACAGATCAAACATTAATAGTTCCAACCAAAATCCTCAAGATGTTGCACCAACAGACACACTATATCAACACTTTTTAACTCTAAACTGTTAAGATAATTACATCATAATTGCATAACCTAATGTAGCAAATTATAATTTGATAAACACAGTAGGAATGAGAAAACATCGCCACAATATTACAATTTGGTAAGGCAGGATAAATGAAAGAACCCATAATCTTTAGCCAAGTCCCAATAATGACAAATAAAAGGGAAATAAGCACAAATCAGCTTTCCAAAATGCAAATATTTTTAATAACGAAAATAATGCACAGCCAAATAAAAAAAACCCAGATCTTTTTTAACAAAAAGGTCAAAACTTGTACATTATTATCTAAGAAGAGTTAAATTAATTCCCCCAGAGAATTACCTTAGATTCTCATTCAAAGAATCCATGCACTTGTTGTAAGCAAAAGGGTGGTGAGCTCCAGAAGCCATGAATGCAAACCTCTGCTGAAGGGTCTTCATTCTAAACAACTCATCAAACCCGGAACCTGTTTTACTTGGAGACCCGACATCAATCGGGTTAGCATCACCGTGCACGAATTTACAAGTGCTTCCGTTCTTGCAAAACCCTCTTGAAAAGTACATGCAAGGCCTCCAAAGAAACCCATTTCCAACACCCCCTTCATCAAGATTAGACAGAAATGCGGCGTCGTTTACAGAGCAACTCCTCTTGTGAAACGGGTGAGGGTGAGGGGAGGACCCGCTGTTCGCATCCTCACCGTAAGGGAAAACCAGAGAATCACTTCTCCCACCAGGACTCATTATCGGATCCACAACCGAGTTATCATGAAATAAGAACTCATCACCAAAATTATTATTAGTAACAGTATTAGAATTATCCTGTACGGCGGTGTCCGGAATAGGCCTGGGTCTGCTTCTTTGGAAAATGGGGACAGGTGGAGATGGGTTGCTCAAATGGAAGGCATTGTTTGGTATCATTATTCTGGGTGAATTTTGGGGGAAAGGGTTGTTTGGCATAATGGGATATGAAAGAGGGTTTGAAGAAGAGAGCCCCAAACGGACCTTAGCTTCGTTGATGTAAGAGAGCAAAAGGGCTTCGGGGCTAAAAGCTAACCTTATCATCTCCTTCTCACCTTGGTCTTGTATCAGTATATAACCCATGATTTTTGAAGCGTTTTCTGGATCCAAACTTTGGATCCTTGACATCACTGTTTTTGTAGCCTCGTATGTATCCATGGCAAAAGAGTGTGTGTGTGTGTGTGTTTTTTCTGAGAGTGAACAACTGTGACAATATAGTAAAATTACAGTAAGACTGTGTATCAGGGAGGGATTTTTCTCTCCCTTTCGGAAAAGAGAAAAGATTGGGAGGTGAGTAGGGTTTTAAGGAGTTGGTACAAGTCCAAAAACCTTTTCTAGAGAGAGAAGAAAACACAGAAATGATAATGTGGGTCGCTCTACCTATGATTTTGGGGAACTAGTAGCAAGGAGGTGGTTAAGATTTTATCATGTTATACAAGATTGACTACTAGGTGCCTATTATAATAGAATTTTTCATTTTTGTTTTTTGTTTTTTTACAAGCTCGTGGTACCAAGAGATTCTTTATGTAAACACAAGGTGTGTGGAAAAAAATTATTTACACTTTTTTTCATTAAATTTATTAATCAGCCACTTAAATATTTTCAATTATTATTTTACTATTGTTATAAAATTAACTTTTATTATATTATTATGTTTTCCTCTAATATCCATTGAAGCAAAAATTTGTTTTTTTTTCCTTTCATTTTCTTATCACTATTCTTTAAAAAAATAAAATAAAAGGATTTCCAACTGCCCACTTAATTCATCATTAGAATTAAAACATACAAGGAAACAAGGGATTTTGGTATGTTTTTCAACATTTTCTCTGTTTCATTTGTTTGGGCATCTTCACGTCTCTCTCTCTCTCTCTCCTTAAAGACTGATGGGACTTGAGAGTTGGAAGCAGTTTCATTTTTGCAGGATCTGGTCAAAGTTTTGGTTTGGAGAAGAATGAGGCAAATGTGGGATTGGGGGTGAGGGTCTTAAAACTTGGAACCACAACTTTTGGTGGCACTGCAACCTGCAGTCTTGGGGACTGTAAAAACTTTTATTTCTCTCTTTTCTTTTACTCAATTTTTTCTCCATCTAGAATAGTCAATTTCTCTCTCTTGTATTTCTATATGTTTCTCTCTCTCTCTCTTATATATTGTGGATTGTCTTTTTACAATCTGACAAAATAATGCTGAGTAGGAGCGTGTGGATTCAGATCTGTTACAGGAAATGTTCGTGTGTCCACTGTCTATTTTATTGCACTTATTATAGTCCAAATTTGGAACTAACTGGGGGATTGTATGTTCCCAATTTCAAAATGTGATCATTTGCAGGAAACGGGGCGTATACGATAATTTTTTTATGTTTATTACAATTGAAATAATAAAATTAAATTGCTTTTAATGGTTTTTCTAATTTTACTTTTACGTTTTTTTTATATTAATAGATATATGATTCACTTCCAAGTGGTTGATGAATCTGCAAGTGCAACACTGCTCTGTTGGGATAGAGAATGTGAGATGTTGATAGGAAAATCTTGTGTGGATTTAAGGAATGAATTTGTTCAGGTTTGTATTTTTCAAAAAGATTAGATATTTAATCCATATATTAAATTATTTTATATATATATATAATTATAACTTATATTATTCTTGATTTATCTAGAAAGGGGAAGGTGGCAATACTTCGCCGGGTGAGCTGCCACTTGATTTGAAAGAACTAATTGGCAAGATGGTCCTTTTCAAAGTACAAATTAAAGAGGAACAACTGCGCAATTATGCCGGAGCTTTTTCAGTGGTTAAGTTGACAACGGATCAAGATTTTGGTCTGGAAATATGTAGCTACTTCTCTTGAGAGTCAGGTAATTGTTAGATAAAACTATCATACATATAATTATTTAACTTTTTTTTTTTACAAAATTAATTTTATATTCTGAAGGAATCGGACTATTTATCAAAGCTTCAAAGAGAAGAACTTCGTCGTGAAAATGTAAGAATCCGATCTTTGAGTTTTTTTTTTATATTCTTCTTATTAATTTTAAAATCTAAAATTTGTTATTTTGTGTTCATAGGAATTAGATGACAGTTCATCGAGGGACGAAGTTAGCACACCTAGCAAGCTTCTTGGCAAACGCAATCGGGATGATGTGTTGGCACTTGCTAAGAGGGCTTTGAATGAGCAATTTTCATCGTCTTCGACGAGCATGAAGATGAAGAACATTATTAAAAAGGAAGAAGAATAGATAGGCAGTGAATAGTTCTTTTGTTAGACAATTGTTTTTGGGCATTTGAACACCGAAGGTGTTTTTCTATTTTCAACATTGATTAAATTTAGTTTGTTATTTTTCTGGTTGCAGTTATAGTTAATAACATTTTCTATTCAGATTATAAATATGACACTTACTGTTATTTAATTTTAAATCTGCTTTCACTATATTTTTTTTTTACTTTTTTACTTTTTTGTTATTTTTTGGGTTCATAAGTTTCTAAACAGATAATTATTATCTATGTAAGTCTGTCTATATTCTGCTTTTGATAAAAGATTTTATTAATTATTTAAATTAATATTTAAATTAAAAGAGTTTATTTAAATTCAGGTTTAAATTAATATTTAAATTATGAAATTTAAATTTGATAAACTGTTTATTAGTTATTTTATTTAAATTAATATTTAAATTAAAATAGTTTATTTACATATAAATATTTAAATTAATATTTGTAAAATCATATTAAATGTTTATGAAATAGATCATTAATTATTTAAATTAATATTTAAACAAGGGAGGTTTATGTAATTTTATAAAAAGGTTTAGTAATTCGATAAAACAAATCTAATTTTATTGATTCAGTTCAATCTTTTTTATTAGACAATAATTATTTTTTCATTACAAAAAGTGCAATCAAAATATTTATGATTATTTTAAAAATCACTGCAAACTCAAACTGTGATTACCCAACAAGATTCCACTGCTCTCTTGAAGTAGGGTCAAGTTGGTTTCAATTTCAGAACAAAACATCTATTGCTATACTAAATTAGAATCATAAAAAACAATGTTACAAATAAGTCATACATTTCTAATTATGAAAGCAAACATTGCTGAATATGAAAATCCTTATTAGCAAAATAACAATGTAAACTAAAAATACACAATCACATGTTATAATACTGCAAATGAACGGTAAAATCATCCTTTGAGAGCCCTACAGGGTTCCACCACTCTCAAGGAGCAGGGTAAAAAGGGTTTCTTCTCAAAGTTCAACATACATAAAATTCTAACATAAAACGTAATGAGCAATGTAATTTGAGCAGTTTAGATGACTGTTAATATAAACTATCCATACGAACAAACTCAAGCAATTTTTTTTATTTATGTTCTTTCTAAAGAATTTTTTTAAACACTATGTACCCATGACCAAATACAACACAGTTAAATGAATATTATTATTTATTTTAACATGAAATATCATATTATATACTTTATTTCTATCTAAATTTGTTATTAAGATATTTTATTTTATCCTAGAGTGAATCTTTATTAAGATATTTCAACTCAAAAGAAATATCTGTAAAATATTTGTTCCAAAATTAACAAATCGATGGCCTAATACATATAAATTGAAAATATCCTAATACCATATCTGACAGTTACCTAAATTGAAAGATACTATTAACATATCACAGCCATTCCATGTTTACCAATCCACAGTCTATATAAACCATTTCAATCATGCCCCATTTGTAACTTTGCAATCAAAAAATCAACCCAAAAACCTAGCCACAAATATCATTGTTACACAGTAAAAACTATTAAGTACCCAAGCCATAACAATGAGACAGCTTTCAGGATGCTGTGTTATTCGGAAAAAAAGGAATAGAAACAACGAAATTGACAAAGGTTTGTTGTTAGTATATCTTTTTTATGCTCTAAAAAAAATTCTTATCCTCAACTGTAAATTATTTGTTTTAGTTAAGTGCATTGTTTCTGTTCTATTTAATTTAAGATACATTACAAATAATGTAGTTTTAATATTCAAACACACAAAATGATTTTGAATAAACCTAAAACTGTATAGCCAATAACAACAAATTAATTTTAAAACTAAAAATTACTTACCTGAACTGTTATCTTTCTAACTCAATAGCCTGTGACATGTTTCTCCTGCAATCGGATGGCTGGTGTTTTTTTTTTTTTTTTCATTTTTTAATTATAAATTGCATGGGCTGGTTTCTACACATGGGCCTTCTAGATTATTCCACAAAAGGCATAGGTTATGTGGAAGTATTATAGCCATCCGATCTGAAATCGGATGGCTGTGTAATTTTTAATTTTTTTTTCATTTTTTTAATAAATTTAATGAATGTTTTTTTTTTTTGTGTGAGAAGTTGGGCTATTTTTGTAAATGGTTGGGCCTGGTCAAACATTCTTTAGTTGGATCCTACTCAATCCAATGTTTTTAAAAATGGCCCAATTTGATTTATGTTTTTTAGGTTTATTTTAAATCAATAAAATTAATAAAAGTAATGCTTTAAATAAATTTAATTTTTTTTGAAAAATATTAAAATAGAAAACCTTTTTTAATTTCATTAAATTTAATTAATTGATTTATTTTTCATATAATAATTCAATCAATAATATTTTAAAATACATAATCATTTTAACCCTAGCATAATAGTTCTAATTAAGAAACTATATTATCTACTCATTACAAATTTAAAATTATTAGTCTTATATATATCTATCTATCTATATATATATAGAGATTATTATTTTTAAAAGATCCACAACTTATCATATTGGTAATAATTTTTAATTAAATTTTTATTCGAAAGTAATGATTTAATTTGAAAATATAATTTTCTACATATTAAAATAAATTTAAAAATATAGATAGAATTAAAATTTAGTCTCCAAACTAATATATTTTGCTCACTTTAATATATTACCTATTAATGATATTTATTTCATGAGCTTAACAAAATGAATTGATCTGATTTGTTAAAAAACAAATATTAAAACTATACTTAGATATTTATTGTATAATAAATAAATATATTTACATTTATTTAGTTATTTTGGTTAAAAAAAAAAAAAAAGATTTTTTATTTTTCTAATTTCATGTAATTATTTCTAATTTTTTTATGTGCTATTGTGTTTAGATTAATTATTTTCTGACCTTAATTTGTTTTCATCTGTGCAAAAATATTAAAAGCTCAAATTTGTCGATTTCTAGCATGGATGCGACAAAAGATTTACAAAACCGGGCTAAAAGATAATTATCAAACCAACCGCTTATTAACATCACAAATACATATCCTTCAATGACAACAAGAACAAATATGCAGTCATCATCAAGGTTATGTAGATAAAATGATTTCCGAGGCTACTCTGGCACAATTATTAATACAGATAATTATATCCCCAGTTCGGTCATTACAGATGGTATGTTCCATTTTTCTTAAAATTGTTTATTTTAATTATTTGTTATTATTTAATACTAAATATTTATTAGTGTGACCAATATATATATATATATATTGTATAAATTAATTTTATTTCTTATATCTTTCAATTTGTTTGTTTAAATTATTCTAATATTGTATTCTTTCGTTTGCTCAGAAAATCATGTACTATCTTTAAAGACGGGTACAAGTGTGTCCACACAATTGGAATTACAAGGGTCATCGATTACCATTGTTAATTCAATGCCGAAAACGCCCATTTATTAACATCACAAATGGTATATTAAGTTTCTACAATTTTTTATTATTTAGTATAATTTATATATATATATATATATATATAGATTACATATCGTCATTTGATGTGTATTTATTTTAGTAAATTGATTTTACAAGTACAGGGATATCGTCTTCAAAAAGAATTTCAACAAACAATAAAAATAAAAAATGCACAGGAGATTCTTCAAGCGTTGGTTTGGACTCGACAAAAATAATTCATCTAACATGTGAGGAATCTACGTGTATGGATCTCATTTCTAACGTTACAGCAATATTCGATGTCACTAAGAATGATTTCGCGCATTATTCGTCAAATGGGACATCCGTAGTCGAAAAATAAGGTATTTATGTTATGGATTAATGTTCACGATGAAATCTTAAATGCAATATATTTTGATTTAACTTTTTTTTTGTAATATCCGTGTGTTTTCTTTTTTGTAGAGTATTGGGATATCGGAGATGCAACATACAAATGTGAATTTTGTAACGCGGTGCTTTGGTTTGAAGAAAGGTTGATCTCCTATCCAAAATCCAAACCCAGATATTCTTTGTGTTGTTCCCATGGCATAATTCAACTTTCTCTCATCAAAGAACCCCCTGTTGTGCTTGGAGATTTGTTGTTAGGAGATGGAAATAAGAGCAAACACTTCCAGGACAATATCAGATCATACAATAATATATTATGTTTCACATCGATGGGAGGCAAGATTGACACCGACATTAATAAAGGCATAGGTCCTCCTGTTTTCCGATTGCATGAACAAAATTATCATTTGATGGGAAGTTTGTTACCATGCAATGGTGCGACACCAATATTCGCACAATTATACATATATGACACGGACAATAAAATATCTAATAGATTAAACTCTGTCAGATATGTTTATTTGTGAATCTCAATATTTGTTTTAATTGTTTATGTAATATGTCCCTAATTTTTGTTTTATTTTCTAGGCAAGGGAGTGAGCATAATAATCTGCATGTGTCGATCGTCAATGATTTAAAGAGAATGCTAGATGAAAACAATGTATTAGTTAAGACTTTTAGAATGGCAAATGAGAAGATTTTAGAAGGCGGTCAACCTGATATCTATTTGCGTCTAATCGGTAGGAGAAGTACGGATGCTAGGAGATACAATATGCCTTCAAGTTCTGAGGTTGCTGCTCTGATTGTTGGAGATTTTGATCAAGCTTTAGGAGACAGGGATATATTAGTGGAAACAAATCTGGCAGTTTGAAACGGATAAATGAGTTGAATGCTTCATACTTGGCTTTACAGTATCCGTTGTTATTACCGTACGGTGAAAATGGTTTCAGAGAAGACATATCGTTTTCTAATCTAAAAAAAAAAAGAATCGAGGAGGCAGAAAAACTGTTAGTGTGAGAGAGTTTTTCGCATATCGACTACACGATAGAGATGATGAACCTCCTACAATTTTGTCGTCTAGGCTATTATTTCAGCAATTCATTGTCGATGGTTATACAATGGTTGAGTCAGCGTGATTAAAGTATGTACGGTTGCATCAGAATAAGTTGCGTTGCATCATTTATAAGTGTCTAACTGACGCGTTATTGCATGGAGACATCAATCCTGGTACTTAAGGAAAACGAATTATATTACCTTCTACCTTCACGGGAGGTGCTCGATATATGATTCAGAATTATCACGATGCCATGGCTATATGTCGATGGGCAGGATATCCAGATTTATTTATAACATTCACCTGCAATCAAGGTTGCAGAAATCGCTAGGTGCTCGTTAGGCGGTGGTCGGGCGCCTAGCGCCTATGGCGCCTAGAAATATCATTGTTTTTCTCTTTTTTTAATTTTTTTTAATTTTTACCATTTTTGGGCCGATGTTTTTCTGCCTAGGCGGGCGCCTAGCCCGATTTTTTGCCTGACCGATTTTTTCCGGTGATTTTAGTAAAATCGGATCGGCCTAGGGGCGCCTAGCGCCTAGTCGGCGCCTAGGCGGCCGCCTAGGCCGATTTTTACAACATTGCCTGCGAGGCAGCATGGAGACTACTAGGATTCGAAATTCAGTATAAATATCCTCCAGTTGAATGTTTAAGTTTTCATCTCCCCGATGAACAAAACATTATTTTTTCAGATTTTGAAAGAATAGATGACGTTCTTAGGAAAGATTCGGTAAAAGAAAGTATGTTTTTAGCATGGATGGAAGCGAATAAAATATATCTTGAGGCGAGAGAGCTAACATATGCTGAAGCTCCCACAAAATTCACGTGGAAACCGAATCTCAGAAAATGGATGCCGAGACAAATTGGCAAATCAATAGGACCAGTTTTTTTATGTCCCCTTGGAGCTGGTGATATGTACTTTCTGAGGTGTCTTATCAATGTTGTTCGTGGAGCAACGTATCATGACGACTACAAGAAGGTCAACGGTGTTCAACATTCTTCCTATCGAGAGGCTTGCTACGCTCTAGGATTGTTAGAAGATGATAGGGAATATATTGATGCCATCAATGAAGCGAGCTCTTGGGTTTTTGCGGAGAATCTTAGAAGTTTATTTGCATCATTGCTTTCGTCAGACTCTTTGTGCAGACCAGAACATGTCTGGGAGAAATGTTTGGAGTTTCTTTCTTTATGATATTTTATACAAACGTTGACGCTTTTTATAGCATCAAGGTATTATTTACAAAAAATTATGTTAATTACTAAAACCTTTTATATTTGTTAAAATGTTTTGTTTTATAATTATTACTATGATCTTATGCAAGAGATTTGGTATTGAGTGAGAACGAAATCAAGAATCTTACGTTGTTGGAAATTAAGAAATTATTGCAAAATCTAGGTAGGAGTCTGCGCGATTTTGACTCAATGCCATTTCCGGATGCTGTCACTATTCATAGCAACCAAAACAGACTTATATATGACGAGTTGCATTATGATCGTGATGTTCTGTTCCACGAGAACAAAGACATCATCTCGAAACTTAAGGATGAGCAACATAAAGTTTACTCAACGATAATGCGTGCTGTATGATCAAATAAAGGTGGGATGTTCTTTGTCTACGGATATGGAAGAACAGGAAAAATATTTTTGTGGAAGGCTTTATCTTCAGGATTGAGGTCGAAAGGAGAAATTGTACTGAATGTTGCATCTAGCGGTATAGCTTCTTTCTATTGCCTGGTGGTAGGACTGCACATTCGTGATTTGCTATTTCATTGAACCCAAATCATGACTCAACTTGAAATATCAAACAAGGGAGTCCGCTTGCTGAGCTTCTTATTCGTTCTAAACTTATAATTTGGGACGAGGCACCGATGATGCACAAGTATTGCTTTCAGGCATTAGATGAGACTTTACGAGGTCTTTTGAAACTCATCGACCCAATGTTGGAACATAAACCTTTTGGAGGGAAAACCGTTGTCTTTGGTGGGGACTTTAGACGGATCTTGCCTGTTATTACCAAGGGAACTCGGCAAGATATTGTCAATGCATCCATTAACGCGTCGTATTTATAGAAAGATTGCACTGTCCTTAAACTGACTAAGAACATGCGTCTTCAGAACCTTGGAGATACTGATGATTATAAAGATTTGGCCGAATTCTCTGAATGGATCACAAGAATTGGTGATGGAACAATCGGAGGATCAAATGATGCTTGTGCCATGATTGATATACCTGAAGATATTTGGCTCGAATCTTCAGGTGATCCGATTGCAACTATTGTAGAAAGTACTTATCCAATGTTTAAAGACGTCATTGATGATCCGACGTACTTGAAAGAAAGGGCTATACTAGCTCCTACCCTAAATATTGTCGAATCTATAAATCAATATATGACGTCTTTAAACTCATCGGAGGGCCATACATATTTGAGTTCCGATAGCATATGTAAATCAGATGCTAATGTTGACTTCTTGCATGATTTTCACACTCCCGAATTTTTGAATGGGATAAAATGTTTAGGGGTTCCTAATCCTGAGTTGCATCTGAAGGTCAAGACTCCAGTTATGCTCTTGAGAAATATGGATCATTCCATTGGATTGTGTAACGACACTAGGCTGGTGATTACGAGGCTTGCCAAGTATGTTCTTGAGGCTAAAATTCTCACTGGAACCAATGCATGTAATAAAGTTTTGATTATGTGAATGACATTGACACCGTCGGATCTCAGAATCTCCTTCAAGTTCCAACGTAGGCAATTTTCTCTCATTGTGTCTTATGCCATGACTATAAACAAGAGCCAAGGCAAATCTCTCTCCAATATCGGGTTGTACTTGAAGAATCCAGTGTTCAGTTATTGCCAGTTAAACGTTGCTATTTCCCAAGTTACGAATCATAAGGGTTTGAAAATATTAGTTTGTGGTTATGACGAATCAAACAATAAACAAACGATGAATGTTGTGTATAAAGAAGTATTTCAAAATTTGTAATATGTACAAGTAGTGTTTTCATTTGAAAAAGTTGTTTGTAGTCTTTGTTATTTTTTTCTGTTTATTACAATTATTTTGTGTACCCATTCAAATTATATAAATTGGCAAATCAATAACATATAATTCACGTATCATATGAGCCCATCATTACATCTTCCGTGCATCGCACGGGTCAGTACACTAGTTGATTATAATTTGAGTACTAATTTTAATTCCCCATTTCTTGGTTTCTCAACATTACACTCTCCATTAATTTTCCAAATATTTGTCTAACCTTTCCATTTTTTTTTGTTTCTCAATCTTTCATTCTTTAATTTCCCACATTTTTGCCTGATCTTTCATTTTGAACTCTACTATTTAACATTCCCATAAGAACGAAATAAATTTGGAATTGTGTTGTTTAATCTAGATTAAACTTTGCATTTAATTATATGTATGTAGTTATTTCAATTTTGAATTCATCTAGATATGTTTTTGGTTGAGATTTGGTTACATATATGCATTTTACAAAATATAACAAAAATATATTATTAATTTATAACAAGAACTTTGGTCAGACTGTCTAACGAGTCTTTTCCATTGGGTCCGTTAGACGGACCCAACCCGGCCAGAATTTTTTGTACTTTCATGCACCAGTGGTATTTTTGTAATATTTTGGGGCAGTGTCAAAGGATCTCCGGATCGGCGGTAGCATTTTTGTAATATTAGGGGCCGTTAAAAGTATTAGTTTTTCTCCTGAAAAATATTAGTAGTACATTTGAAAAGTATTAGTAATACATCTAAAAAGTATTAGTAATCCCTTTGAACAATATTTTTAGTAGCGCTCATGAAAAGTATTGATTTTTCCCCTCAAAGGTATTAGCAATCCATCTAGAATGTATTAATTGTCTCCTTGAAAGTATTACGCAACCCTAGTATTAGTTTTTTCCCGTGGAAAGTATTAGAAACTCATCGAAAAAGTATTAATAACCCCCCCTTGAACAGTTTTTTTAATAATCCTCACGAAAAATATTGATTTTTTCCCGCAAAAGTATTAGTATTCTCCCTAAAACGTATTAATAGTCTTATTGAAAAGTATTAGGTTTTCCGATTAAAGGTATTTTAATATTCCTCCTGAAAAGTATTAGTAGTCTTCCCAAAAAGTATTAGTAGCCCTCTTAAAAAAATATTAGTAGCGGATGTGGTTGTTGTGGTGTTAATGATTGTGGGGTCAATGGGCGGATTGACCACAAACCGGGTATTTGAATACGTCTAACGGATTAGACGGTCTGACAGGAGACTAACCCTTAATATATATTAGGCAAGTTGGATCAGCGGTAATCCGTTAGACAGTCTATTTATATTAGGTAAGTTGGATCAGCGGTTGGACTACTAGATGATATAAAGATTGATTTGCTCACTAGTCCGACCTGTGAAACACTAATTATGATGAAAAAAACAAGACAATAGACAGAAGATGAGCAAAAGGAAATAAATAAAAGCAATTAAGAGGATGGTGCCTTTTGGGCGTCACTCTTGGGGGTTATAGCGGGTTAAACTTTAACGAATCAAATCAATAAGATAAGATATTGTATAAACTTATTTATAATTTGATAGAGTTTTCATTTATTCATTTTTTTGGAGTTTGTTATAACCGGTAATCGAACTACATAAATAATTTTTAACACAAATCAAATCCAAATTAAGCTCGAATAACTTGTTATATTTACACCTATTTATCAGTTTTGTTTAATCGAATCGAAAATGTTCATATCTTATCAAATGAAAAAAATATTTCTTAAGTTAACAAAATTAAACGAACTCAAATAAAGTTTTAACAATTGGTCTTGAATCAACTAATCAAGACCGAGTAATTTGATTTGTGGTGAGTTTGGGCTATCATTTCCAAGTTCCATTATTCTATTGTAATTGATCTTTTAATTTTT
Source organism: Rehmannia glutinosa (assembly GCA_016081115.2). Taxonomy (NCBI): domain Eukaryota; kingdom Viridiplantae; phylum Streptophyta; class Magnoliopsida; order Lamiales; family Orobanchaceae; genus Rehmannia; species Rehmannia glutinosa. The sequence goes on along the minus strand of CM071924.1, from coordinate 69,277,078 downwards.
GTTTCAATGTTTTTTTTTTTTGGGTGAAATCAAATTAATTTGGTTAGACGAACATAAAATCAACTAGCATGTTTTCGTATTCATTTCAAGGAAATGAACTTATCTCATATCATGCCAGAATGTTGTGCTTACTAGAATTGATTATATTATTTTACCAGTTGTTTCCTGACAAATGGTCAAACTATATGCATTTGTTTTGGCCTAAAGTGGAATTAATTTCTGATCCGACATTTTTTTTGTATTATTGGTATTTTGATTTCTTTAGCTGATTTACTTGCATTTCTACAAAGAAACAATCTCTATATGTGGTTTTGTTTCAAAGAGGAAACAACATATTTTCATCTCCTAAGAATAAAATGTGTATGAAGTGTATTTCAGGATAATACTATTTTTACTCATCCAGAACATCTGCATAAATTTTTACTTTTTCTCATAAAACACCTCTAATCTGTAGCTCACTCTTAAGCTCTTTGAAGTTTTATAGAGTCTTGGAGGGTCCTCCAAAGTCATATGAGGTCTTGGAAGGTCCTTTGAAATTCTAGGAAGTCCAGGGAGGTCCTGTGAAGTTTTGGGAAGTCCTAAAAGTTCCTAGTAGTTCTTTGGAGGTCTGGAAGGCCAACTGAGTAGTAAACTCCTAATTGGGAATCGACCTGGAATCCAAACAGACATTTGGAAGTGCTTAAGGGTTGTCATGAGGAAACCTCTTTGACACTTATGTTGTATATTTACATATAATGTGGTGTCTTGCATTAGTTTGCATTTGTTGCATCTCACATCTTAGCATCATTTTTAGCTAGACATATACTATATTATTTTATATTATATATTATATGAAAGGAGGAAAGAAATAAATAAATATAGAAAATAAGAATTATGTGAAAATGTGTCTACTTTTTAATGTGAAGACATCCATTAAGAATGATTGCAATGAATAGATACAATAACTTCCATTATTTGAGAAGGGATGAAACTTTTGATTGCAACCTTTGGAAGTCTTTAAATACTTATAAAAGGGATGTGACGTAAAAAAGTGATGAAAATTGATGGAAAATTTATTCTATAAAATTCCTAAGAGATTTATTTCTTTCTTACTTTCTACCATTGTTATTTTAACTACAACTTGTGATTGGTTAGAGCTGACAATTTTTGGCCCGACCGGGCTGGGTTGGGCTGTGTTTTCTTAGGCCCAAAAGGAGTTGGGCTTTTTGGCCCGGCTCACTAGGCCCGAAAAACCAGGCTGGCCGATTTTTCCTTTGTATTTTCGTGGGCTGCGTCGGACTGGGCTCCAGAATTAGTGGACCGGTTATTATTTGGCCCGACCCTGCCCAATTTTTTGCTTTGGTCCAGTGGGCCGGCACCGGCCCGGCCCGTTTGACACCTCTATGATTGATGCTCCTGAAAAATTCTAATGAGTATAACATTGGAATTTTGTGAAATAGATTTTGTATCGTGGAGGTTAATTCCTTGATAACCATTTATACCATAGTGGGAGGAATTAATATCTTAAATAAAACATCTTTAAGATGCGCATAGCCTATACAAAATTTGATCTTCGTTTTCATAAATATATTCCATTATTCACTATCCAGAAATATATACAACAATTTTAATGTTTTAATGTCCTATAATGGAGTATGTTATCATGGAAGCGGGAAAGCAAAAGTTGTTGGAGGAAACAAAAAAAGAATAAGCATGTATGCAAAAGAAAGGTAGAGCCGATCCTGACTATTCGGAATTATCTGCACCGATGTACTTATATTAATGAGTTGAATTTTTGAAAATCGAAAATATTTTCGATCCAAAGTTATATTCAGATTGTAGAATTTTTATAGATTTAGTTCTTGGGTTGAAACATGATTTGCGTTACTATTGATGAATTCAATTTCAAAATTTATTTTGGTGTACGGTTTTATGGTTCATATTTTTTCATATCCATTACAATTATACAAAATAAAGGTTATTGATTATTGAAGAATCTGAACTTTACGGATTATTGCTTATGGATGTTGTGATTTGGTGTAATAGTATGTGGAGACTAGAATACACTGGTACATATTACTTCATAGAAGTAAAGTTATTTTTATGGAATTTTAAGATTTTTTGGATAAAACAAAATTGTAGAAATTGAAACTCGCGTTGTCTGGTCTTCTACTTTCGACCGACCGATAAACCACCACATGTCAATAGATCAGGCGGTGGTTAGGTGGATACGAGTCTGTGCGGCCACTGGTTGCGCTGATTGGCGGCGGACAGTGGTTAGTCGCGGGGGACGGCTTGTCCTGGGCGTACGCAACGGGCTGGTTGTAATTTCTTGTTGCAGCCATGTGCGGCGTTGTGGTGGCTAGTCTTCTGCCGCTCATGTTGGCGAAATGGAAATTGGAATAAATTTCAAGTACATATCTTAAAAATAGTGGGGGTGACACTATTTTGAAGGTCTCATATTTGATCTATGCACTTGATCATTTACAATAACAAGAGTAGGTTGGATTTAAAATCCTTAATAGATTTATAGCATTGTGGAATTTGTTATGGACATTCTTGATAAGTCTACCTCTCTCTAAAAACTATTAGGTTGCATTTGGATGGGAGGATTTGGATTTGGGGAGAGGCTTTAGGGAAGGATTTCAAATGACTCCAAATAGAAAGGATTTGAAATCCTTCAAAATAACTCTAAAAATAGCTTTCAAGGATTTGAAATCCATCATAGAATGATTCCATCCAAACACCTCAATGAATTTGTTATTATGGATTTGAAATCCATAGCTCAAATTCTTCCATCCAAATGGAGCCTTAGTTTTTACTCTGAAAAGTATTAGTAATCATATGAAAAGTATAAGTGCTTCAAGAGTTCTACTTTTTTCTTCCAAGAGTAGTATTGAGATACGATTATTTTAATTTTTAATAAAATTTTATTATAATCTTATCACTTTAATGCAACTCCAGTAAATATGATTTTCTTGATGAATATATTCATCTAGGAGCTACATAGCCTGTAAATAATCCAATTCTTGCTACCAAATGATTAAAAAGATTGATTTTGTTGTTCTGATGTTTGAACCAAGATATCATTGATTTCCGAATATATTTCTTGCACATTTAAAATGAGAAATAAGTTAAAAAATCAAAATTGTTGCCATTAAAAGAAAAAATGAGAAATTCCTAATTGAATTGCGAAGTATATAGAAGAAGAAAAAAGGAGAAATTCCTAATTGAATTGCAGCAAGCCCCCTTTCTCCTTTTTTCTTCTTCCCTATCCTTCGCAATGTCACAAAGTTTTGATTATCAAAGTATTGATCCATCTCCTTTTTCCCAGTGGCAGAGTTCAGATTGACCGTGGATGATGCTCTTGTAATTTCTGTAATGATTTCCTTCAGCTATTAGTCAGCCATGGATGGTTGTGCTCTGAAGAGTAGATCACCCACATATTGGGTCAGCTCGGCATCGCTCGACTTGTAGGTCTCCCAATACCCTTTTTCTTCTGCAAACAAATGGGATGGGGAGAAAGAGAGAGGGGGAGAGAAAGTAGACGGTCTAATAGAAGGAGAGAGCATATGCCAAATTTTTTAAACTTCTTTATTTTTTTAATTGATGGATCTGCGTAAGACTTATGAGAGACCTACTAAAATTAGTTTTAATTGTTTAAAATCTATATATATATATATATATATATATAAAATAACAAACTTGTTTCTATTTTTGTTTTTCCTCCTAAACGCACTTTCTAAAAACAAAAATAGATCTTATTTTAATTTTAAAAAAAATCTTGTAGTATACTAAATGGTAACTATCATATATCATTACCTTTTTAATTCCATCCGTTTAGGTAAGCTTATTAATCAAATTTAGGAAATTTTCATATTAAATATTGTATCTACACAATTCATACAATTTATGCCTGATTTCTTCAAGATTCTATGATACAATTGTAATCAATTAATTTGGTTATTAGATATTGACTTTCCATTTTAATTTTTAATCAATATATATTCACTTTCTTACTCAGACCATTAATAATAGAAAAGGATGGTGGTCAAGTTAATAATATATATAATGGACATTTATTGTTGGTATATTAGTCAATTTACTTTATAGTCTAATACATCAAAACCTTCATTTCTTATTATGGATGTAAATTGTATAATGGAATTTATGTTGGGAAATTTGTGACATGAGATTGGAATAGTGAAGTTATGGGAGAGTTTGCAAAAACTTATACTTTTAGATAGAATGATTTATTGTAGCAAAAGTAAGAGTAGTTGGGAATTAGAAGTTGGTAGAGTTTGAAAATAAAATCAAAAGTTGAGTTCAGTGAAAAAGTTGTAGAAGTGCTTATTTGTTTATTAAATCAAACCAAATTGTGGTGTAGGTAATTTCAATACACGTAAATCAAAGACCTCCTCGCTATATATGCTTTTAGATTATAATTAAATGAAGTAGAAGTTGACATTTACAAACACTAAAAAGTAATTATTTAAGCCAAAATATAAGACACTTTTTTTAATGATTGCAAACACTCGCTATATTTATTAGATTAAACTATTATATGTTATTAAAGTTGTTATAATATTCAATTTATACAGCAACATATACTTAAGTTTATAGTTATCGAATTGACAAGTTTTTTTTACTCATTTTGATTGTTCCATATAATATTCTCATATTGTACGTTAAAACCGCAAAACCGCCCAAAATCGTTGAAAATCATTTGTTTGTTTTATTCTAAAAAACCACGACTTAAAATCGAACTTGTGGTCGAACCGCACTTAGCAATTCAGTTTGAAAATATTGAAAAAACCACCCAAACCGCACCGTGATCACTCCTATCAAGTACTAGTAGCAATCATTTAAAAGCAAACTGATATATAGGAACAATGGGTCCTACAATGCATTAGGTATATCATTTATCATTCGATTACATTAGGCCAACCTCAATCCATTACACCAAATTTGGTGTAAAAACTACACCAAATTTAGTGTTTTTGTGTAATTTTGTCAAAACCATCTCCAACCCATTACACCAAATGATTATCTTATTCTTTCTTCTTTATTTTATAGTAACCAAATTTATTTATTTATACAAATATTTCATTTACTTATATTTTATTATTGTTAATGTAATTAACTATAAAAACTTTTATTTAATTAATATTACATTAATTAATTATATTACAAAAAAATATTAAAATTACTATTAGTATTTCTTTTAGTTTACATTATAATTATTTGTGGTTTATTAAAGTTTATAGAAAATGTTAATTAATTATTAAAATCATGCATATAAAATGAGGATACAATTGGAATTTAAATTTGAAGTGGTAGGGAATTTGAGGGCAAATATGGGATATTGCATCATACCAAATTTGGTGTAAAGGAATAGTGTTACACTAAATTTGGTGTATTAATACTATTCACTACTCCAAATTTGGTGTGAGGTTTAGAGTTGGGTTGAAGTTGAATTTTTGCATATTTGGTGTAATTATGTGGGATTTGAAGTTGAGTTGGAGATGTCTTTAGAAAAGTACACGCACTTAATGTGATGTAATGTATGTGAATAAATGCTAATATTCACCCATACATAATTTATCGGCTAATTTAACAAAATAATTTTAATTAAAAATCAATTTAACACATTACCGTAAATTTTTTTATTTAAAAAATTAGGTGAAAACAGCATTTGGAACGCTGTTTTCTGAATTTCTGCAGAAATTCTGCAGAAAACAGCGTTCATCAAATTATTTTTTTTTTTTTAAAATAGTTAGAAAACAGAGCTTTAAGCTCGGTTTTCAAATCATCAATTTTTTTAATTTATATGTTTTTTCAAATCGAAATCAAACCGCAATGCTAGAAAAAACGGACCGAACTAAACCGAACTATTTCGGTTTGGGCTTTATTTTGGGCCTTTACCTTTTTTGCTAAAAAATATATATTTTATATTTATTTAACAATTTAACAATAAAATATTATAGGAAATTAAAGTAATAATATAAAACTATATCAAAAATATAAATTAAATTAATAATATAAAAAATAAATAAAAAAATTTATGGACCAAAATCGAACCGGAACCGAAAAACCGAACTGAACCAAATCGTTTTTTTTGTTAAACAGTTTGGTTCGTTTTTGAATCTAATAAACCGAATGAATTTTCGGTTCGGTTCAGTTTTGGTGCATAAATTTTTTTATATTATTATTTTAATTTATATTTTTTTATATATTTTTAATATTATTATTTTAATTTTCTATAATATTTTATTGTTAAATTATTAAATAAATATAAAATATATATATTTTTTAGCAAAAAACGTAAAGGCCCAAAATAAAGCCCAAACCGAAAAACCGAACCGAACCAAACATAAATAGTTTGGTTTGGTTCGTCCGATTTTTCTAGCATTGCGGTTCGATTTCGATTTGAAAAAGCATATAAATTAAAAAAAAATTGATTATTTGAAAACAGAGCTTCTAACTATTTTTTAAAAAAAATAATTTGAGAAAACAACATTTTGAACGCTGTTTTCTGCAGAAATTCAGAATCACCTAATTTTTTTATAAAAAAAAATTTACGGTAATGTGTTAAATTGGTTTTTAATTAACATTATTTTGTTAAATTAGTCTAATTTATCTAATGTAGTATTGTTTCACTTTTGATTTATCCTTAATTTGCCTAGTAAATGAACATTTTTATTCTTATTAGTTTTTTTAAAGAAAATTTGGTAAGTTATTCATGATCAAGAGCAACTTATACAGTCATCATTTTAAGCTTAAAAGAAAACTAGAAGGTTCAAACCACGACATATGAAAAATTACTTGAAGCCTGAGCAAGAGTATGAGCTAATGTATTGACTTATCTGAGTAAAGGACTCGAGCCTTGATACTTTAATTTCACGTGGTCACTTATGGACATTAGATGGACAAAATCAATAGAAAAAACTCATAATTTTTGTTCTTTGTAAGATGCATATAGTGAACTTAAGTTAATGAGATCGGTCTCCTCTCATATAAGAATCTCAAAAATATTTTATCATTAAATTCATCAACGTGAACTAATAATAAACAATAATCAGTATTTTTACACTTTAGCCAAAATTTAGAATAAGCTTGTAGTAAATCCAACCTAAAATAAATCTGTAAAAGATAAGTACAACCCTCGTTCGCCCGTACCCACCTAAAGCTACAATTAAAGCCCAAGGCTCTCACGAGTACGCATCAATGGCGAACGCTGAAGTGGAGGCGGTTGATTTCGAGCCTGACGATGACGATCTCATGGATGAGGACGTCGGAGATGGCTCCCCCAGCCGAGCTGCCGCCACCATTCCTCGGCTCAAGTCCGCTATCACAGGTTGCGGCTCATCGACTCCAAAGAAGACCAAGGGCCGTGGTTTCCGAGACGAGGCGGCTGCTGAGGCAGACCGCAATGCTCGCATGTCTGGCCGCTTTGACTCTCTAGATTCAGACGGTGGTCCTGGCCCGGAAAGATGTCAGTATCGGAACCCTAACGCTTTCTATCGGTGTTTCTTTTTCTTTTTTCTTTTTTTCCCTCTACTTCTTTACTTATGTGAATTACGCATCACAAACTGTTTCATTGTTTTGAGTTTTTCTTTTGTTGTGCTTAAATTTGGTCGGTTAAATATTTTTGAAGGATTAATATTGTAGCATGAGAAATTTGTGGGGTGGATTAGTACATTTAGTACACTAATTTTCTCATATTACATTTATCTGAGGTTTAGTTTCTTCTGTAGGTAGTGAGGTGTGCGAAATTTAAATGGTTATGACTTTTCAATGTCTGGATTGATGAGGAAAGTATAACATTTTACAAAGGTTAATTTGCGAAAATAGACCTAAACTTGAGTTATTAATATGATTTGTTATCGAAAGTTCTTATGTAGTGTATAAATGGAAACTGATTGCCTTTTATGTGTAATGCTTGAATTTTATGTGTTGCATGATGTACTGTAGAAGCACTTTCATAATCTTCATCGAGTTCAAACGCCCTGATATGCGATTACAGTAGAGTTCTGATTTTATTGAACTTTGTCAGCTATTGAAGGATGGATTGTTCTAGTTACTGGAGTTCATGAAGAGGCACAAGAGGACGATTTACAAAATGCATTTGGTGAATATGGGGAGATTAAGAATTTACATTTGAATCTTGATCGACGTACAGGATTTGTCAAGGTATAGATTTTTTTTCACTTTTTAGATTGTCTGGTTCTCGGGAAAATAGGCCTTATAAAGCCACTAACTTAATTGAACAAATGAAGTATGCACATCTAATATTTTTCATACTGTGAGGTCACTGGATCTAGTGTTAAAACATATATGCTCCTTTTCACATAAATCATTCATGGACAGAAATAGTTGTTGCCTTTTGGATTTCATGTTTCACATTTAAGTCATTTTATAAGCTTCCGTTATATGTTTTCTGCATGTGGATTGTGGAGAAACCTTAATAATAGCTCTTTGGTGGATTTTGGTTAAAGATTAACTGATATGGGCCATGTTTCACTTTTAACACACTTACAACTTGGGCTCACTATTATGTGTACTTACAGAAGGCGATGTTCTCATTGATTTGACAATGTTGCTTGCATTATTCATCTTAAGGACTGAAGCAGCAACTCTAACTTAATATGTCTGGGAGAATTCAAATCAGAATTCTTCAAGTAAGTCACACTTGGAAGTGGTAGTCTGGAGTCCCTTCCATATCAGACTTTAGTTTAGTTTTGGGGGAGAGAGAGAGCACTATAACAGCCCACCGGCTTCAATAAGTCAGTTTTGTGCTTAAATTGATCTCACTGGTTTCTTTCCCCCGTTCTCTCTGGATGTGATTGTCTTTGCTGTCTCACTCTCAGCCACCATTAGCTTAAGTGAGTGGTTTATTAACAACCTTCCCACTTCATAGTATATGTTGCTGAGTAATCATATTTCTCGTATCTTTCACTTTGGTCTTTTTCCATTAATCCATGGATTCACGGAGCATTGTTGACGTATATTTGTGTTTCACTGTGCTTGTTGCCCATCATGAGTTATCCATTTATGTTTCCCTGGATCATACTAGGCATATAATTCCTCTCAGATGCGTTTCAGCTGTTAGCTAAGTGTGTGATTCTGTTATTAGGGCTATGCTCTAATTGAATTTGAGAAGTTTGATGAGGCCCAACAAGCTATAAATGAGATGGATGGAACTGAACTGCTCACCCAGACCATAAACGTTGATTGGGCATTCAGCAAAGGCCCTTTCAGGAGGAGGAATACGAGGAGAAGGTATACATTCACAAGACTTCTTTGTATTTTATTTTGTAATGATATATGATGTTGCTTTTAAGGCTAAATGTTCAAACTCAAAGACAAGGTCCTTATCACATTGCACACAGGTCTAGAATGTACGAGTAGGAGATATAGGTACTTATTGAATTCCTCATGGCCCTCATCTTTTCAGTTTATAGACTTAAAATGGCGGTGACCCTTGAATAGAAGGAGTCGTAATGTACCATGTTTCAGATACGGACAAACTTTGAGAAACTCTAATCTTGAATTTGCTAAAAAATTAAAAAGAATCTGCAATATCTCCGACCCATCTTGAATAGTTAACCCTCTTAACAGGACTATCATAGAGAGGTCTCAATGGGATAGAAGAACTGTATATGTAGAAAATAAATATAGGAAATAATTTTAACAGAGGGAATGGACAACACCTCAACCTTGCAGAAAGTTTTACCTGTATGATGAATCTTTTTTGACAGAAGACCATTTGGATCTTCATTTCTTGTTTCCCCCCTTTCTTTATTCTACAAGATTGTTGGATTAACTTATTCTTTTATAGTTTTGTATGATGAAATAGTGCCACTCTAATATGTTACTACTATCTTATCAAAAACTTATTGGTCCTTTGCTTTTTTTGTAAAATTGCTAAATATTTGTAAAATGGAATTTGTTCCTCCTTGAAACCCACCTCAATTAACGTAATGATGTCACACCATCAATTCACAATTACAAATTACAATTGTATTATTGTAAAAACATGCAAATTTTTACTTTTTCTACTCACTGATACTCCATGTCATCAACAAGTTGGGGTTTGTTGCAGAAACGGTCACGTTTTATTGCTTGTGTTATATGTATTTAGTTTTGACTATTTCTCGATTTTTTTGCCAGATCACCTCGAGGTCATCGTTCCAGGAGTCCAAGGAGGAGATTCTGAAATGCGCACTGTTTAAAAGAATATTTCGGTTTTCATTTTAGGGTTGAGATATGACGCTGCGGATTGATGCTAATTGTTAGCTTTATGAATGGTGGTTAATTTTTTTTAAGTGAAATTTTCAATTTTATTGTTGTCCCTTCGGTTTGTGTGAGATATGACCGTATGAGTACTTACAAGTCCCTTCTGTTAGTATGGGATTTTCAATTTTGTTTGTTGTCCCTTCTGTATTATCCTATTAATTTATTTATAATCTGTGTGAAATAGATCAATATAGCACGGTTTTCTTGAATGAGGATGTTGTTGTAGGTGTGTTGTCACAGAAATGCCTTTGTTAAATGAGAGCGCAATTTTTACCTCGTCTCCAACTCGGGTACAACTTTTTCTTCCATCTCGAGTCAAAAGCACAATAGTCTTTTCAATATCAAAGGACTAACAGAGATTGTTAGCGTGCGGCTCGATGATCTTTCATTCTGTTCATTTTTTCAAAATTATTTTTATGTTTTTGCAATACATGCGCATTTATTTTGTTCATTTTTATTTTCTAAGGAGGGTGTTTGTGTCTCAACATGGAATTTTGAAGGATTTTTTAATTAATTTCATAGATTTTTAGAGAATTCCACGGATTACATTATATTCTAATGGAATTTTATACAATGTAATTATCCAGATTTTATTGGAATTTGTCACGCCCCAAACGGGACGCGACGACGATCCACAACCTAAATACAAATGACCAAACAGTCTAGATGAATATCAACGAGAACCCAATGAAACAGAGTCAAATTAGCAGCGGAAATAAAATAACATAGGTACAAATTACAGTCTACAATCCACAATCCAAATTACATCCTCGAAAACCAACCAACGATAACAGCTTAAAAGTCAAAGGGTCCTACGCCCTTCAGATACAAACCGGAATGAAAGGAAAATAAAACAGTCCAACAACAATCAAAAGAAATGAGTCCATCAATAACAACAAGAAATAGTGAATCCAACAAGCGGAGTACAAGGGTTCAATCCAAGGCCGGTTCAACATCTTCAACGAAGTCCTCATCTAAAGGTTAGAAAACAGGTGGGGATGAGACAAAAATCTCAGTGGATGGGGTGATCGTGTGCAAGTGTGGCGATATATATAGTGAATGCGAGAAAACAGTTATATGAAAACGCGTGAGTATGATGCATGAATTCACACACAGTCCACAAGCGTCGTGATAAATATATTTAAGTAATATACTTATACGATTCAAGAAAATACAGTTCATTCATGGTCACACGATTACTATGTGATTCGATCATGACAGTAGATTGCGTCACGAAAATGTAACGCTAATCCCATGCAAGCAAATAATGGTTGCGTCACGGTTTGTAGCGCCAACCAATGCAAAACAAGTAGCGGTTGCGTCATTTGGTTTGTAGCGCCAACCAAACGGGTCCGATAACTCGAATCGTGTGGATCGATAACGATTCCTTCGTTCTTCCTTGTAACTCCCGAGCAAGATGGTCCAAGACCACACCTTATCGCTCCATAGACAAAGACAAATCCACACGAGAGCTAGCTAGGCCCGGATTTTCATAATCATGATTATACCTCAAGTACTACGACCCGCTTCCCTCGACAAACTCCGTTCCTCGATTGCGGGATTAGGGCGATGGGGCCGAAGAGTGGAATAGCAAATGAGCCGCCCGGTTCCATCCCCGACGTATCCATTCCGATTGAGCTCGACACACCAAGTTGACTCAGCGAAAGTAAATACAAGTTCAGCAACAACCAGCAATGAGTATTATTGATTCAAGGAAGGAGTTCATGAAAATTTTTGAAAAACGCGAGTAGCAATTATGGCGTTGGTGGAGTTTTTGGATGAAGATGATTATCGGAAGGATAAACAACCTTCGATATCTTGAATGATTGGGTGGAACATAAGTCCCGTTATAGATTTAAAATCGCAAAATGAGGAAGTCGCTCATGATCGGGTATTAATCGGTCAAATTGATCCGATATGTCAAGGGTTTTAGGGAAAATAAAATACTTTAATTAAATCTCCAAGTCAGAGGGTCCAGGGCTATTTTAGTAAAATAGAAAATAATTTGAGTTAGGTCCTTTATAAAAGAAAAATTTCAATTTAGCACCGTTTTGTAAAAACCAATACTTTTGGGGTTAAAAATTGAATAAATAAATATCCCGACCTTTAAAAATTATGAGGTTAGTTCCTAAATTCTCCAAATTGTCCAGAGATTCAGGTTTTTAAAGTTTTGAGGTGGAGTTTTTATAAAATTCTCATATTGGCGCCAAATTTGTAAAAATTGTCATTTCGGGCCTTAAGTTTAAAATAATCGGAACTCACAAACCGGAAGGGATTTTAATGTGATTCCAGTTGAAAAATGTCACTAAGGTTAGTAGGATATTAGGACAAAAGCAGTTTCTAAAATAAATAAGTGTAGGTCCTTTAACTTTTGAAAATCTCATTTTTGTCCCATTTTGAAATATTTGCCCTTAAGGCTTTTAGGGGTCCAATTGTTATGAAATTTGAACCTTGGGTCCAAAATATAATTAAGTTATAGTTAAATTAGTATTTCCAGGTGCATGGGCTGCATAAGTCCTGGAAATTTCATTTGGGTCCTCAAGTTTAGTCTTTTACACTTTAGTCCCTCAATTTTAGAAAAATTACTTTCCAAGCCCTAAACACTTGGATTTTTGAAATACATTTAAAATATGTCATTTCCAGTACCTTAAGAGTAAAAATTTCAAATTTCAAAATTAAGGTCTGGTACAGTTTCAAAATTTGCAAGGTAGCCCTTAAACTTTCAAAATTTTACAATCTAGTCCTTGGGCTTTTAAAGGTTGATTTTATTTATCTTAAAACTCTTAAAACTTTATTAAAATGTCCAAAAGTCATTTTTGAACCTGAGTACAGTCCCAAAATTCCAAACTTGCAGAGGGGTCCTTTAACTTCCATTTTCTTGCAATTTAGTCCACCAACTTTCCATTTTTACATTTTAAAGTCCAAAATTGAAATTTAATCAATTATGCTCGACTTTTCCAGGTTATAAGTCATCCAAAATATGGATTTCAAAGATCATACACATGCATATCCAATACATACAAGAATTCATCAAATAAAACAATAAATTGCACATGCATGCACCTAAAATTCAATAAATAGCAATTTTGAGCAACTCTTGAGAATTTTCATGATTTGATACATAAAATTGACATGAAATACATAGATTATATATCTCAAGGCTCATGATCAAAATTTCTACATGCATTTCAATAAAAACACCTAATAGTTGGAAAATATTTTTCCACCCACCTTAAAATTGGAAATTGTGAAATAAAAGGATAAATTTCACAACTTTGGATGAGGTCACTTAGGTCAGCCCCTAAGTCAAGAAATATCAAAAATTTGGAGTTAGAAAAATGAGAGAAAAATTAAGGAGAAAAAGAAGGAGATAAGAAAATGAGAAAGACTACACTTTACCTTGTGTAGTAGGTGATTGGAGACTAGTTGAAGTTTTAAATTTGGAATTTTGGTTCAACTCCAAAATCACCTAAGGTCAGCCCCTATTTCTCAAAAATGAAAAAGGGGTGTTAAAATTTGAAAAAAAATAGGAAGAAGAAGAAGAAAGAAGGGCTCTAGTGTCCAATTCTTACCTTGTAGTCCAAATTTCTCTACTAGTTATTCTTCAAGTCTTGAAGTCCTTCTTCAAGATGATGTCAAGCTCTAATCTTCAAATGGTCTTCTAAATGTACCTCCAAAACCAAAATTAACTTAAGTCAAGAAGTGAAAAGAGGTAGGTAGATGATATCAAGATGAATTGGAGAACAAAATTTCATACCTTGTGAAGGGGGGTGTTCGAATTTCTCTTGAAATTTAGGAGGAAATCTTGAAATTTTTTTCTAAGTGTTGAAGAAGAAGGTAAGAAGAAAGAGTAGAGAGAAGTAGGAAGTTTAGAGAGAAGGAGGAGAAAATTAGCTTTGAGAGTTAGAATGTGTTGGATGAAAAATGAAAATTTTGTGTAAAATTGGCCATATTGGCCGTCCACCATGGGGGGGAGAGAGGAAAATTTTTGTTCAATTTTGTGTCTTGCATTTTGCCTCTTGCATGGGGAATATTTTGGAGGTCAAAGGTATGGGCATGAGATAGTTTGAATGGAATGTTGGAAGACTTCCAACATGTTGGCAAAAATAATAATAAAGAAGTAATGTAAGAGATGATGTAATGTTTGATAATGTTTTATACAATTAATGGTATAATTATACACAAAATGATCTAATATAAGGTGTAAGTATATATTTTTTGTCAAGATCATAATTATATATCAATCAAAATAATTAGATCACTTAATCTAAATCAAAATCTTAATTCAATAAGGTAAAAGTCTCTAAAATAAATAGTCTCTTAAAATTCTAAGGTGACTAATAAATACGAAAATAGTAATAATGCCCAATCAAGTGATCATAAATGAGAAATAGAATTAATGATGATCATGAACACAAGTAATAAATGAAATGAAATAAAATCCAAAATATATATTATTAATATTTATCCGTCAAAGTGACGCGGTAAAATAGTCGATCAAATCCATAGACAACAATAAGAATCAATTATAAGCTCGGAAAAATCGGGCTTCACATCCTCCCCTCCTTAAAAGAATTTGGTCCCCAAATTCTCTTCAGAATAGTTCTGGGTATTGATTCCTCATGTCTTCTTCCATCTCCCACGTTGCGTCTTCGTCTCGGTTGTGGTTCTGCCACACCACTTTAACCATCGGAATTTCTCTCTTACGCAACTGTCGTATCTGCTGATCAATGATCCGGATCGGCCTCTCGGTGTAGGATAGATTCTCCATTAGAGGAGGAGTATCTCGAGTGATGATATGTTCGGGATCTGGTTGATACTTCTTCAGTCTTGACACGTGGAATACGTCATGCATTCCCGCATATGGTGCTGGTAACTCGAGTCGGTAGGCTAACTTTCCGATCCTTTGTAAAATCTTGTAAGGTCCAACATATCTCGGACTCAACTTGCATTCTTTCTTCGGATTGATCAATCCTTTCCGTGGTGAGAGTCTGAGAAATACTTCATCTCCGACTTCAAATTCCAAATCCTTTCTTCTCTTGTCCGCGTAACTCTTTTAGCGGCTCTGAGCGGTGCGAATCCGCTCTTTGATCAGCTTGACCTTCTCCATGGCCTCCTGAACTAAGTCGACCTTTGGAATCGAGGGCGACTTTCGTTTCTCCTTCGGAGTCCATTGGTCATCAATCTCCCAAAGATGTAGTGGGATCTACATTTTCACCCATATAATGCCTCGTAGGTGCCATCCCAATCATGGCCTCGATAACCGTTATTGTAGGCGAACTCGGCTAATGGTAAGTGCGAATCCCAACTTCCTTGGAAATCCAATGTGCGGCTCGCAAAGATATCTCCAAGGGTTTGAATTGTTCGCTCGATCGTCCATCCATTTTGGGATGTGTTCTTTGTCTTTGAAACTTAGCGAGGTACCCATTCCTCGTGCAAGCACTTCCAAAATCTGAGACAAACCTCGGGTCTCTGTGCGATACTATATCGACCGGTACTCCATGCAAATCGAATGATTTCTGGATATAAATCGTGCAAGTTTTTGCAAGCTATCGCTTTCTTGATGGGTAAAAAGTGTGCGATTTCGTGAGTCGGTCTCACGACTACCCAAATAGTATCATGACCTCCTCTAGTCCTTGGTAGATCCGTCACGAAGTCCATCGTTATGTGTTCCCATTTCCACTGGGAATTCTCAATGGTTGTAGTAAACCGGACGGTCGTTGGTGTTCTGCTTTTACTCGTTGACAAGTCAAACATCTCGCAACGAATTCTGCTACCTGGTTCTTCATGTTTACCCACCAATAACTCCGTTTCAAATCCTTATACATCTTGTTTCCTCCAGGATGTATAGTGTATTTTGAACGGTGTGCCTCTGATAGGATTCTATTCCTAATCTGCTCGTCATTCGGTACACAAACTCGATTCCGAAATCTGATAACTCCATCTTCAGGTACCGAGAATTCTAATCTTTCTCCTTTAAGTATCTTCTCCTTCAGTTTTTGAAGATGTGCATCTTTCTCTTGTGCTTCCTTGATCTCATTCAGTAGATCGGGTTTAACCGAAATATTAGCACATGAAATCTGAGTATTGGTTCTCGTCAGATTCCAATTGCTCAGCTCTTCTAATGATTCCCACTCTCGAATCATAAGCCTAGCTAAGCTCGCCTTTCTGCTTAGAGCGTCTGCTACGACGTTAGCTTTCCCGGGATGGTATTGAATATCAAAGTGATAGTCCTCAATCAACTCCATCCATCTCCGTTGCCTCAGATTGAGGTCTTTCTGAGAGAATATATACTTCAAGCTCTTATGATCCGTGAAAATCGTGAATGTTGCTCCGTAGAGATAGTGTCTCCATTTCTTTAACGCGAACACTATCGCTGCCAACTCTAAGTCATGCGTTGGATAATTGGCTTCATACGGCTTGAGCTTTCGTGATGCATAGGCGATAACTTTTCCTTCCTGCATGAGCACTGCTCCTAGTCCTTCTTTGATGCATCACTGTAGACGACAAAGTTTTCTGTTCCCTTTGGAAGGGCTAAGACTGGAGCTGTAGTAAGTCGTTTCTTCAGCTCTTGGAAACTCGCCTCACATTTGTCATTCCACTCAAACTTGACTTGCTTCTGGGTTAGTCGAGTGAGTGGTCCGGCTATCTTAGAGAAATCCTGGAAAAATCTTCGATAATATCCAGCTAGTCCTAGGAAACTCCTGATTTCCGTTACAGACTCGGGTTGTTTCCATTCAACCACTGTCTGTACCTTTGAAGGGTCTACTGCAATCCCAGTGCCAGATACTACGTGTCCCAAGAACGCGACTTCACTAAGCCAAAAATCACAGTTGCTGAATTTGGCATACAGCTTATGCTCTCGTAGTGTCTCCAAAATGATTTTCAGATGACGTTCATGCTTTTCTCTAGACTTAGAGTATACGAGTATGTCATCAATGAATATCACTACGAATTGATCCAAATAAGGTTGGAAGACTCGATGCATCAGGTCCATAAATGCTGCTGGTGCATTCGTTAGACCGAAAGGCATCACTACAAACTCGTAGTGTCCATATCGGGTTTGAAATACAGTTTTAGAAATGTCTTCCTCGCGGATCTTCAGTTGGCAATATCCTTGTTGTAAATCAAACTTCGAGTACACTGTCGCTCCTTGGAGTTGATCAAACAGTTCGTCTATCCTCGGGAGGGGATATTTGTTCTTGATGGTCATGCTATTAAGACCACGATAATCTATACATAGTCTTAAGTTGCCATCTTTCTTTTTGACGAATAAAGACAGTGCTCCCCACGGAGACGCACTGCTGGTCGGATAAATCCCACATCCATCGGTTTACGTAATTGCGTTTTCAGGCTCTTGTAAATCAAGAGGAGCCATTCTATACGGTGTTCTGGCAATCGGGGCAGTCCCTGGTAACACCTCGATGGTGAACTCGACTTCCCTATCTGGAGGGATAATGGTGAGTTCTTGTGGAAATACATCCGTATATTCTGATACTATAGGTACTTGGTTGATTTGTGTCTCAACCTTAGGTTTGTTAGTTACAAACGCCAAGTACCCTCGAGCCCCTCTAGTGATTGCCTTCCTCGCTTTCATTGCTAAAATGATTGGGGCAATCTTAACTCGTGCCCTTCCCGAAATTTCCACTTCGGGTTTTCCAGGTTCACATACCTTAATGGACTTGTTATGGCAGTCCATTTGTGCATGGTGTGCAGACAACCAGTTCATTCCCAATATCACGTCGTATTCGGATATAGGTAATAGGATCAAATCGGCAGGAAAATTTATCTCATCAATCTTAACTTCGCATGCATTATAGATAATATCTCTTATCTGACTTGCACCCATAGGAGTTGACACTTCTAGACATATAGGCATATATTCCATGCATGCATGCAGTTTGTGTACAAAATGCGGTGCAACAAATGAATGCGTTGATCCAGGGTCGAACAATAGTTTAGCGTAGTGGTTAGATACTAGAAGCGTACCTTCCACCACGTCTGTTGCCTCCGGAGCCTCCTATCCGGCTAGTGCAAATGCTCGAGCGGGCATCCTTGCCCGGTTACCTTGGCCATTTCCCGGCTTC
This sequence comes from Rehmannia glutinosa, assembly GCA_016081115.2. Taxonomy (NCBI): domain Eukaryota; kingdom Viridiplantae; phylum Streptophyta; class Magnoliopsida; order Lamiales; family Orobanchaceae; genus Rehmannia; species Rehmannia glutinosa. The sequence goes on along the minus strand of CM071924.1, from coordinate 69,258,713 downwards.
TACGGTTGCGTCTGTTTGGTTTGGTCCTCGTACTTCGGGCAATCTTTCAGCTGGTGCTGATTACTACAACAGCGCAAACACCTTTCTTGTTTACGCCAACAGTCATTGACAGTATGTCCCAGTTTCTGGCAATATGCACACAATTGACCCGACTTTCCTTGTACTAGTCCCTTTCTCTTATCTGTCTTATTAACTGGTCCCTTTTGAAACTTAGCAGGCGGTTTAGATGGCTGCCCCACAACTGTCCTCTTAAGGCTGTTCAATGGCCTACTCTGCTGAATATGTCCAATATGGTTCAATCCCAACTCAATGCGTAGAGCCGCTTTTACCGCATGAGTAGGTTGTCGATTCAATCCAACAATTGTTTCTAAAGTTCCAGTTTCAATCCTCGAGTGAACTTGTAAAGCTTATTCTCTTCAGTACTGATTGTCCCCAGAGCATACTTGGACAATCGGTGAAATTCAGACTCGTACTGAGCCACAATCATGTTCCCTTGTCTCAATCTGCGGAATTCATCTCGGCGCGCCTCTTTCACAACCTGTGGAATGTACTGTTCATTGAACTCGGCCAAGAAATTTCCCCATGTTCTGGCTACCCGGTCCTGTTCCCATCTTCTTTCAACTGCCTTCCACCAGTCTCTAGCAGCCAATTCCAGACAAAATACGGCGAGTGTGACTTTCTGCTCATCTGAGTATTGGAGAGCATTGAAGATATTCTCCAATTTCTCTACCCATTATTCTACCTTCAAATCATCCGGCTCTCCTAAGAAGGCTGGTGGGTCGAACCGTAGAAATCGCTCTAACGTGCGATCGTTCGCCTCTCTGGCGGGTTTGGGGGCACGGTGTTGAGGCTCTGCCTGTTGCCTCATGAAAACTAGTATTTGTTGTAGGGCCTGCGCAGTCAAGTTGTCTCCTGCAGCAGGTGGAGGAGGCGGTGGTAATTCAGGGGAGGGTACCCGGTCCCTAGGTACGTCGTCATCCCCTCGTGGAACGTGGAGAGGTCTCCCACGTCCTCGATGTTCAACCATTCTGTATCTTGAAGTGTTAGTTGCAATTCACGAGTAAATGATACAATAACTATTCGCGTAAAGCAAGTTATATCGTAGGGAAAGTAACAACAAAACTAAGGCGGATCAATCAAAGGTAGAGGAAAGATAAGAAGGGAATAAGGAAATAATGAATAAAGAAAGTCAGTCAAGAATCAACTAAGTCAAAACAAGTATGACTATGGAACCTCAAAATATACGTTCTAACTTAGTTCAAACATCAATAAGACGGTTCTATGCCAATTTGAAATCGATTTCACACTTAATTGGTAAAGTCGTGGTACTACCCAAAACACAGACCGATGGTCCTATCCTGGGTCAGCTCGGTGTAAGTTTCCATCTTACCAGCCAAGCTCTGATACCACTCTAACTGTCACGCCCCAAACGGGACGCGACGATCATCCACAACCTAAATACAAATGACCAAACAGTCTAGACGAATATCAACGAGAACCCAATGAAACAGAGTCAAATTAGCAGCGGAAATAAAATAACATAGGTACATATTACAGTCCACAATCCACAATCCAAATTACATCCTCGAAAACCAACCAACGATAACAGCTTAAAAGTCAAATGGTCCTACGCCCTTCAGATACAAACCGGAATGAAATGAAAATAAAATAGTCCAACAACAATCAAAAGAAATGAGTCCATCAAAAACAACAAGAAGTAGTGAATCCAACAAGCGAAGTACAAGGGTTCAATCCAAGGCCGGTTCAACATCTTCAACGAAGTCCTCATCTAAATGTTAGAAAACAGGTGGGGATGAGACAGAAATCTCAGTGGATGGGGTGATCGTGTGCAAGTGTGGCGATATATATAGTGAATGCGAGAAAACAATTATATGAAAACGCGCGTGAGTATGATGCATGAATTCACACACACGATCCACAAGCGTCGTGATAAATATATTTAAGTAATATACTTATACAGATTCAAGAAAACATTCATGGTCACACGACACTATGTGATTCATCAAGACAGATAGGATTGCGTGCGGAAATGTAATGCTAATCCCATGCAAGGCAAATAATGGTTGCATACGGTTTGTAGCGCCAACCAATGCAAAACAAGTAGCGGTTGCGTGCGGTTTGTAGCACCAACCAAACGGGTCCGATAACTCCGGAATCGTGTGGATCGAGATAGCGATTCCTTCGTTCTTCCTTGTAACTCCCGAGCAAGATGGTCCAAGACCTGTCACCTTATCGCTCCATAGGCAAAGACAAATCCACAGTAGAGCTAGCTAGGCCCGAATTGTCATAATCATGATTATACATTAAGTACTACGACCCGCTTCCCTTGGACAAACTCCGTCCCTCAGTTGTGGGATTAGGACAATGGGGCCGAAAGAGTGGAATAGCACCCGAGCTGCCTTGTTCCATCCCCCGACGTATTCCATTCGTGAGCTGAGCTCGACACACCAAGTTGACTCAAGCAGGAAAGTAAATACAAGTTCAGGTAGTCAACCAGACAGTCGAGTATTATTGATTCAGGGAAGCAATTCAGGAAATTTTTTGAAAAACGCGAGTGGCAATTATGGCGTTGGTGGAGTTTTTGGATGAAGATGATTATCAGAAGGATAAGCAACCTTCGATATCTTGAAAGATTGGGTGGAACATAAGTCCCGTTATAGATTCAAAATCGCAAGGCGAGGAAGTCGCTCCGCGATCGGGTATTAATCGGTAAAATTGATCCGATAAGTCAAGGGTTTTAGGGAAAATAAAATACTTTAATTAAATCTCCATGTCAGAGGGTCCAGGGCTATTTTAGTAAAATAGAAAATAATTTGAGTTAGGTCCTTTATAAAAGAAAAATTTCAATTTAGCCCAGTTTTGTAAAACCAACACTTTTGGGGTTAAAAATTGAATAAATAAATATCCCGACCTTGAAAAATTATGAGGTCAGTTCCTAAATTCTCCAAATTGTCCAGAGATTCAGGTTTTTAAAGTTTTGAGGTCGAGGTTTTATAAAATTCTCATATTGGCCCCAAATTTGTAAAAATTGTCATTTCGGGCCTTAAGTTTAAAATAATCGGAACTCACAAACCGGAAGGACTTTTAATGTGATTCCAGTTGGAAACTGTCACTAAGGTTAGTAGGATATTGGGACAAAAGCAGTTTTTAAAATAAATAAGTGTAGGTCCTTTAACCTTTGAAAATCTCATTTTTGTCCCATTTTGAAATATTTGCCCTTAAGGCTTTTAGGGGTCCAATTGTTATGAAATTTGAACCTTGGGTCCAAAATATAATTAATTTATAGTTAAATTAGTATTTCCAGGTGCATGGGCTGCATAAGTCCTGGAAATTTCATTTGGGTCCTCAAGTTTAGTCTTTTACACTTTAGTCCCTCAATTTTAGAAAAATTACTTTCCAAGCCCTAAACACTTGGATTTTTGGAATACATTTAAAATATGTCATTTCCAGTACCTTAAGAGTAAAAATTTCAAATTTTAAAATTAAGGTCTGGTACAGTTTCAAAATTTGCAAGGTAGCCCTTAAACTTTCAAAATTTTACAATCTAGTCCTTGGGCTTTTAAAGGTTGATTTTATTTATCTTAAAACTCTTAAAACTTTATTAAAATGTCCAAAAGTCATTTTTGAACCTGAGTACAGTCCCAAAATTCGAAATTTGCAGAGGGGTCCTTTAACTTCCATTTTCTTGCAATTTAGTCCACCAACTTTCCATTTTTACATTTTTAAGTCCAAAATTGAAATTTAATCAATTATGCTTGACTTTTCCAGGTTATAAGTCATCCAAAATATGGATTTCAAAGATCATACACATGCATATCCAATACATACAATAATTCATCAAATAAAATAATAAATTGCACATGCATGCACCTAAAATTCAATAAATAGCAATTTTGAGCAACTCTTGAGAATTTTCATGATTTGATACATAAAATTGACATGAAATACATAGATTATATATCTCAAGGCTCATGATCAAAATTTCTACATGCATTTCAATAAAAACACCTAATAGTTGGAAAGTATTTTTCCACCCACCTTAAAATTGGAAATTGTGAAATAAAAGGATAAATTTCACAACTTTGGATGAGGTCACTTAGGTCAGCCCCTAAGTCAAGAAATATCAAAAATTTGGAGTTAGAAAAATGAGAGAAAAATTAAGGAGAAAAAGAAGGAGATAAGAAAATGAGAAAGACTACACTTTACCTTGTGTAGTAGGTGATTGGAGACTAGTTGAAGCTTTAAATTTGGAATTTTGGTTCAACTCCAAAATCACCTAAGGTCAGCCCCTATTTCTCAAAAATGAAAAAGGGGTGTTAAAATTTGAAAAAAAATAGGAAGAAGAAGAAGAAAGAAGGGCTCTAGTGTCCAATTCTTACCTTGTAGTCCAAATTTCTCTACTAGTTATTCTTCAAGTCTTGAAGTCCTTCTTCAAGATGATGTCAAGCTCTAATCTTCAAATGGTCTTCTAAATGTACCTCCAAAACCAAAATTAACTTAAGTCAAGAAGTGAAAAGAGGTAGGTAGATGATATCAAGATGAATTGGAGAACAAAATTTCATACCTTGTGAAGGGGGGTGTTCGAATTTCTTGGCTATTAGGAGGAAAATCTTGAAATTTTTTCTAAGTGTTGAAGAAGAAGGTAAGAAGAAAGAGTAGAGAGAAGTAGGAAGTTTAGAGAGAAGGAGGAGAAAATTAGCTTTGAGAGTTAGAATGTCTGGATGAAAAATGAAAATTTTGTGTAAAATTGGCCATATTGGCCGTCCACCATGGGGGGGAGAGAGAGAATTTTTGTTCAATTTTGTGTCTTGCATTTTTCCTCTTGCATGGGGAACATTTTGGAGGTCAAAGGTATGGGCATGAGATAGTTTGAATGGAATGTTGGAAGACTTCCAACATGTTGGCAAAAATAATAATAAAGAAGTAATGTAAGAGATGATGTGTATAATGTTTGAATTAATGGTATAATTATACACAAGATGACTAATATAAGGTGTAAGTATACAAGAGTTGGATGATATTTCTACACCAAAATTCATCACCAATGCCGTCCACTATAGGGGTAATTTGGTAATTCCATATATTTTTTTTGTCCCAAATTTGATGATAATAGATGAAATATATCAATCTCCAAAATAATTAGTGATTTCCTTGATCACTTATAAGTCTCAAGATCACTTAATCTAAATCAAAATCTTAATTCTATAAGGTAAAAGTCTCTAAAATAAATAGTCTCTTAAAATTCTAAGGTGACTAATAAATACGGAAATAGTAATAATGCCCAATCAAGTGATCATAAATGAGAAATAGAATTAATGATGATCATGATCACAAGTAATAAATGAAATGAAATAAAATCCAAAATATATATTATTAATATTTACCCGTCAAAGTGACGCGGTAAAATAGTCGATCAAATCCATAGACGACAATAAGAATTAATTATAAGCTCGGAAAAATCGGGGCTTCACAGAATTTATTGGATATTATAAAAAATATAATTAATGAATTTTTATGAAGTCATAATTTCATGATGATAATATAAAGAGTAGGCCTCTTAGATCCGTGAGACGGATCTAAAATCCAAACCCGAAGCAAATCTGCTGAAACACACTTTCTCTCCCGCTCCAGTCCCTCTAATTTTCTTCCATTTCTCTCTCCTCTTCTCAACGCCCCCAAATCTGCTCTTTCTGTATCCCGCTCCCTCTCTCCTTTTCTTCCTTCTCTCTCGTTTTTCAGCCCCAAGCTCCAGGAGAAGAGTAACAAGGCTAGAATGGAGGATGCCATTACCAGGAGTACACCATCATTCTCTACAAGCCCCTCCATGGATTTCGTAAGTGCAAAAAAGAATTCGTATTCGCATTGCGCGAAATAGGAACGACGATGAAGACAATAAAGAGGAGCTTTACTCTTTTTGGTGACTGTTGTAGAAACTCCATATGGTGGGTTGAAAGCATTGGGCACCAAGTTATTGATGAGGAATAGGAACCCTAAACCCTAAAACCTTAAACCCTAAACCCATAAACCGTGATACTTTTCACAGAAAAAATGATACTTTTAAGTTTTAATACAAAAAGTGATACTTCTATATGAAAGTATTCCTCAGAAACAAATTAATAGTATTAACATGCAAATTGATACTTTTCACAGGAAAATTAATACTTTTAACACATAAAGTAATACTTTTAACATGAAAAGTGATACTTCTATATGAAAGTATGTTAAAAGTGATACTTCAGTTATGTGATACTTTTAACACAGAAAGTGATACTTTTCACATGAAAAGTGATACTTCTACACGAAAATTATTTATCAGAAACAAATGAACAAATTAATAGTATTAACATGCAAACTGATACTTTTCACAGGAAAATTAATACTTTTAACACAGAAAGTGATACTTTTAACATGAAAAGTGACACTTCTATATGAAAGTATTTCTCATAACACAAAAAATATGTTAAAAGTGATACTCAGTTATGTGATACTTTTAACACATACAATGATACTTTTAACATGAAAAGTGATACTTCTATATGAAAGTATTTCTCATAATACAGAAAATATGTTAAAAGTGATACTCAGTTATGTGATACTTTTAATACAGAAAATGAAACTTTTAACACAGAAAGTGGTAATTTTCACATGAAAAGTGATATTTCTATATGAAAGTATTTCTCATAAAACAGAAAATATGTTAAAAGTGATACTCAATTATCCGTGTCGAATAGAGACTGAGTTGAAATTGAAGAATCGCAACAAATCGGAGAAAAATCGCGACGAAAATTTCGGATGAAAATTCTCAATTTCGAAACGTATGAAACAGGGAGAAGAAGCACGGTTTAAGGAAAGAGAAAAAAAAGGTTTTTGGGGTCTTGGGGGGTTCAACGGGTTTGTGGGGGTTCAACAGGTTTTTGGGGCGGGTGGGCTGGCGGGTTTAGTAAGTGGGGCTTCGTCTCACGGAACTAGATCCGTGAGACAGTCTCACATAAGTTTTTGTGTAATATAAATATTCAAAGAAAGTCATTTACAAAAAAAAAAGTTTCATAAACTTTACAAAAACAATAATGATAATCAAAATTTTATCAGATAATTTTAATTCATATTTTTAAAACAAAAATAATGCATTTATCAAGATGAATTAATTAAAATTTATCAACTATTATGACAATAATTTTTCCTACTAATTTGTCTATAAAATATAAAATATTAGCAATCGAAATAAGACCACAAATCAACTCTAAAATGATTATTCACAAAAGTGAGGTACAACTTGCGTTGAAGATCGACGAACACGCTTAACTTCAGAGTTTCTATGAGATTAACACCAGAAAAGAAGATGCATCTTATTGGTATGAGTAGTACGTATCGAATTTTTTAAGCTCTCCTCAACTGTATAACCCCACACCTACATGTTAGTCCAAGTGGCTACGAAAATCAAGGGCGATGAGAATAGATTTTTCCAAGTTTTTAGATTTTTCTTATCTTTTTTCGAATATGTGAAGACTTTCAAGAATGTAAGAGATAGTATGAAGAATGAAAACAATGATTTATAGTGGTTCCACTTGGAGCTGTCAAAAAAAGCCCGGCCCGGTAATAGGGCCGGGTTGGGCTGCGATTTTGCAAGCTCGAAAAGAGCCGGGCCTATTTGGCTTGGCCCATTAGGCCCGAAACACCATGGTGACCCGATTGGCCTAAAGCAAACCAAGTGTATTTTTAATACACAGGCTGGGTTGGGCTCCCCAAAATAGCGGCCCGAAGAAATTTTGGGCCGGCCTAGCCCGACCAGATTTCCCCACTTGGCCCGACAGGCTAGCACCAGCCCATCCCATCCCGGTCAAATTGACAGCTCTAGTTCCACTCACCTAGAGCTTAATCCACTACCATCCGGTATATCCGAATTAATTTTGAAAAGAAAATTTTATTAATCGATACCAAACGATTACAACTCAACTAGAAGAGCATCAAATTCTTCTTACACCAACAACTTTGAAGAACACCAAACTGTTCTACACCTAGTCTAATCAACCAACCAAACTCTTCTACACCTAACCTAATCAATTAAGTGTCTTCTCACCAAAAGAACATATAACAAGTAAATTTGTTTTGGATAATTTTGATCAATCAAGATTACACCTCAAATAAATGTATACAATTTTGAAAGTGCAAGTGTAATCAAGAAAGAAAGCCTAATAAGCAAGATGTGAAAAGTGCAAGTATTTAGGTTGTTACAACAAGAGTATAGAAAAAAGACTTAAGAAATTAGCTGAATTTTTCTTGTTGTCTAGTAGAATTATGTGTTGTATTTGATCCTTCAAATTGTCCAACTATTTATAAAGAAGTTTCAAGATAGGCTCCTCCATATTTAAATTTATCTGCAAAAGAAAGATCAAAAGATCCACAAAAATGGTTAAGAAATGTTAAAGTTTACTTTTGCTGATAAGTGCTGCTACAACGGTTAGAATTTGCTGATAAACATGTATAGTGTTAGAAAATTTATTATTAGATTTTGATGATACCATGTAAAACATAGAATAGGAAGTTGGCACCCCATTTTCCTTGTATTTCTATTTTGTAATAGATAGGACTGCATAAGCTGAGTGAAGTCAGCTATGTTGAAGAATGCAAGAAGTCAACTGAAGACTGAAGTGAAGACCCAACTGTATGTCAGCTGAGTGCAGTCAAGATGAAAGGCAAAGACTCGATTGAAGGAGATCCAACTGAAGAACAACTGTGTAAAGATTGAAGGAGCAACAATCAAGTCAATAAAGAGCCAAGTCTACCAGTTGAACTGGCAGTTGAGTCTTTCCTAAAAGGATGGAGCAGACTCAAGTCAAAGGGGTAAAAACAGCTCTCAAGTCAAGTCGACTGACATTAATCCATTGGACGGAAGTCAAGGATATTACTCGACATAGTAATAAGTCCAAGCTGCCCTATCTTAAAGTATTTGGCCCAGAAACGTGCAAAAGGAATAAACCAATGGGAAGCACTGAAGCTTGTGTCAGGACCTGAAAAGCTGCAAAGTTATTTAATACGAGAAAGGGTCACCATCACAATGCTGTAGGTCAAGAAAAGACAAGCCAACGAACAAGAAAGTGTCATTTAAAAATAGCCTATCTCTTCAATGAGCGAATTTTCAAATGAGCACTATAAAAGGCTGAGGAAGCAAGAGAGAGAAGTATGAATGACACATGAGAGATCAACCATTCTAAGTAACTGAAAGCAAGCAATACCTGCAAATATTCTCTCAAGCTTATCAAGAAATTCCTCAAGCATAAAACTCGAAGGAACTCGATGCAACACACTATGTGAAGGAAAGAATACTTCAACTAGTTGAAGAGGAAAAAGTTTTAAGAACAAAAAGGGGTATACTCTCCAAGTTGAAGGAGCTGTAGTAAGGTTCAAGGTTGAACCAGAAGTTTCAAGCCTGTTGGAAGGCTATGTGATCAATACTGTCTCTAGACTGAAGAACTACTTTGTAACCTGATCAGTTACTTAATGGATTCCTCCAGGAGTTGGAGAAGAGTGGATTAGAGGAATTACCCCATCCTCGAACCACTATAAAATTTACTTGTATCATTTCTTACAACACTTTACTTTCTTGCATACATTTATATTTGCTGTTAGTTAAATTGCCAACCCAACTGATAATAACATTGCTAAAAACAAGTGTTAAAAACCTGTTTAAAATTTACAAGGGTGTTAAATCTTCCGATGTATAAAACCAGATCAACTAAAAGTTAAGTGTTAGTTGAAGCAACTAAGTTATACTATCAACAGCTCAGTCGAGTCTGTTGAGTGAGTAACTTTGCTGAAGTAAGCCAACCTAGGTGTCCCCATAGGACTTAGCTGATTTGAGTCAACTCTGTTGAAATATTTTAAAAAGGCTAAAAAGTGAAAAGTTGTTAAGATTTATTTAACCCCCCATCTAAACTTACATCACACCCCTTGGGACCTCCAAGTGGTATCAGAGCGGTTGGTTCATTGAGCCTTCCACACTAGTTACTGAACTACATCTCAATCTTTTTCAAAAGATATAACACTTGTGTTTTCAAAGCTTTCATTTCAAAAGCAAAGTTATTATCTTGGAAGCCAATCTAACTCGTATTCCTATGTTTACTGTGGAAGAGTTTGATGACTGGAAAATCCGCATGCAGGCTCACCTATCAGCCTTACACGATGAAATATGGCTAGTGATAGAAGATGGGCCACTGCAAATCTTCAAGGTCAACACTGCTGTAAGAAGAGCACCTCAAGATGAAGGAGAGGATGCTGCAGCAGAGCCTAGACCAGCCATGGTTGAGAAACCTCGTTGTGAATGGACAAATGAAGATAGAAAGAGATACAACCTGGACATTGTTGCCAAGGATATTCTCTACAGGACTTTGGACAAGGCTATGTTCAATAAAGTCAAGTCATGCAAATCAGCCAAAGAAATTCGGGATAAGCTAACCCTGATTTGTGAAGGATCTGAACAGATAAAAGAAAAGAAACTAACAGTTGCTGTTCAAAAATTTGAAAATTTTAAAATGCTTGCAGGTGAAAGTCTGGATCAGCTAGATGCCAGATTCACAGAGATCACAAATGAGCTTTCAGCTCTTGGGAAGGAGTACTCAAAATGAGATGTGCATGAAGATTCTAAGAGCCCTCCCAGCTGAATGGGAAATAAAGGTCATGGCCCTGAGACACTCCATGGACCTCTCAAAAACATCAAATCATGAGCTGTTCTCAGATTTCAAAGCTTATGAGTTTGAGCTGAGAAGAAAAGAGCTGGAGGAGACATCTGTGCCCAAAATAGCTGCACTGATGGCCAGTGAAGGGAAGAAAGCTGAACCAAAGGAGACCATTGACCAGGAGGAAATTGCTCTCATGGTAAAAAGATTCAACAAGTTCTTTAACAAGAACTCTAAAAGAAACAACGGTGAGACCTCCAACAGACATTCAACACCTTCCAAAGCAAGGGAGGACAGGCCACCCAAGAGAAATGAACATCAAAGAGCTGACTATTAGAGAGCTAATAATCAGAGAGCTGAGAGAGCTGATCAGAGAGCTGAAAACCTGTGTTGGAATTGCAGACAACCAGGACACTTTGTTGTTGACTGTTCCTATCCACCAGTCAATAAATACAGAATGAGGAAGAAAGAAGAGTCTTCAGGGAAAGAAGACAAGAAAAGAAGAAAACCATGTTAGCTGCTGAGACTGCTGAACCAGCTAAGTGTAAAGAGCCAACAGACTCAGATAGTAGTGAAACAAACTACTCAAGTGATACTGAGGAAGAGGCTATGATCTGCCTCATGCCCAAAGAACAAGATTCAAAAGATCAAGAGATGAGGTACAATCTAACTCATCTCATTCCGATTCAAGTGATAGTGACTGTGACACACACACTTCATCACCCACAGATCTTTATGATTCATTAGGCAAAATGATGAAAGACTTTGAGTACATTAAAACCTCACACACACTTCTAAATGAGGAAAACAACCAGCTTAAATGCCCAAACTCACAGCTGACTAAGAAGATGAGTACTCTTAGTCAAATAGCTGATGAGAACACCAAGCTGACGGCTGAAAATGCCAAGAACTTAGCAGAGTTAGCTGCCACTGAAAAGAGAGAAAAAGATCTTAAAAATGTGATTGCCTCATTTACAAAGACATCCAAATCATTAGATGAACTGATAATAAGCCAATACGAGTGTGGAGACAAGACTATCATATGATTTAATTCTTTTTTTCATAGTCAAACTCCCAGAGTGATTTTGGAGAAAGGATCCTCAAGCAATGAGGGAATCCAAAAGCCCAAAACACCATATGTTGCACCAACATCCACACCAAAATACAACCACAATCATATTGCCTTGGATAAAAAGGTAAAGGAAAGAAGCCAGTTGAGCATGCTGAAAGGACAAGTGAAATAAAATTCAGAAAAGTCCATCAGCAAACTCCAAACAGAAAATACTCTGTAAAAGCCAAACAGAGCTACTAAAAGCCCCAGAGATTTCAGCAAAGGAATACATATGATGAGAATGGTAGAAACTATCCAAACCAAGCTGATTGTAATAACTAAGTGAAATATCAACAAAGACCTATGGGATACAAGCCAAAGTGACAAAGACCTCAACCTCAGCAAAGGTCATTCCCAAGGCAAAAAAGCTATCATCAGCACACTTATGCACCCAGGCACAACAACCAGAAATTCCACTATTACCCCAAGAAAGCAATTGCTCAAACAAACACACAGGCATACAGACAAAAGAGACAACTGTATGATCCTAAAACCCCCAGTAATTTAATAATGTGCATTATGATTATGGAACTGATAGATGACAACCTCTTAGAGTCAGATCATCTGGTAGGTTGGTTGGATCATCTTATAAAACTAACCCCCAGGACCAAGGCAAGTATGGGTACCTAAAAATTAATTTCCTTGATCGCAAGTTAAAGGAACAAGTGCCAAGGAACCTGGTACACGGATAGTGGTTGTTCCAGACATATGACATGGAATAAGAAAAATCTATCAAAATTCAAGGAAATCAAAGATGCAAAAGTCATATTTGGAGGCAATGAAGCTCCAGGAGAAATCAAAGGCACATGATACATAAAGAGAAATGGACTGGAGATCACAGATGTTGCATATGTTGAAGGTCTCAACTTCAATCTGCTAAGCATCAACCAACTCTATGACAAAGGCTACAATGTGGGATTCAACATGGGAGTAAGCCAGATCAAGGATGCTGAATCAAATGAGATTGTGCTACAAGGAACAAGGCAGAAGAACATGTATATAGTGGATTGGTCAACTGCTACACCAAGCACATGTCTACTAGCAAAGAGTACAACCGAATCAAGTTGGCTGTGGCACAAGAAGTTGAGTCACATGAACTTCAAGACAATCAATAAGCTTGCAAGGAGTCATCTTGTGGAAGGATTGCCTAACTCAGTATACAAGAAAGAAATCATATGTGATGCATGCCAGATGGGAAAGCAAATCAAGTCATCCTTCAAGGATAAGCCACGTCCTTCTTCAACAAGGATTTCCCATCTGTTGCATATTGACTTATTTGGTACTGTTGAGCCAGCTAGCATCAGTGGAAAGAAATACACTTTAGTGGTGGTGGATGGTTATTCAAGATATACATGGACACTTTTCATGTGTAAAAAGAAAAAAACACTGCAGAGATTGCCTTAGCTGATGAAAAAAGTTCAAAAATGAAAATAGTCAAACCATTATACAGATAAGATCTGACAGGGGAACTGGGTTTGTCAGTGGGATTATAACTCAATATTGTATTGAAAATGGTATTGCTCCTGAGTTATCAGCAGCAAAGACTCCACAACAGAATGGAGTAGCTGAAAGAAAGAACAAAACTCTCAAGGAAGCTGCTAGGACAATGTTAGCAGAAGCTGGATTGCCTAAGAGAGATTTTGGACTGAAGCCATAAATACAACATGCTACACTCAGAATAAATTCATGATCAACAGTCAACTAACCAAGACTCCCTATGAGATTTGGACAGGGAGAAAGCCAAATGTTGGATACTTTAAGATATTTGAATGTAAGTGCTTCATCCACAAGAGTAAAGCATACAGAGTGGTAAACAAGAGGACTATGGTCACGGAAGAGTATATCCATGTGGTGTTTGATGAGCCAAATGTAAATGGAGAAGACATTGATGAGTTAGATGAGAAGCAGAATCATCCAACTATGCAGAATAGTCCCTATGTTGAAGTAGATGTGAGAGCACTCAATCCTGAAGATGATGAGATAGCTGAATTTTGAAGACAACTGGAAGGTCTGCAGCTGAATGATGATGAAGAACATGTTCAAGACAACTTAGCTGCAAGACGGATGAATCTAGCAGACTTACTCCAACCAGATGTGAGATGGCTGAGAGACCATCCACCTGAGTTAGTTATTGGAGATGTCAGAGATCCCATAAGAACCAGATCCAGAGCTCAACATGAAGCTATGTTCACTTGTTTTATAGAGCCTAAAGATGTGTGTGAAGCATTAGATTACACAATTTAGATTCAGGTTATGCAAGAAGAGCTGAATAAGTTTGAGAGAAACAAACTATGGGAATTAGTTCAAAGGCTTACTCACCAAAATGTTATTGGTACTAAGTGGGTATTCAGAAACAAGATGAATGAGGAAGGATCTATTGTCAGAAATAAACCAAGATTGGTAGTCAAAGGGTATTGCCAAGAGGAAGGTATATATTTTGATGAAACCTTTGCTCCTGTTGCCAAATCGGAAACAATAAGGATGTTTCTTGCTTATGTTGCACACAAGAACTCCACTGTATGTCAAATGGATGTGAAGAGTGCATTTCTAAATGGACTGTTAGAGGAAGAAGTCTATGTTGAACAACCTCCAGGTTTTGAGGAGAAAACTATTGGAGATAAGGTCTACAAGCTCAAGAAGGCATTGTATGGATTGAAACAAGCACCAAGAGCATGGTATGATACATTGTCACAGTTTCTAATTGACAATGGATTCACCAAAGGAAAAGTTGACGGAACACTCTTCAGAATTCAAGATGGAGAGAGTATACTGCTTGTTCAAATATATGTGGATGACGTCATCTTTGGATCCACAAATAAAGAGATGTGTTACAAGTTCTCAAACCTCATGCAAGAAAAGTTTGAAATGAGCATGATGGGATAGCTTACTTTCTTTTTAGGTCTTCAAGTCAAGCAATTGAAGGATGAAACCTTGATAAGTCAAACCAAATATACCAAAGATTTAATGAAGGAATTTTGTATGGAAGAAATGTCATCAGTGAAAATTCCTATGAATACTTCAATCAAGATGGATATGGATGCATATAGCAAGTCCGTTGATCAAACTAGGTATAGAGCCCTTATTGGATCATTGCTCTATTTAATAGCAAGCAAACCAGACATCACCTTTGATGTAGGTGTTTGTGCTTAGATTTCAATCTGCACCAAAAGAGAGTCACATGACTGCAACTAAGAGAATCCTAAGTTATTTGATGCCAAGAAGTTGGCTTATGGTATCCAAAGGAAGGAGGATTCAAACTTATAGGCTACTCAGACTCAGACTATGCTGGATGTAGAGTAGAGTGGACAGGAAGAGTACATTAGGTACTTGTCAAATGCTTGGAAATATATTGGTTTCTTGGTTCAACAAGAAACAAAATTCAATAGCTACATCCACAACTGAAGCAGAGTACATCGCTGTAGGCAACTATTGTGCCCAAGTTCTCTGGATGAGACAACATCTAAGAGACTATGATATAAAAGAAAGAGAATTCCAATTACATTGATAACACTAGTGCAATTGCAATTACTCAGAATCCAGTGTTGCATTCAAGAACAAAGCACATTGATCAGATATCATTTTATAAGAGATCATGTTGAAAAGAAAGACATCACCATGGAATACATCTCAACTGATAAGCAGATATGTGAATCGAGATTTGAAGAGCTTAAGAATGAGCTAGGACTAATTGAGCTGAGTTAGGACACTCAGAATACCCAATCAGTAGAGAAAAAGAAGAGAGAAAGAAAAATAAGCAAGTTTCACATTTCAACCAAGTGAAATTGTCAAGACGGGAAATCAGCTGTATCGAGTTAGCTGACAGCTGAGTGATCTTATGAGAAGAGAGAAGCAGAGTTAAGTCACTTTTGGAAGTTAGCTTAGTTATTTATGAGCTAAGTGACAAAATGCAGTCGTTTTCTACAAGCGGGAATATTTTTAAGGATTACGTCAGCATAATTATGATGTCAGAACAAAAGCTGCACGTTTAGCCTATGATTGGATATAAATGCTACTGCATTTAATGCGGGGAAATTAATATGGTTTCAAAGGCTAAATCCAGACCATTGATTTCGATCAAATTTTTTAAATTCCAAAAGTCGTCTTTTCAAGTCCAATATAAGCCAAAATCTATTTTCTCTCTCCTCACAAACACTCATCTTCAACAAGAAAAGCAAAGAAAAGCAAAGTTCTCTCTGTGAAAGTGTGAAACCCTAGTTCCAAAAGACAATATTTTTTGTTTCATTCACCGTTTATTTTCTAAGAAAATAGATACCTCGTATGATTTCGTCAAGATGTCGAAAAAGATCCATTCGGGATCGACAATTGACTTTGGAGGAATGCTGAAACAGGGTGTTGATAAGGCCCTGGTGAAGAAGATTGCAGAAAATCTTGAGAAATCTGGTCTGAAGGATTTTATCACAATGGAGTACTCTCATACGTACTTGGAAGAAGTTGCCATGTTCTATGTCAACGCAGAAGTCCATGATGATGAGATTCGCTCATCGATCCACAACAAGGAGATCAAGATCACTGCTGCTGACCTTGTTGAACACTGCAAACTGCCTACTGAAGGGCTAAAGGAGATCACTGAGAAGGACGTGAACTTAGCTGCTGCTTGAAAAGAGATTGACAAGCCTGAGTCAGCTGCGAAGGCTATCTATACAGCCAAGAAGGCTTCGATTAAAGATGATTACCACAAATTGATGGACATCGTGTCCAAGTGTGTCGACATGAAGTTCGACAACTTTAACCAGCTGTTTCGAACTAAGCTGGTGGTGATGGCTACAAAATGGAAGAAAAAAAGGTAAGCTGGGCTGAGTTTGTCTTCAGCCGAATATGCTAGAACATGATCAACAAAACCATTAAGGAAGATGGTTTGTTTGGCGGCTCATTGGGATAAGGCCTGGTGATTGGCCATCTCATGGAGGTGAAGGGGATCTTGCCTTGAGACATGGAAAGCCATTTCATGTTAACAAGAAAATGTTCAAGGCCAATCTTCCTAGCGCTCAGAGGCAAGCGCATGCAAGGAAAGCTGACACTAGTGAGGGTGAGTCAGCTGACCCTACGCCAGAAGACACAGCTGCAACCGCTCCAGTTCTCTCTCTTAAGCTAATCCAAAAGAAGAGAGCTGCTGCAGCTAAGCCAGCACCTGCCCCAGCAGCCAAGTCAAAGAAGGCTCCTGCCCCTGCAGCCTAACCAAAAGCACTTGCCCCAGCAGCCGAATCAGATGCACCTGTCCATGCAGTTGAGACCGAGAAGGATACATCTACGCCTTCCCCGGTCATGAAGAAAAAACGCTCAGTTGTGCCTCGCAAGCCAGCTGCAGCGAAGAAGATAAAGATGGTGGAGCCAGAAGCCACCTCAGAAGCTGAAGAGGCGAAAATTCCTCTTGTTAAGACCAAGAGAAGAAGACTGTATAAGAAGTCTGAATTGGAGAAAGCTGAGTCTGCCACTCAGCTCGAGAAACCTGAGGAAGATACTGCTGTAACTTAAGAAGAGCAGCCGAAAAAAAAGATGGTGTTGATGCAGCCACCATGGACAAAGAGAAGATTGCTGATATCGATCAACAGATAGTTGACGACCCAGATGCTCGAGAGACAACTGTGGAAGAGCACAGAGCTGAGACATCTGAGCTTAATGAGGAAAGGGTTGTCCAATCCCCTCAGACGGATGCAAATGAACCTGAAGAGGAGCATGCTCCACTTCCCACTATTCAGGAGGAAAGAGATGATGATGATGTTATAATGCTATCTCCTGTGTATCCTGATGTTCAAGAGAGATTGAGGGAATGGAGAAGCTGGAAGCTAAGTTACTCGAGACAACAATTTGAGCACTGTTAGGAAATTTATTGAGTAGATTTTGTTGATACCATGTAAAACTTAAACTAGGAAGTTGGCACTCCATTTTCCTTGTAATTTGTATTGTAATAGAAAGGGCTGGAAAAGCTGAGTCAAGTCAGCTATGCAAAGAATTACAAGAAGTCAACTGCAAACTATGTGAAGAATCTGTTGTATGTCAGCAGAGCATGGCCACGAAGGAAGTCAAGGACTCGACTGAAGAAGAGTCAGCTGGGGAACAACTGTAAGAAGAGTCAGTCAAGTCAACTCAAGAAGCCAAGTCTACAAGTTGAAGTGACAAAGTGATAGTTAAGTCAATCCAATGATTGTAGCTGACTGAAGTCACCTGGGGTAAAGGCAGCAGTCTAGTCAAGACAACTGACTTAGATCCGTTGATTAAAGTCAAGAATATTACTCAATATAATAATATGTCAAACTGTCAGGTCTAAAGTGTTAGTTCCAGAATTGTGCAAAAGGAATGAACCAATGGGAAACACTGCACCTTGTGTCAGGCACCTGCAATGCTGCAAATGCAATTAAGACGAGGAAGGGTCAACTTCAAGGACTGCAGACCAAGACAAGCCAACGAACACAAAGTGACATTGAAATTAGCCTATCTCTTCAATGGGCAAAATTTTAAATGTGCACTATAAAAGGGTGAGGAAGTTATTGAGAAGAGGTTACCTGAACCACGAACAAACAAACAATATTCAAGCATTTAACATGCATTATTCTCAAAGACATTCAAGCAATTCCTCAAGCCTGAAACTCGAAGTAAATCGATCCATCACAAGTTGTGAAAAAAAGACAACTTCAAATATGTTGAGGAGAAACTTTTGAAGAAATCAAAGGGGTCTACTTTCCAAGTCAGGATTGTAGAAAGGTTCCAGGTCAAACCATTATCAAGTTTGTTGGGGGGCTTCGTGATCAAATCCAATAACTTGAGAAGTGAGCTAAAGTAGCAAGGCAACTGCTTTGTGAAGAAGCTGAGTCGCAAGAGAAGCCAGCTGTGTGATCAAGGCTGTCTCCAGACTGTTCACGGCTTTGTAAACTGATCTGTTACATAGTGGATTCCTCCAAGAGTTGGAGAAGAGAGGATTAGAAGAATTACCCCATCTTCGAACCTCTATAAAATATTTGTGTTATTTACTTTCAGTAAACTTACTTTCCTGCATATTTACTTTTTATCTGCTGTTAAGTATTATATTTGCTATCTAAGTGATAAATAACCAAGTGCTAAAAATCAAGTGTTTAAAATAAGCTAATTCTAAACAAAGGGTGTTAAGTCTTCCGCTGTTAAAAACCAATCAGCCAAGTTAAATATTAGGCTTGAGCAGCCGAGTTATACTATCAACAACTCTATCGAGTCTGTTGAGTGGGTAACTTAGTTGAAAAGCCAACTTAGTTGTCCATCAAGGACACAACTGTTTGAGTCAACTCTGTTGAATAATTTTAAAAGGACTAAATCGAAAATCTGGTAAGGTTTATTCAACTCTCCCTTCTAAACCTTACTTCACACACCTTGGGACCTACAAGTGGTATCAGAGCGGTTAGTTCATTGAGCCTTCTGCACTGGTTACTGAATTAGATCTCTATCTTTTCAAAAAAAATTTAAACACTTGTGTTTTTAAAGTTTTTCATTTTAAGCAAAGTTATTATCATGGAAGCAAATCTAACACGCATTCCTATGTTTACTGTTGAAGAATTTGATGATTGGAAAATTCGTATGCAGGCTCATCTATCTGCATTACATGATGAAATGTGGCTTGTTATAGAAGATGGGACATTGCAAATACTCAAAGTGAACACGACTGTAATAAGAGCAACTGCAGCTGAAGGAGAAGAAGCTGTTGCAGAAGCAAGACCAGCCATGGTTGAAAAACCAAGGACTGAGTGGACTAATTAGGATAGAAAGAGATACAACCTGGACAATGTGGCCATGGACATACTCTACAAGGCATTGGACAAAGCAATGTTCAATAAAGTCAAATCTTGCAAATCTGCAAAAGAAATCTGGAACAAGCTGACTTTAATTTGTGAAGGATCAGAACAAATTAAAGAAAATAAATTGTCCGTTACTGTTCAAAAATTTGAAAATTTCAAAATGCTTGCAGGTGAAACCTTGGATCAGTTGGATGCCAGATTCACTGAGATCACAAATGAGCTTTCATCTCTTGGGAAAGAATATACACAGAAGGAAATGTGTATGAAGATCTTAAGAAGCCTCCCAGCTGAATGGGAAATGAAGATTATGGCCCTGAGACATTCAATGGACCTCTCAAGAACATCTAACCATTAGCTATTCTCAGAACTCAAAGCCTATGAGTTTGAGCTGAGAAGAAAAGAGAAAGAGGAGACAGCTGCGCCTAAGACAGCTGCACTAATGGCCAGTGAAGGGAAAAGAACAGAGCCAAAGGAATCCATAGACCAAGAGGAGATTGCCCTGATGGTCAAAAGATTCAACAAGTTCTTTAATAAGAACTATAAGAGAAACAAGGGTGAAACCTCCAGAAGACATTCAGCACCTTCCAAGTCAAGGGAAGATAGGCCTCCCAAGAGAGCTGAGCATCAAAGGGTTGAATATCAGAGAGTTGATAATCCAAGAGCAGACGGAGCTTATCAAAGAGCTAAGAACCTGTGTTAGAACTGCAGACAACCAGGACACTTTGCAGTTGACTATTCCTATCCACCAGTCAACAAATATAGGAATAAGAAAAAAAGAAAAGTCTTTAGGGAAAGAAGACAAGAAAAGAAGAAAGCCATGTTAGCCGCTGAGACTACTGAGACAGTCAAGTCCAAAGAAGCAGCAGACTCAGAAAGTAGTGAAGCAGACTACTCAAGTGATTCTGAGGAAGAGGCTATGATCTGCCTTATGGCCAAAGAACAAGATTAACCAGGTCAAGAAGATGAGGTACATTCTAACTCATCTCATTCAGATTCAAGTGATAATGACTGTGATATACACACTTCATCACCCACTGATCTTTAAGATTCATTCGGCAAAATGATGAAAAATTTTGAACACAAAAATCCTCACACACTATTTTAAATGAGGAAAACAACCAGTTTAAAAGCCAAAACTCATAGCTGACTAAAGAGCTAAGTACTCTGAGTCATATAGCTGATGAGAACACTAAGATGAAGGCTGAAAATGCAAAGATCACAACAGAGTTAGCTGCTATAGAGAAGACGGAGAAAGATCTGAAAAATGTGATTGCCTCATTTACAAAGGCATCCAAATCATTGGATTTAACTCCTTTGTGCATAGTCAAACTCCAAAAACCCAAAACACCTAATGCTGCACCCACATTCACTCCAAAGCACAATCACAAATAAACTGGCCTTGGATACAAAGGGAAAGAAAAACAGCCAATTGAGTATGCTGAGAGGACAACTGAGAAGAAATCCAGCAGAGTTCCTCAACAAACTCCAAACAGAAGATACTCTGTGAAAAACAGCCAGAGCTACCAAAAACCCTAGAAATTTCATCAAAGAAACACATATGATGGGAATGGTAGAAACTATCCAAACTTTGCTGAATGGAATAATGTGAAACATCAACAAAGACCTATGGAATATAAGCCAAAATGGCAAAGACCGAAACCTCAGCAAAAGGTCATTCAAAAGGCAAAAGAGCTATTATCAACACACCTACACACCGAGCACTACACTCAAAAATATCACAACTACTCCAAGAGAGGAATTGCTAAAATGTACACACAGGCATATAGACAAAAGAGACAGCTATATGAACTTAAAACCCCCAAGCAATTTGCTAATGTGCATTATGTTTATGGCACTGATAAATGGCAACCTCTTAGAGTCAAATCTTTTGGCTATAGGTTGGTTGGAGCATCTTATAACACTAAACCCTCAGGACCCAGAAAAGTATGGGTACCTAAAAACTAATTTCCTTGATTGCAGGTTCAAGGAACAACTGAGTGCCAAGGAACCTGATACATGGATAGTGGCTGTTCCAGACATATGAAAGGAAACAAGAAAACCTATCAAGATTCAAGGAGATTAGAGGTGCAAAAGTCATATTTGGAGGAAATGAAGCTCCAGGGAAGATCAAAGGCACATGATCTATCAAGAAAAATGGATTAGAAATCACAGATGTTGCTTATGTTGAAGGCCTCAACTTCAACCTGTTAAGCATCAACTAACTCTGTGATAAAGGCTACAATGTTGGATTCAACATGGGAGTATGCCAGATCAAAGATGCTGAATCAAATGAAATAGTGCTGCAAGGATCAAGACAGAAGAATATGTATGTGGTAGATTGGTCTCATCATCGCTACACCAAGCACTTGTCTCATAGCAAAAGAGCACACCGAATCAAGTTGGTTGTGGCACAAGAAGCTGAGTCATCTGAATTTCAAGACAATCAACAAGCTTGCAAGGAGTCATCTTGTAGAAGGATTGCCAGACTCAGTGTACAAGAAAGAAAGTGTATGTGATGCATGCCAGATGAGAAAGCAAATAAAGTGTTCATTCAAGGATAAGCCAAGTCCTTCTTCAACAAGGATATTACATCTACTGCATATGGATTTATTTGGTCCAGTTGAGCCAGCCAACATAAGTGGAAAGTAATACACCTTAGTGGTGGTGGATGATTATTCATGATATACATGGACAATCTTCATGTGTAAAAAGAAGGAAACTTTGCAGAAGTTACCTTAGCTGATGAAAAGAGTTCAAAATGAAAAGAGCTAAATCATTATAAAAATAAGATCTAACAGAGAACTGAGTTTGTCAATGGGATAATAACTCAGTATTGTGTTAAAAATGGTATTGCTCATGGTTGTCAGCTGCAAGAACTCCACAGCAGAATGGACTAGCTGAAAGAAGGAATCGAACTCTCAAGGAAGTTGCAAGGACCATGTTAGCTGAATCTGGATTGGCTAAGATATTTTGGGCTGAAGCCATTAACACAGCATGCTATACTCAAAATAGATGCATGATCAACAGGCAATTGGCCAAAAATCCCTATGAAATCTGGATAGGGAAAAAGCCAAATGTTGGATACTTCAGGATATTTAGATGTAAATGCTTCATCCATAACAATGACAAAGATAATTTGAAGGTTTTTGATGCTAAAGCTGATGAAGGTATCATTTCGGGATACTCAGCTTAGAGTAAAGCCTATAGAGTGCTAAACAAGAGGACTATGGTTACAGAAGAATCTATCCATGGTTTTTTGATGAACCTATTGTAAGAGGATAAGACGTTGAAGAGTTAGCTGATAAGATGAATCAACCAACTATACAGAAGAGTCCTTATGTTGAAGCTGACGTAAGAGCACTAAATCCTGACGAAGATGAAATAGCTGAATCTCAAAGACAACTGGAAAGTCTACAGTTGAATGAAAATTAAAGAGCTGTTCAAGACAACTTAGCTGCAAGACGGCTGAATCCAGTAGACTTACTCCGACCTGATGTGAGATGGCTGAGAGACCATCCACCAGAGTTAGTTATTGGAGATGTTAGAGATGGCATAAGAACTAGATCCAGAGCACAACATGAAGTTATGTTCACTTGTTTCATTTCCCAGATAGAGCCTAAAGATGTGTCTCAAGCATTGGATGACACACATTGGATTCAAGCCATGCAAGAAGAGCTGAATCAGTTTGAAAGGAACAAAGTATGGGAATTAGTGCAAAGGCCAACCCATCAAAATGTTATTGGCACAAAATGGGTTTTCAGAAACAAGATGAATGTGGAAGGATCTGTTGTAAGAAACAAAGCAAGACTGGAAGACAAAGGGTATTTCCAAGAAGAGGGTATAGATTTTGATGAAACCTTTGCTCCTATTGCAAGATTGGAAGCAATAAGAATGTTTCTTGCTTACGCTGCATATAAGAACTTCATTGTGTATCAATTGGATGTGAAGAGTGCATTTGTAAATGGACCGTTAGAGGAAGAAGTCTATGTTGAACAACCTCCAGGTTTTGAGCAGAAAACTATTGGAGATAAGGTCTACAAGCTCAAGAAAGCATTGTATGGATTGAGACAAGCACCAAGAGCCTGGTATGATACATTGTCTCAATTCCTAACTGACAATGGATTCATCAAAGGCAAAGTTGACAGAACACTCTTCAGAATTCAAGATGGAGGGAGTATACTGCTTGTTCAAATATATGTGGATGACATCATCTTTGGATCCACAAATAAAGAGCTGTGTGACAAGTTCTCAAACCTCATGCAAGAAAAGTTTGAAATGAGCATGATGGGATAGCTTACTTTCTTTTTAGGTCTTCAAGTCAAGCAATTGAAGGATGAAACCTTGATAAGTCAAACCAAATATACCAAAGATTTAATGAAGGAATTTGGTATGGAAGAAATGTCATCAGTGAAGATTCCTATGAATACTTCTATCAAGATGGATATGGATGCAGATGGCAAGGCCGTTGATCAAACTAGGTATAGAGCCCTTATTGGATCATTGCTCTATTTAATAGCAAGCAGACCAGACATCACCTTTGATGTAGGTGTATGTGCTTAGATTTCAATCTGCACCAAAAGTGAGTCACATGACTGCAGCTAAGAGAATCCTAAGATATTGAAGGGATGCTAGGAAGTTGGCTTATGGTATCCAAAGGAAGGTGGATTCAAGCTTATTGGTACTCAGACTATGCTGGATGTAGAGTTGACAGAAAGAGTACCTCAGGTACATGTCAAATGCTCGGAAATAGATTGGTTTCTTGGTTCAGTAAGAAATAAAATTCAATTTCCACATCCATAGCTAAAGCAGAGTACATAGCTGCGGGAAGCTGTTGTGCCCAAGTCTTATGGATGAGATAGCAGTTGAAAGATTATGATATTGAAGAAAGAGAGATTCCAATTATGTGTGATAACACTAGTGCTATTGCAATCACTCAGAATCCTATGTTGCATTCAAGAACAAAGCACATTGATGTCGGATATCGTTTTATAAGAGATCATGTTGAAAAGAAAGACATCACCTTGGAATACATCTCAACTGATAAGCAGTTAGCTGATATATTCACAAAGCCTCTATGTGAATCACGATTTAAAGAGCTCAAGAATGAGTTAGGATTAATTGAGCTGAGTTAGCATACTCAAAAGACTCAATTAGCAGAGATAGAAGATGAGAGATTTGAAAAGGATAAAGTTTCACATTTCAGCCAAGTGAAACAGCCCAATCGGGAAGTCAACTGTACCTAATTAGCTGACAGCTGAGTTACATCATAAGAGAGAGAAGCATAGTTAAGTCACAATGAAAATAAGCTGAATCATTTATGAGCTAAGTGACAGAAACACAATCGTTTTTAAATGAGCCGGAATATTTTTAAGGATGACGTCAACGTAATAATGACGGTCACAGTAAAAGCTGCACAGTAAACCATATGATTGGATATAAATGCTGCTGCATTTAATTCGGGGAATTAAATGCGGTTTTGAAGCTCCAATCTCAGCCGTTGATTTTGATCAAAAGTTTCAAAAAGTAAAAACCATCCCTTCATGTCCCTTATATACGAAACTTTAGATTTCTCTCTCCTCACGCAAACTATTCATCTTCAAACAAGGAAGTGCATTCTCTTTGAAACTTTGTGCGAACCCTAGTTCTTTCAAGCAAGTTTTTCTCTCATTTCATTTGGTGAAGTCTCTAAAAATGGCTCCAAAATTTGATTACGTGAAGCTCTCAAAGCAAATCCACACCGGTGCTTTCGTGGATTTTGAAGGAATGATCAAGCAGGGTAACGATGAGACCCTAGTCAAGCAAATAGCTGAGAAGTTGGAGAAGTCTGACCTGAAGGACTTTTTGACGATGGAGTTCACTCATACATACCTTGAAGAGATCGCTATGTTCTACGTGAACGCTGAAGTGCATGACAATGAAATCAAGTCTTCCGTCCACAACAAGGTCATTAAACTCAATGGCAAAGACCTTGCTGAGCATTGTTAGTTGTCCGCGGAGGGTTTGAAGAAAATCACTGAGCAGGATGTCGACTTAGCTGCGGCTTGGTAAGAAGTTGCCAAGCCCGAGTGAGCTGCGAAAATAGTCTACACAACAAAGAAAGAATCCTTGAAGGACGACTATCACAAGCTGATGGATGTCGTCTCGAAGTGTGTTTACATGAAATTTGGAAGCTTCAATCAGCTGTACAATACTAAGCTGATCGTGATGGCTGTGATCATGCAAGAAAAGAAAGTAAACTGGGCTGAGTTTGTTTACAACCGACTCTGCCAAAATTTGCTGAACAAGACATACAAGGAGGATGGGTCCTTTGGATGTTCCCTGGGCTATGGCTTGGTTATTGGCCATCTTATGGAGGTGAAGGGAATTGCATTACGCCATGGCAAGCCCTTCCATGTCAGCAAGAAGATGTTTAGAGGAAACCTCTCAGCAGCCCAGAAGAGAGCTCATGCTAGAAGGGCTGATACCAGTGAGGGGGAATTAGTTGATCCTGAAGACACAGTTGAAACTCCTCCAACTAAGAAGAGAGCTGAGATATCCAAGCCTGCTTCTGCCCCCGCAGCCAAGTCCAAAGCTCCTGCCCATGCAGCCGAGTCACCTGCCCATGTAGCCGAGACTCCTGCCCCCGCAGCCGAGATAGAGGAGGAACACCATATTCCATTCCCTATCGTAAAGAAGAAGAGGATTGCCAAGTCAAGAAAGGCAACTGCCTCTAAGAAAAGGCCAAAAGCTTTCACTTTTGAGGAACCTGAGAATGTTGAACCAGAGGTTCCCCTGCTCCCATCCAGAAAGAGACGGCTGTTCAGGTGATCTGAGCTTGAAAAGACAGCTAAATTCGGTACTCAGCCGGAGAAAGAAATTGAGACTGCTGATGTTCAAGAAGAGCAGTCTCCTGAAGTTGTTAATGAGTCCACACAGTCTGCTGATGATGATCAGCAGAGGATTCATGAAGACCCAACTGTGAGGAAGACAACTGAGAAAGTTGATGCAACCGAGATAACAGAGCTCGATTTTGAAAAAGTTGTCTCCCCTCCTATAACTGATGCTACTACATCTGAGGAAGAGCAAGGTCTCTTAGCTCCCATTACGGAACTGGAGATGAAGTCGATGATGATGATGATGTGATTATGTACTCTCCGGTTTACCCTGACATTCAAAGGCACTTGAGGGAATGGAGGGCATGGAAGCTGGATCACTCAAGGATGCAATTCACTCGTCCTGAGTTCATCGAGGAAGAAGAAGAGCTTCTCCGATTCCTTGGTGTTAATGTGTTCGATCCGCCCTGAATGAAGCCAACTGTCTAGACATTCTCTGCATTCTTAAAGAGAAGGATAATGAGAGAGCTGCCGAGCAATCCCGATACTTGGAGAAATCTAAGATGTGCATATTTACAGACATCTTCCAGAGTATACTCATGAACATTATCCAAAATTCAGAGACAGTGATAAAGACATGGATCCTTCTGCTGCAGCAAAGTCGTCAGGACTACAACAAGATATGAAGGAATCTAGAGCCATGCACAAACTAAGCTTTTTAGAAGGTCCAGGAGAGTCCTCCCAAACTCTTCTGCAGGCTGATCCCTTGGGAGTGGCGTAACAAATTGCTACAACCATAACTGCCACCACGTCCCCAGTGCATTCGACTAATCGCTCCCATGGAAATGGCAATGAAGCTGGGACTTTGGGCCCCCAAGCTAAGCCTACCCTTGAAGAAGGTGTTAACACACCTGCCCCTGCGACTGTACACTCAGAGGGAAAAGCCGTGTCTTTGGAGCATAGTGACCTCAATCTCATTCACTCCGCTGGTGTGCCAGCTGAGGGGGAAACTCTCTCCACCACAACTAGGTTGGAGGAAGCTGTGGGAGACAAACTATTGTAGTTAGGAGGCGAAGTTGAGAAAGAACTTACAGAGGAGCAGAGTGACATTAACGATGCTCAAACAATTAAGTCTGTTTCAGCTGAAATGTCAGCTGTGTTGAAGGCCAATGAAGCTGCTCCCACAACTTAGGCAAACGATGGTGAAGCTCCGGGAGTAACACTCTGGGCTCTGAAAGTGCAATCCAAGGGGTTGAGACTCCTCTGGATGCCAATGTCCAAGACCCTAAGACAGTTGAGTCTCTCGACGGGAGTATAGAAGACCCTAAGACAGTTGAGACTGTCGAAGGGATTGTAGAAGGCCCTGCAGCAGTGGAGACCGCTAGGGGTATTGAGGCCAACGGGAGGTTGAGACTTCCCTTGGTAAAGATGATAGAATTGAGAACATTCCTTAAATTGAAGGTGCTGCTGCAGAAGAAGTTATTGGTTCCCTTCAAGACTCCCAAGAAAACATTGATACATCATTTTTGGGATCAGAGGATGAAGCTGAGTCCATTCAACACGATAGTCCTACGATGGACACAACTGAGGATGTTCACAAATCTCAGAGCCATGTCAGTGAGAAGACGACTCCTATGAGATTCAATTTTGATGATGAGCCAACTCCACAAGTCTCATCATCCTCTGATGATGCTGATGATACAACTGAGGAATAGGTTATTCACTTAGCAAAACACACTGAGACTGAAGAAACTGTTAAGACATCTGAGGCTCAGTCAGCTGGGCAAACCATCTCAACTGCCCCAGCTGAAATGGAGTCATCTACGCAGGCTCCCACATCTGCAGCAGTAATGACTCCTATAGCTCAGTCATAGGCTCCCACAGCTGTGACACCTGCCAATGAAGCTGCCGCAGCCGAGGCACAACGAGCTGAATCATCGCAAGCACCTGAGCAACAAGATATTCCATACGTGCGCGATGATGCATTTCAAGACATGTTCCCCTTCTCTAAGGATATGCCTGAATTGGAGGAAGAGACATCTGCTGAAGAAAAGATATACACTGTAAGGGAAGATCCAGTTATTCCCACAGACATGATTGTTCTAGCAGACCTCAATTTTGATGAAGAATGGCCAGTAGCTGAGTCGAACACACAAGCTGAGTTCCGTGATGTTTTCCAGAAAATCTGCGAAGAGATTGAGAAGATGGAACATCATCAGGCCTCTCTGGACTTGCGTCTGGACAATCGAGATGCCACTCTCACAGTCGATCTAAGAGGCATAGTGGTGAGACTAAGGGAATGGACTCAACAGCAGACTGCAATGAGAATCGATCAAGTCCGATATTTCAAAGCTTTGTATAGAAGGATGCTCGTATGGATTGCTGATAACTCCATGTACAGGCAGAGGATGAATACATCGAGAGGATTAACCAATCCCATAAGACAGAAATGGAGTTGCTGCAATATTTCCACAAAAATGAGATTTCCAGACTCGAGAACATCATGAATGACAAATTCAGTCTTGTAATGGCTGAAAGGAAGATCATATCAGCTGAGTCTAAGGCCACACGCTCAGAATTTTGCACAGCGTATGATGCAGCAGACTCCAAGCACAACTCAACCATCAGCTGACTGGACTTTATCCTCGGTGGTTTGTTCCCTGGGATACCTCTCTCCTTTGGTGATGATGCCAAAAAGGGGAAAGAGGAGTACCTCAAGGGATTGAAGAAAGAAAAATTGAAGCAAGGAGGTGACATGGCTAAGGGGGAAGGAAGTTCGAAAGATTTAAAGTTGATGTTCGCTGAAACCCCTAAGTGATGTCACTGCCTCTATTCTCAGCAAACTCCTTGTGACCTTACCTATCGAGAAAGTTGCAGTGTCCATGAAAGACAAAAGAAATATCATTGAAGCTGGATTTGAGGAGTTAGCTGAAAAGCAAGATGCACGCATTCAGGAGATCATGAAACAATATGGTGGTCTTCCAGTCGGAAAGGACCAGGATGCAATACCTGATGATGGATCTGAGGCTAAATCAATTGAGGAGTTTAAAACTCTCGAATCAGAAGGCTACTTCCAAAGAATGGCTCTGTCTCAAGCCTGAGACTTGTACTGGGAGAAATGTTTAGCCTTATGTAAAGAAATTGATATGCAACAGACTTCCAGCAGTCACTCGGCTAGAAAGCAGAATACTCCAGTACAGTACACTCCTAGAGGTGGAAGAGCTGAGTCAGGAAGGGGAAGAAGTGGTGGTGGAAGAGGCTCCCAACCTCGACCAAAACCAAAAGATGTATCGTATGTGGATCCTGAGAAGAAAGACATTATCTATTGGGCTGGATATGATCACCTTGCCAACCGAGAGGTTGAAAGGAAGTATGCTGAAGCTGCAAGAAGGCAAGAAGAAGAAAATCTAAAGCAAACAAGAGAATGGCTTGAGAGGAAGCAAAGGGATGACCTTGCTGCCAAACGGGCCTATGAAAAGAAAAAGAAAGAAGAAGAGGAAAGAAAGAGGAAAAGGGATGATCCAGACAGAAAAAGAGCTGATGAAGAAAGAGGAAGGAAGCAACAAAGGCGTTGAAGTGTTGCTGCAAACCCCTTCTTGTATTTTTGTTGTAAATACATCTATGTAAGTCTTCTGTAATAAGCCTAGTTAATTTCCCTGTAATTTTCACTCTTTATGTATCTTAGCTTAGATATACTGTGTATTGACATGTATACATTTATATTGCTCTGATAACGAATGTAAATAGCTGTGCAAAGGACAAGAATGCTATGATCAATAAAATGATCGATTTAAGCATACATTCTTTGTTACTGCATTGTCTGTATGTATCTTTGCTGTTTACTTTCTTTAAATGTATTAAGTTTTGGCATCATCAAAAATGGTGAAATTGTTAGGAAATTTATTGAGTAGATTTTGATGATACCATGTAAAACTTAAACTAAGAAGTTGACACCCCATTTTCCTTGTAATTTGTATTGTAATAGATAGGGCTAGAAAAGCTGAGTCAAGTCAGCTATGCCAAGAATTACAAGAAGTCAACTTCAGACTATGTGAAGACTCTGATGTGTGTCAGATGAGTATGGCCAAGAAGGAAGTCAAGGACTCGACTGAAAAAGAGTCAGTTGGGGAACAACTGTAAGAAGAGTCAGTCAAGTCAACTCAAGAAGCCAAGTCTACAAGTTGAAGTGACAAAGTGATAGTTAAGTCAATCCAATGATTGGAGCTGACTCAAGTCACCTGGGGTAAAGGCAACAATCTAGTCAAGACAACTGACTTAGATTCGTTGATTAAAGTCAAGAATATTACTAAATATAGTAATATGTCAAAGCTGTCAGGTCTAAAATGTTAGTTCCAGAATTGTGCAAAAGGAATGAACCAATGGGAAACAATGCACCTTATGTCAGACACCTGCAATGCTGCAAATGCAATTAAGATGAGGAAGGGTCAACATCAAGGACTACAGACCAAAACAAGCCAACAAACACAAAGTGACATTTGAAATTAGCCTATCTTTTCAACGGGCAAAATTTCAAATGTGCACTATAAAAGGCTGAGGAAGTTATTGAGAAGAGGTTTCCTGAACCACGAACAAGC
Organism: Rehmannia glutinosa; assembly: GCA_016081115.2. Classification (NCBI taxonomy): domain Eukaryota; kingdom Viridiplantae; phylum Streptophyta; class Magnoliopsida; order Lamiales; family Orobanchaceae; genus Rehmannia; species Rehmannia glutinosa. The sequence goes on along the minus strand of CM071924.1, from coordinate 69,227,720 downwards.
AAGTAATATTCAAGCATTTAACCTGCATTATTCTCAAAGACATTCAAGCAATTCCTCAAGCCTGAAACTCGAAAGAAATCGATCCAACACAAGTTGTGAAGGAAAAACAACTTCAAATCTGTTGAAGAGGAAACTTTTGAAGAAATCAAAGGAGTCTACTTTCCAAGCCAGGATTGTAGAAAGGTTCCAAATCAAACCATTATCAAGTTTGTTGGAGGGCTTTGTGATCAAATCCAAGAACTTGAGAAGTGAGCTGAAGCAGCAAGGCAGCTGCCCTGTGAAGAAGCTGAGTCGCAAGAGAAGCCAACTGTGTGATCAAGGTTGTCTCCAGACTGTTCACCGCTTTGTAAACTGACTGTCACATAGTGGATTCCTCCAAGAGTTGGAGAAGAGAGGATTAGAAGAATTACCCCATCTTCGAACCTCTATAAAATATTTGTGTCATTTACTTTCAGCAAACTTACTTTCCTGCATATTTACTTTGTATCTGCTGTTAAGTATTATATTTGCTATCCAACTGATAAATAACCAAGTGCTAAAAATCAAGTGTTTAAAACAAGCTAATTCTAAACAAAGGGTGTTAAGTCTTCCGCTATTAAACACCAACCAGTCAAGTTAAGTATTAGGCTTGGGCTGCCGAGTTATACTATCAATATCTCTATCGAGTATGTTGAGTGGTAACTTAGCTGAAAAGCCAACTTAGTTTTCCATCAAGGACATAGATGTTTGACTCAACTCTGTTGAATAATTTTAAAAGGACTAAATCGAAAATCTGGTAAGGTTTATTCAACCCCCCTTCTAAACCATACTTCACACCCCTTGGGACCTACAAGCACCCAGAGTTCATAAAAGGTGTTGAGACACCTACCCCAATGATTGATCACTCAAAGGGAACAACAGCCGAGTCTCAGGTGCAGAGTAACCCCACCTCTCTTAGCTTAGCTGGTGCGCCAGCTGAGGGGGAAGCTCTCACCACTACAACCAGGTCCGATGATGCTGTGGGAGACCAACTGTTGGGAAATTATTTTGTAGATTTTGATGAATGCCATGTAAAACTTAGAATAGAAGTTGGCACCCCATTTTTGTTGTAAATTGCATTGTAATAGATAGGGCTGGTCGAGCTGAGTCAAGTCAGCCATGCCTAAACATGCAAGAAGTTAACTAGAGACAAAAAGGAAGACTCCGCTGTGAGGCAGCTGAGTGTGGCAAAGAAGAGAAGACAGGAACTCGACTGAAGGTACATCTGAGATGCAGCTGAGTAAAGTATCAGTCAAGTCAACTCAAGATAGCCAAGTCTCAAGATTGAAGTGACAAAAGAGTCATCCAATGATTGGAAGCTGACTCGAAGTCGCCTGGGGATGTTAAGAAAATGCAGTCAAGTTAAGACAACTGAAAGAGATCCGTTGCACAGAAATCAAGAGAATTACTTAAACAAGTAATACCTCCATACTGCCTTTCTTGAAGTGCCCGGTTCGAAGCGTGCAAAAGGAATAAACCAATGGGAAGCACTCACACCATGTCGAACTCAAAAGTCAAGAATCATTCATACGAGGAAATGAAAATTCCAAGGATCGCAACAAGACAAGCCAACGACCACAAGTGACTTTCAAAAATAAGCCTATCTCTTCAACGGGCGATTTTTGAAAGATCACTATAAAAGGCCGAGGAATAACTCGAGAGAAGGTTACCTCGAACCACGAACATTCAAGCAAACATTTGAATCAGAACCTAATATATTCTCAAATCATTCAAGATCAATCCTCAAGCCTACATTAGGAAGGAAATCAATCCAACACTCACCGTGAAGGAAAGATAACTTCAATCATTGAAGAGAAAATTTTTGAAGAATCAAGGGTCTACATTCCACGGAGGATTGTAGGAAGGTTCAAGGTCGAACCGGTCTCAAGTTGTTGGAGGGCTTCGTGATCAAATCCAAGAAGCTTGAGCAAGTGGGTCAGAGTAGCAAGGCAAACCCGCCTGTGAAGAAACCGAGTCGTACAAGTAGCCACCGTGTGACCAAGGCATCTCCGCATCGAGTCCCAAAGGATCAAGTCGGCTATGTGATCAAGACTTGTATCTGGATCATTAAACCACTCGTATATTGATCAATACTTAGTGGATTCCTCCAGAGTTGGAGAAGAGAGGAGTAGAAGAATTACCCCATCTTCGAACCTCTATAAAAACTTATTGTGTCATTTACATTTCAAAGACTTTAATTTCTCGCATCTTATTTTTATCTCACGATAAATTTGCTATCCAAGTGATAATCAACTCGAGTGCTAAAATCAAGTATTAAAATAAACTTAACCAAATTCAAGGGTGTTAAGTCTTCCAATAAAACAAATCACAATCGAGTTAAGTCTTTAGTCAAAAGAGTGAGTTATTCTATCAACAACTCAATCAGTCCGTTGAGTGACTAACTCTGCGATTAACTAACTTAGTGTCCATCAAGGACACATTGTGAAGTATTAACTCGAATAATTAAAAGGACTAATTTGAAAAATTGATAAGGTTTATTCTACCCCCTTTCTAAACCTTACACTCACACCCCTTGGGACATACAAGTGGTATCGGAGCGGTTGGTTCATTGAGCCTTCCGCACCGTTATCGAACTAGATCTCAAATTTTTCAAAGTCCTGTTTTAGTACTTGATCTTTCAAAACTCCTTTTACCAAAAAAAGTTATTATCATGGAAGCAAATTTGACACACATCCCTATGTTCACAATTGAAGAATTTGATGATTGGAAAATTCGTATGCGAGCTCATCTATCAAAGATTACATGATGAGATGTGGATAGTGATAGAGGATGGGCCACTCAAATTTTAAAAGTGAACACAATGTAAGGAGAGCCGCACTGGAAGGTGAAGAGGATGTTGCTCCCAGCACCGACCATGGTTGAAAAACCAAGAGCCGAATGGACAAATGATGACAAAAAAAATATAACTTGACAATGTGGCCAAGGACATTCTTTACAAAACCTTGACAAAGTCATGTTTCAACAAAGTCAAATCATGCAAAACGGCTAAAGAAATGGGACAAGCTAACATTGATTTTTGAAGGCTCGTGAGCAAATCAAGGAAAATAAACTATCTCATTCTTTGTACAAAAATTTGAAAATTTTAAAATGCTTGCAGAGAGAGACCTTGGATCACCGGATGCTCGGTTCACGTAAATTACCAACGAGCTATCTCGCACTTGGAAAAGAATATACACGAAAGAAATGTGTATGAAAATTCTAAGAAGTCTCCCGATTGAGTGGGAAATGAAGGTCATGGCACGAGACATTCCATGGACCTATCCAAGACATCCAACCATGAGCTATTCTCGATCTCAAAGCCTACGAATTTGAGCCGAGAAGAAAAGACCAGGAAGAGACAAATTGCCAAAACAACTCGCTCTAATTGTTAAGGATGGCAAGAGAGCCGAGGTCAAAGAAGTCATTGACCAAGAGGAGATTGCCCGATGGTTAAAAGATTCAACAAGTTCTTCAATAAGAACTACAAAAGAAGCAAAGGTGAATCCTCCGTAAGACAATCAACACCCTCCAAGTCTAGGGAAGATAGATCAATCAAGAGAGCAGAGCATCAAAAAGTGGAATATCAAAGGGTCCAAGAATGGAAAGAGTCGATCAAAAGGTTGAAAATCTATGCTGAACCGCAGCAACCAGGTAACTATGCCATTGATTGCCCATATCATGTAGTCAACAAATACAGAATGAAGAAGAAAGAAAGGTCTTCGAGAAAGAAGACAAGAAAAGAAAAAGGCAATGTTGGTCATGCAGAGATCACCGAGACAAATAAGTCAAGAGACACAACCGATTCGAGAGTAGTGAAGTGACTACTCAAGTGACTCAAGAAGAAGCCTTGATCTGTTTGATGGCCAAGGAACAAGACCAACCTGACCAAGAAGATGAGGGTACACTCTAATTCATCACACTCGAAGTCTAGTGATAGTGACGTGACACACACACTTCATCACCCACTGATCTTTATGATTCATTAGGCAAAATGATGAAAGACTTTGAACACATTAAATCCTCACACACACTACTAAATGAGGAAAACAACATACTCAAGAACCAAAACTCACAACTGACTAAGGAGCTGAGTACTCTAAGTCAAATAGCTGATGAGTCAAATCATTTGGCTATAAGTTGGTTGGATCATCTTACAATACTATCCCCTCAGGACCCAGACAAGTATGGGTACCTAAAACTTAATTTCCTTGATTGCAGGTTCATGGAACAGATGAGTGCCAAGGAACCTGGTACATGGATAGTGGCTGTTCCAGACATATGACAGGAAATAAGAAAAATCTGTCAAAATTCAAGGAAGTCAGAGGTGCAAAAGTCATATTTGGAGGAAATGAAGCACCAGGAGAAATAAGAGGCATTGGATCCATCAAGAAAAATGGATTAGAAATCACAGATGTTGCATATGTTGAAGGACTCAACTTCAACCTGCTAAGCATAAGTCAACTCTGTGACAAAGGCTACAATGTTGGATTCAACATGGGTATATGCCAAATCAAGGACACTGAATCCAATGAAGTTGTGTTGCAAGGATGCGCATAAAAGAACATGTATGTGGTAGATTGGTCAATCGCAACACCAAGCACTTGTCTACTAGCAAAGAGCACAAATGAATCAAGTTGGTTGTGGCACAAAAAGCCGAGTCACCTAAATTTCAAAACAATTAACAAGCTTGCGTAAGCGATCTTGTAGAAGGACTTCCGCACTCAAGATACAAGAAGGAAAGTGTATGTGATGCATGCCGATGGGAAAACAGATCAAATCATCATTCAAAGAAAAGACATGTCCATCTTCAACAAGAATATTTCACCTGCTACATATGGATCTATTTGGTCCAGTTGAACCAACACGCATAAGTGGGAAGAAATACACCTTGGTGGTAGTAGATGACTACTCAAGATATACATGGACAATATTCATGTGTAAGAAGAAAGAAACTCTGCAAAACTACCACAAATGATGAAAAGAATCCAAAATGAGAAGAGTCAAACCATTATCAAAATAAGATCTCGATAGAGGAACCGAGTTTGTCAATAGTATAATCACTCAAGATCTTGTATTGAAAATGGTATTGGTCATGAATTATCTGCAGACAAGGACTCCACAACAAAATGGAGTTGCGAGAAAGAAGAAATAGAACTCTTAAAGAAGCGAAGACCATGTTAGTCAAGCAGGGCTACCTAAAAGATTTTGGGGTCAAGCAATAAACACAACATGCTATACTCAAAATAGATGCATGATAAAATGCAGACGGTGACAAAGACTCCTATGAGATTTGGACAGGAGAAAGCCAAATGTTGCATATTTTAGAATATTTGGATGCAAATGCTTCATCCATAACAATGGCATAGATAATTTAAAGGCTTTTGATGCTAAAGTCGATGAAGGTATCTTCTCAGATACTCAAATTGAAAGCAAAGCCTACAGAGTACTCAACAAGAGGACTATGGTTAAAGAGGAATCCATTCATGTGGTGTTTGATGAGCCAAATGTAAATGGAGAAGACATTGAAGAGTCACCGATAAGTTTGAATCAACCAACCATGCGAAGAGTCCCTATCTCAAGTCAAGTCGAATTATAAACCCGTATGAAGATGAGATAGCCGAGTCTCAAAAAAAATTGGGAAAATCTGCATCTAAGTGATGATGAGAGAGCCGATCAAAACAACACAACGCAAGACCACCAATCCACTAACTTAACTTACCCAACCTGATGTAAGATGGCTGAGAGACCATCCACCAAAACTAGTCATTGGAGATGTAAGAGAAGGTGTCAAAACGAGATCCAGAGCTCAACAAGAAGCAATGTTCACATGCTTTATCTCACAAATAGAGCCTAAAGATGTGTCACAAGCATTGGATGACACACATTGGATTCAAGTTATGCAAGAAGAGCTGAATCAGTTTGAAAGAAATAAAGTATGGGAATTGGTTCAAAGACCCACCCATCAAAATGTTATTGGCACTAAATGGGTGTTCAGAAACAAGATGAACGAGGAAGGTTCTGTGGTAAGAAACAAAGCAAGATTGGTAGCCAAAGGATATTGCCAAGAAGAAGGAATAGATTTTGATGAAACTTTTGGTCCTGTAGCAAGATTGGAAGCTATAAGGATGTTTCTTGCCTATGCAGCTCACAAGAATTTTATTGTATATCAAATGGATGTAAAGAGTGCATTCCTTAATGGTTTATTGGAAGAAGAAGTATATGTTGAACAACCTCTAGGATTTGAGCAGAAGACTCTTGGAGATAAGGTATACAAACTCAAGAAAGCTCTATATGGGTTGAAACAGGCACCTAGAGCATGGTATGATACATTATCACAATTCCTGACTGAGAATGGATTCACAAAAGGAAAAGTGGATAGAACACTCTTCAGAATTCAAGACAGGAAGAGCATAATGCTTGTTCAAATATATGTGGATGACATCATTTTTGGATCTACAAACATAGAGCTGTGTGATAAATTTTCAAACCTCATGCAAAGCAAATTCAAAATGAGCATGATGGGAGAGCTGACATTCTTCCTTGGACTCCAAGTGAAACAAAACAAGGATGGAACCTTCATAAGTCGACAAAATACACCGAGAGATTTAATGAAGAAATTTGGTATGGAAGAGAAGTCTTCGTGAAAATACCAATGAATACATCACCAAAAATGGATATGGATGCAAATGGCAAGCCTCAGAGATCAAACAAGATATAGAGCACTTATTGGATCATTGCTTTATCTCACAACAAGCAAGCGGCCGACATCACTATTATTCTTTGTAGGTGTATGTGCAAGATTCCAGTCTGCTCCAAAAGAAAGCCACATGACTGCAGCCAAGAGGATCTTGAGATATGTGAAAGGAAGCCAAGAAGTTGGCTTATGGTATCCAAAGGAAGGTGGATTCAAGCTAGTTGGCTATTCAGACTCTGACTATGCTAGATGTAGAGTTGATAGGAAAAGCACCTCGTGCACATGTCAAATGCTTGGAAATAGGATAATTTCTGGTTTAGCAAAAACCAAAATTCAATAGCCACCTCTACACAAGCGGAATACATAGGCTGGGCAAACAAGTGCCCAAGTCTTATGGATGAGACAACAGCTGAGAGACTATGAAGTTGAAGAAAAGGAAATTCCAATCATGTGTGATAACACAAGTGCAATTGCAATCACTCAAAATCCTGTGTTGCACTCAAGAACAAAGCATATCGATGTCAGATATCACTTCATAAGAGATCATGTTGAAAAGAAGGACATCACCTTGGAATATATTTCAACTGATAAGCAGTTGGCTGACATATTCACAAAACCATTATGTGAGTCAAGATTTGAAGAACTCAAGCATGAGTTAGGATTAATTGAGCTGAGTTGACACTCAAAAGACTCAAAGAAAAGAAATGAAACACGAAAAGAGGAAAAAGAGCTGAACTCTTAAATTAGCTAAGTGAATCAGCCGTATCGGAAAGATAGATGTACCGAGTTAGCTGACAGCTGAGTATTTACATGCGAGGAGAGAAGAGTTAAATCAGCTAAGGGACAAGCTGAGTCATTTATGAGCAAAGTGACAAAAACGCAGTTGTTTTTACTAAGCGGGAATGTTTTTAAGAATGATGTCAGCATAATTATGACGTGTACAGGCAAAAGCTGCACACCAAGCTTATGATTGGATATAAATGCTGCCGCATTAAATACGAGACATTAAATGCAAATCGGCGTGCAAGATCTAAGCCGTTGATTTTGATCACATTTCAAAAACCACCCGCACGTCCTTTCATGAACCATACTTAAACCATTTCGTCCGTTTCTCTCTCACTTTACCAAAAACTGTTCATCTCTCTCTCGAAAGCAGCAAAATTTTCTCTCAAAACCCTTTCAATCCTCATATCATTTTCTAAGTTTCGTTCGGTAAAATACTGAGAAATGGCATCCACTCATGATTTTGTCAAGCTAGGAAAGCAAATCCACACCGGGTCTATTGTGGATTTCGATGGTATGGTGAAACAGGGGTCCGACGACACCCTAGTGAAGAAGATTGCTGAGAAACTGAAAACGTCTGGGCTGAAACCGTTTCTGACGATGGAGTTTCCGATGACCTATGTGGAAGAGGTCTCACAGTTCTACGTGAACGCTGAGCTTCACGATGAGGGCATCAAGTCCTCTGTTCATGGAAATGAGTTCATCATTACTGCCAAGGATTTGGCAGAACACTGCTTGTTATCGGCGGAAGGAGTGTCGGAAATTAATGAAACTGATGTTGACCTGACTGCTGCTTGGAAGGAAGTAGCCAAGTCCGTCTATGCTGAGAAAGTAGTCTACACAAATAATAAGAGGTCAAAAGAGGACTACCACAAATTCTTTGGACATCGTTGCCAAATGCATAGATATCAAATTTGGCGGCTTTGACCACCGGTATCCCAAAACAAAGTTGATCGTAATGGCTGCGATCATTGAAGAACAAAAAGTGAACTGGGCTGAGTTTGTCTACACTCTACAGCAAACTCTGCGAACGTTGGGAACAAATCCTTCAAGGAGGATGGAACGCTTTGGAGGTTCCCTAGATACGACCCGGTGATCGGCCGGTGATGGAGGTAAAAGGAGTCCCTCTTCGACATGGAAAGGCGTTCCATGTAAACAAGAGGATGTTCAAATCAAACCTATCCGGCGCACGAAAGAGAGCATACGCTAAGAGGGTCGATCACGAGTGAGGGGGAATCACCGACCACGAAGATACATCTCTCCTCTCCTCCAAAGAAAAAGGTGCTCTGCCCGCACTGCCAAGAAGATCGCTACCCCCGCAAAGAAAGAAAAAGAAATCGCTCCCCCGCCCGCAGCGAGTCACACCGCCCCGCAGCCGTGTCTCCCGCCCGCAGCCACAAATGGAGAAGGAATCTCAAATACCTTCTCCTATTGTCAAGAAAAGGAGAATCGATAAGCCAAGATGGCTCCCCTCGAAGAAGACAACAACACCCCCCCGCCACCCCGGACTCGGAAAAACCTTATCCGAACCAAATCCCTCCGGTACAAACAAAAAGAAGAAGAAGAATTTTCAAGCGTTCAGAGCTTGAGAAACCGGCTGAGTCAGCCACTCAGCTAGAGAAGATACCCGAGACTGCTGGAGAAGTAGAGTCTCCAGATGTGATCGATGAAACGACCAAGTCTGTTGAGGCCAATCAGCCAGAGGCAAGTCAAGGACCCAGATGTAGACAGCGAATGCAATGAGGAACAAAGAACAACAGAGACAACCGAATCACCTGTTGATGTAAGCTTTCTCCACCGTAATAGAGGCTATCAAGATGTCGAGCAACAAAGTCTACTACCCTTAATCCCTGGAAATGAGGGCCAGCAAGAGAATTATGAAGATGATGTAATCATGTACTCTCCATTGTATCCAGACATCCAAAATCGTCTGTGAGAGTGGAGAAAATGGAAGCGAGCCTATCCAGAGTGCGGTTTGAAAATCCGTAGTTCATTCGAGGAAGAAGAACTCTTCGTGGTTTCTTGAGGTGGACACAAAGTCTTTGCAAGCCCTTGATTAGGATAATTGCATCAATATACTGCAGATTCAAAAAGAAAATGAACGGGCTAAAGCGGTTGAGGACGCAGAGGCACGTGAGAAGGCCAACATCTCGCCCCTCACCGCACCACCGATCACACACACTCTCACTTTGACGTCCCTATCGTAAAGTGATGAGGATCTGGACCTATTCTTTGCCACGAAGAGTTGCAAATGCAAAGCAAGCAATGCAAGAGAACGAGAATCCTACATCGGCAAAAAGAATGATGGAGGGACCAAGAGAGTCCTCCAAATCACACCGAAATAGATCCTATGGGAGCGGTGCGATATTGCACATCGTTGTCGCCGCCACCACTTCCCACTCATTCGGAGGAAGGTGTTAAGGAACTAGCGATGAAACTAGGATTGTGGGGACCCCAAATGAGCCAACCCCTAATGAAGGTATCTCACCACCGCCCCAACGATCGAATACTCGGTGGGAACAATGGGAGTCCGAGACGAGTGACCCCATTCCAAGTCACTCACCGGTGTGCCACCGAGGGGAAACTCCCTCCACCGCAGCGAGGTCGGAGGATGCCGCACTGACTCCACAATGCATCTCGGAGGCAAAGTGGAGAAGGAACAACGGTGAACACACAAAGAAGTTGTCACGACAGGCTCAAATAGTTGTGATTGTGTCTCTCGGTGAAGTGCCAATCGCTCTGCAGCTAATAATGACGCCGCCGATGCGATCGAGGCATAGGAAGGAACCGCCCGGGAGTTAACACTGGGCGATGAAAGTGCAATCCATGGAGTTGAGACTCCGGTGGATGCCACCTCGAAGACCCTAAGACAAATGACACTATCGAAAGAGATGTCCAAGGCCTCGCATTGCTTGAGACTGGAGGAGGTAATGAAGGCCAACGGAGGTTGAGACTTCCTGGGTAGAGAAATCGAAGCACATAACATCTCTCCTGCTATCATTGATCCATCGAAAAAAGGAGATAAGTGCTCTTCACGATTCCCGTGATAATCCGATGTAACCTTTCTCGGGATCGGAAGGAGACGATGAAGTCGAGTCATCCCCCGTGATCGATCCCAAAGACTCACCGAGGATGTTCCCACCACGAGTAAGTCGATCTCAAGACTATTCGCCAAACATTCAACTTTGATGATGAGCCACCCATGGAAATCTCATCATCGTCCGATGACGCTCGATAAGGCCGAGGACCACCAACTCATTTGGAAAAACCAGTGAGACCGACGAAGCCGTTGAGACAATGAGGCTCGGCAAGTCGGGTCGACTTCACAATGACCACACGTTGAAATAGAGTCCATCGCGCAGCTCCCCAAGTCAGTATTAGGTTCGACTCCACAAGGGACTTCACGAGCACCAATTATCATTGAATAGATTCCAGTTGCCCGTGATGATCCTTTCGTAGAATCATTTCCCTTCTCTCGGAGGTACCGACCTCCCCAAGAATCAACTAAAGACCGTGAGCGCTTCCACGGACACTGATCCTATTATTCCATCGTGACACCATTGTTCCAAATTTACTATGACTTTGACGCCGCTTTGGCCGTCGGTGAATCAAATGTGACAACCGGTTAGGGGCGTGTTCAAAGCCTTATTTGCTGAGATTGAACGGATGGAGAGGCACCAGGCCTCACTGGACATGAGGCTAGATAACAGGGATGCCAACCTTACTGGCGATTTGAGAGGCATAATAGTCGATCCGTGAGTGGTGGCAACAATGATAAACAATGCGTGTGGAACAAACTCGATATTTCAGACATTGTTCAACAAGTTGTTAGTCCAAGGGGGTGAGAATGCGATGCAAAGACAAAATTGCAAGAGCACATAGAACAAATGCATGAATCTCATACTACGAGATAAAGTGCTGCGTGAACATAATAAGAACGAGCTCCTGCGTGTGGAAGAGAATATGGATTGAAAATTCAGTCTCCTCATGGCTGAGATGAAGTTGGTAGCAGCTGAATCCAACGCCACCCGCTTTGAGTTTCGTGCAGCTTACTCCGCAGCCAGATTGACGAACTCAACTATCGCCAGACTCGACTTCTTGCTTGCTAGCTTGTTTCGGGGGTTCCTCTCTCCTTTGATGATGCCAAAAAGGGGGAAGAGGAATACCTAAAGGCGTTGAAAGGATCCGAAGTCGAAAAGGTGGACGCACTGAAGGAAAGACAAAATGAGAACAGAGAAGAGAGAAGAAAGGAAAATCTGAGGGGGAAGGTTCGAAAGATGTGACCTTGATGATTGCTAAAACCCCCCAACAAGGTCTTGTCACAGCTGATATTATCATCAAACGCCCAGTGATTCTGCCACTCCAACACTCTGCTGTACCAATGGCTGAAAAGAGAAAGACAGTTGAAGCAGGGATGAAGGAAGTGGAAGGAAGGATGAATGCCCGAGTTATGGATATTCTGAAACAACATGGAGGCATTCCAATAGACAGAGACACCTATGCCATTTTAGATGCCGGAACTGAGCCAAGATCTGTTGATGAATTCAAGACGCTCGCATCTGAAGGTTATTGTAGGTCCCAAGGGGTGTGAGTGTAAGGTTTAGAAGGGGGGGTTGAATAAACCTTACCAACTTTTCGATTTAGTCCTTTTAAATATTCGAGTTAATACTTCACAAATGAGTCCTTGATGGACACTAAGTTAGTAAATCAAATGAGTTAGTTACTCAACGGACTTTCGGCGATCGTTGATAGAATAACTCAAATTGTTTTGACTAAAGACTTAATTCGACCGTGATTTGTTTTCAAGACTTAACACCCTTAAGTTGGTTTAAGCAAGTTTTTAATACTTGGTTTTAGTACTTATAGATTATCAAGTGGATAGCAAATTTATCAAAGAGTTAAATAAATAAGGTGCGAGGAATTAAAGTCTTTGAAATGTAAATGACACGATAAGTTTTTATAGAGGTTCGAAGATGGGGTAATTCTTCTACTCCTCTCTTCTCCAACTCCGGGAGGAATCCACTAAGTATTGATCAAGATACGAGTGGTAATGTCCCGTCGATACAAGTCTTGATCACACAACCGACTTGATCCTTTGGGACTCGATCGAGATGCCTTGGTCACGCAGCTTGGCTTCTCGTGCGACTCGCTTCTTCACAGGGGCAGTTGCCTTGCTACTACAACCCACTTGCTCAAGCTCTTTGGATTTGATCACGAAGCCCTCCAAAAACTTGAGACTGGTTCGACCTTGAACCTTCCTACAATTCTCCGTGGAATGTAGACCCCTTGATTCTTCAACAATTTCCTCTTCAACCGATTGAAGTTATCTTTCCTTCACAGGTGAGTGTTGGATTGATTTTCTTCGTTATGTAGGCTTGAGGATTAATCTTGAATGATTTGAGAATATTTTTGGTTACAGATATAGCTTTTCTTGCTCGTATTTGTTTTCAATTGTCAAGGTAACCAACATTCTCTCAAATAAACTCCTCAGCCTTTTATAGTGTTCTTTTGAAAATTTGCCCGTTGAAGAGATAGGCTTATTCTCAAAAGACACTTGTGGTCGTTGGCTTGTCTTGTTGCGATCCTTGGAATTGCCACTTCCTCGTATGAATTGTTCTTGATTTTCGAGTTCGACATGGTGCAAAGTGCTTCCCATTGGTTTATTCCTTTTGCACGCTTCGGGGTGAGCACTTCGAGAAAGGTAGTATGGAGGTATTACTTGTTTAAGTAATTCCCTTGATTTTTGTGCAAATGAGATCTCTTCCATTATCTCGACTTGATTTGTGTTTCTTTGCTTTCCCGGGTGACTTAGAGTCGACTTCCAATCATGGATGACTCTTCCGTCACTTCAACTTGAGACTTGGCTATCTTGAGTTGACTTGGCTGATACTCTACTCACCGCATCTCACCGCTCCCTTCATTCGAGTTCCCGTCTTCTCTTCTTTGCCATACTCAAATTGTCTTGCAATGAGTCTTCCTTCTAGTCTCCGGTGTCTTCTTGCATGTTTAGGCATAGTGACTTAACTCAAATTGACCAGCCTATTTATTACAATGCGATTTACAACGAAAATGGGGTGCCAACTTCCTATTCTAAGTTTTACATGGCATTTATCAAAATCTAAACAATAAATTTCCCAACAATTTCCCCCTTTTTGATGATGCCAAAACTTAAAACATTCAAAATGTAAATAGCAAAGATACATACGATAGTGCATTCACAGAGAATGTATGCGTAGAATCAATCCTTTTATTGATCATAACATTCTTGTCCTTTACACAATTTACAAAGTGTATCGAGCAAACATCTATGTCTACGCAAAAATAGAATTTTCAGATTTATTACGGAAAACTTACATAAAATGTATTTACATAGTAAAATACATGATGACAACAACACTTCATCTCCTTCGCTTCCTCCTTCTTTCTTCTTCTTCTCTGTCATCTTCCTCGGTCTTCTTTTCTTTTTCTCATCTTCACCGCTTTCTTCTTCTTTTCATACGCCTTCCGGCAGCTTCATCTCTTCTTATTCTCTCTCTTGTCTCTCCTCCCATAGCTGAGTTTGTCTTTTATTTTCTTCATCAATTCTTTTCACATACTCAAGATTGTTCTTAGCCACTTGCAGATTGGCTACTTCGTCAAAACCAGCCCATAGATCCCTCCTTTCTTGCCTAGGATCTATGTACTCAATGTTTTTGGGCGAGAGATCTAGGTCCAAACCTCTTCCTCCACCACGCTTCTTCCTCTACCTGGGGTGTGTATTGTACTTGGGTCTTCTTCTTCCCAAAAGTGACTAGCGGAGTGATCGCCGAGTTTGTCTTCTGTCGCCTTCTTCACATAGTGTGAGACCCTTTTCCTAACAAGTCCCGTGCTTGAGCCATGGACATATTTGCGAAGTATCCTTCGGATGCGAGCATTTTAAATTCATCAACCGATCTTGCTCGGTTCCGGATCCGAGATGGCATAAGTGTCTCTGCTCTCATTGGAATGCCTCCATGTTGTTTCGAAATATCCATAACTCGGGCATTCATCCTTCCTTCCACTTCCTCCATCCCTCGCTTCAATCGTCTTTCTCTTGTCGGCCATAGGTACAAAGCAGAGTGTTGGAGTGGCGAGTCACCGGGAGTTTGCTTTGATAAATTTGCTGTGACAAGACATTGTTGGGGGGTTTTTGCAATCATCAAGGTTACATCTCTCGATCCTTCCCCCTCAACAGACTTCCCTTTCTTTTCTCTTGAAACTTCCTCACTGCTTCTTTCCCTTCACAAAATGCTTCCTCCTCCTTCTCAACTTCGATCCCTTCAGTAGCTTTTAGGTATTCCTCTTCCCCTTTTTGGCATCATCAAAGGAGAGAGGAACCCCGAAACAAACTAGCGAGCGGGAAGTCGAGTCTGGCGATAGCCAAGTTACGCTTCGAGTCCGCTGCGGAGTATGCGGTCTGCGAAACTCAGAGCAAGTAGCGTTGGATTCAGCTTTAATTAATTCCATCGAGGCCTGGTGCCTCTCCATCCGTTCAATTTCAGCAAATAATTCTTTGAACACCTCCCGAACTTCACTGTTCCTCTTTGCGGTGACGACCCAAGCAAAATCAAAATCATAGTCACCGGAATGATGGTATCGATGGAATGACAGGATCTGTCCGTGGAAGCGCTCGAGATCTCTTTCCGACTCTTCAGGGAGGTCGGGTACCTCCAGAGAGAAGGGAAATCATTCTACAAAGGGATCATCACGAGCAACTGGAATTTGTTCAATGATGAGTGGTGCTCGTGAAGTTCCTTGTGGAGTCGAACCTGCTGCAGCTTGGGGAGCCTGCGCAGTGGACTCTGTTTCACCGGGGTCTATTGTGAAGTTGACCCGACTTGCTGAGCCTCGGTTGTCTCAACAACTTCGTCGGTCTCAAATGGTTTTTCCACGTGAGTTGACCGTCCTCGGCCTTATCAGAAGCGTCATCGGACAATGATGAGATTTCCATGGGTGGCTCATCAAAGTTGAAAGTTTGACGAGTAGTCTTGAGGTCAGACTTACTCGTGGTTGGAACACCCTCAGCTGAGTCTTTTGGATCAGTCACCGGGGATGACTCGGCTTCATCGCCTTCTTCCGATCCCGAGAGGTTACATCGAGATTATCCTGGGAATCGTGAAGCGCACTTATCTCCTTTTCTCGATGGATCAATGATAGCGGGAGGGATGTTCTACTTGACTTCTTTACCCCGGAAGTCTCAACCTCCCGTTGGCCTTCATTACCTCCCGCAGCCTCAATTGCGGTGAGGCTTGGACATCCCTTTCGACAAAGTCACTGTCTTAGGGTCTTCTCATGTGGCATCCATTGGAGTCTCAACTCCATGGATTGCACTTTCGTCGCCCGCAGTGTTAACTCCCGTACATTCCTTCCTATGCCTCGATCGGCGCGTCATTAGCCATGAGAGCGATTGGAACTTCAGTTGAGACAATCACAACAACTGTCTCGAGCCTCGTCGATGACAACTTGCTATGTGTTCACCGTTGTTCTTCTCCACTTCGCCTCCGAGATGCATTGTGGAGTCACCGCAAAGATCCTCCGACCTTGCTGCGGTGGAGGGAGTTTCCCCCTCACCGGCACACCACCGAGTGACTTGGAATGGGGTCACTCGTCTCCGGACTCCCATTGCTCCCACCGAGTATTCGATCGTTGGGGCGGTGGTGAGATACCTTCATTAGGGTTTGGCTCGATCGGGGTCCCTACAATCCCGGTTTCATTGCCATTCCTTAACACCTTCCTCCGAATGAGCTGGGGAAGTGGTGGCAGTGACAACAGTGGCAATATGCTGGACCGCTCCCATAGGATATATTTCCAACTGTGATTTGGAGGACTCTCCTGGTCCCTCCATCATTCTTTGCTGATGTAGGATTCTGTTCTCTTGCATTGCTTGCTGCATTTGCAACTCTTCTCGTGGCGGCGGCCAAGCAGGTCCGATCCTCATCACTTTCGATAGGATGTCAAAGTGAGGATGTGTATGTTCTGTGGTGCCGGTGATAGGGCGAGATCTTTGGCCTTCTCACGTGCCTCTCGCGTCCTTAGCTTTAGCTCGTTCATTTTCTTTTCGAATTTCCAATATATTTATGCAATTATCCTCGTCAAGGGCTTGCATTGCAAAGACTATGTCCACCTCAAAAATCAAGAGTTCTTCTTCCTCAAAGAATGAACTATGGATATTGAAACCGCACTGGATAGGCTCAACTTCCATTTTCTCCACTCGCACGATTTTGGATGTCCGGATACAATGGAGAGTGCATGATTAAATCGTCTTCATCATCCTCTTGCTGGCACTCGTTTCCGTGTATTGGAGGTGGAGAAACAACCCTGTCAACAGTGACTCGGTTGTCTCAAATGCATTCTTTGTTCCTCGCTTGATCCGACTACATCCGGGTCTTCAAGTTGCCTCTCACGACCGGCCTCAACAGACTTGGCCGTTTCATCAATCACTTCGAGACTCTACTTCTCCAGCCTCTCGGTATCTTCTCCAAATGAGTGATGACTCACTTGTCTTTTCAAGCTCGGAGAGTTTGGAAAGTCTTATTCTTCTCTTTGTTTTAACCAAAGGGATTTCTCGCTCCACTTCCTCCTCGGTTCATGAAGGTGAATGCCTTCGCAGATGTCTTAGAGGTAGCCCTTCCTTGTTGTGGCATCCTCTTCTTCTTGATCACCGGAGAAGGGATTAATGGTTCCTTCTCCATCTGCGGCAAAGGGGGGGGAGACACGGCTGCGGGGGCGGTGACTTACTGGCAGGGGGCGGAGCAGATTTGTTTTTCTTTCTTTGCAGGGCAACAGCTTCTCTTAAGCACCGCAGGGCGTATTTTTCTTCTTTGGTGGAGAGGAGACAAATGATCTTCGGGTCACCGATTCCCCCTCACTCGTGACGCTCTCTTAGCGTAGGCTCTTCTCGTGCGCTAGAGAGGTTTGATCTCGAACATCCTCTTGTTTACATGGAATGCCTTTCCATGTCGAAGAGGGACTCCTTTTACCTCCATCACCGGCCAATCACTGGACCGTATCCGAGGGATCCTCCAAATGCTCCATTCTCCTTGAAGGATTTGTTCCCTACATTCTCGCGAGTCTGTAGACAAACTCAGCCAGATTCACTTTCTTTTCTTCAATGATCGCAGCCATTACGATCAATTTCTCTTTTAGCTTGGTCAAAGCCGCCAAATTTGATGTCTATGCATTTGGCAACGATGTCCAACAATTTATGGTAGTCCTCCTTCAAACCAATTTCTTGTTAGTCGTGTAGACTATCTTTTCAAAGATAGTCGGTCTTGGCTACTTCCTTCCAAGCAAGAGCTGTCAACATCGCCTTCATTGATTTCTCGGTGCTCCTTCTGCGTAACGGCGGTGTTACGCAAATCCTTGGCGTGATGATGAACTTCTTCCCGTGAATAGAGGATTTGATCCCCTCATCGTGAATCTCAAGCATTCACATAAATCGTGCGACCTCTTCCACATAGGTCATCGGAATGTCCATCGTCGAAATGGTTTTAGCCCGATCGTTTCGAGTTTTTCAGCGATCTTCTTTATGAGGGTGTCATCGGACCCCTGTTTGACCATACCCTCGAAATCCACAAAGAGACCGGTGTGGATTTACTTTCCTAGCTTTACAAAATCATGAGTGGATGCCATTTTTCAAAGATTTCACCGAATGAAACTTAGAAAGTGATTTGAAGATTGATAGGGTTTTTGAGAGAGTTTTTGCCTTTGTTTCGAGAGAGTGAAGTGAACAGTTTTTGGTAATGTGTGAGAGAAACGACGAAAATGGTTTAAGTATGGTTCCCGAAAGGACGTGCTTTGTGGTTTTTGAAATGTGATCAAAATCAACGACTTAGATTTTGCACGCCGATTAGCATTTAATGTCTCGTATTTAATGTGGCAAGATTTATATCCAATCATAAGCTTGGTGTGCGGCTTTTTGCATGTACACGTCATAATTATCTTTGACGTCATTCTTAAAAACATTCCCGCTTAGTAAAAACGATTGCATTTTTGTCCCTTTGCTCATAAATGACTCGAACATCCCTTAGCCGATTTAACTCTTCTTCTCACAGTTCTCCTAGTGACTCAGCTGTTAGCTAACTCGGTACAGCTGTCTTTCCGATATGGATGATTCACTTAGCTGATTTGCGAGTTCAACTCTTTTTCCCTTTTCGTGTTTTATTTCTTTTCTTTGAGTCTTCCGAGTGTCACCACAATTAACCCTAACTCATGCTTGAGTTCTTCAAATCTTGACTCACATAATGGTTTTGTGAATATGTCACCAACCTGTTTATCGCTTGAAATATATTCCAAGGTGATGTCCTTCTTTTCAACATGATCTCTTATGAAGTGATATCGACATCGATATGCTTTGTTCTTGAGTGCAACACAGATTTTGAGTGATTGCAATTGCACTTGTGTTATCACACATGATTGGAATTTCCTTTTCTTCAACTTCATAGTCTCTCACCTTTGTCTCATCCATAGGACTTGGGCACAACAATTTGCCGCAGCCTATGTATTCTCGTTCACCAGAGGTGGCTATTGAATTTTGCTTTTTGCTAAACCAGAAATTAGCTTTGTTTCCAAGCATTTGACATGTGCCGAGGTGCTCTTCTGTCAACTCTACATCCAAAGATAGTCGAGTCCGAATAGCCAATTAGCTTGAATCCACCTTCCTTTGGATACCATAAGCCAACTTCTTGGCTTCCTTTCAAATATCTCAAGATTCTCTTGGGCATAGCGATCATGTGGCTTTCTTTTGGAGCGATTGAAATCTTGCACATACACTTACAACAAAGGTGATGTCGGCCCGCTTGCCGTGAGATAGAGCAATGATCCAATAAGTGCTCAGTATCTTGTTTGATCTACAGTGCCCGCCATCCGCATCCATATCCATTTTGATGATGTATTCATTGGTATTTTCACGAAGACTTCTCTTCCATACCAAATTTCTTCATTAAATCTCTGGTGTATTTTGTCGACTTATGAAGGTTCCATCCTTCAAATTGTTTCACTTGGAGTCCAAGAAAGAATGTCGCTCTCCCATCATGCTCATTTGGAATTTGCTTTGCATGAGGTTTGAAAATTTATCACACAGCTCTTTGTTTGTGGATCCAAAATAATGTCATCCACATATATTTGAACAAGTAATATACTCTTCGCATCTTGAATTACAAGAGTGTTCTATCCACTTTGCCTTTTGTGAATCCGTTCTCGATCGGAATTGTGACAAAGTATCATACCATGCTCTGGGTCCCTGTTTCAATCCATATAGAGCTTTCTTGAGTTTGTATACCTTATCGCCAAGAGTCTTCTGCTCAAATCCTGGAGGTTGTTCAACATACACTTCTCTTCCAATAAACCATTAAGGAATGCACTCTTTACATCCATCGATATACAATAAAATTCTTGTGAGTCGCATAGGCAAGAAACATCCTTATAGCTTCGATCTTGCTACGGGGGCAAATGTTTCATCAAAATCTATCCCTTCTTCTTGGCAATATCTTTTGGCTACTAATCTTGCTTTGTTTCTTACCACGTAACCTTCCTCGTTCATCTTGTTTCTGAACACCCATTTAGTGCCAATAACATTTTGATGGGTGGGTCTTTGAACCAATTCCCATACTTTATTTCTTTCAAACCGATTCACTCTTCTTGCATAGCTTGAATCCAATGTGTGTCATCCAATGCTTGTGACACATCTTTAGGCTCTATTTGTGAGATAAAGCATGTGAACATAGCTTCTTGTTGAGTTCTGGATCTTGTTTTGACACCTTCTCTTATATCTCCAATGACTAGTTCTGGTGGATGGTCTCTCGGCCATCTTACATTAGGTTGGAGTAAGTTAGTGGATTCATCGTCTTGCAGCTATGTTGCTTTGATAAGCTCTCTCATCATCACTTAGCTGCAGATTTCCAAATGCTTTTGAGACTCGGCTATCTCATCTTCATCCTGGGTTTATAATTCCAGCTTCAGCTTGAAAAGATAGGGACTTTTCTCGCATGGTTGGTTGATTCAACTTATCACCGACTCTTCAATGTCTTCTCCATTTACATTTGGCTCATCAAACACCACATGAATGGATTCCTCTCGTAACCATAGTCCTCTTGTTGAAGACTCTGTAGGCTTTGCTTTCACCGAGTATCCCAAGAAGATACCTTCATCGCTTTAACATTAAAAGCCTTCAAATTATCTTTGCCATTGTTATGGATGAAGCATTTACATCCAAATATTCTAAAATATGCAACATTTGGTTTTCTCCCTGTCCAAATCTCATAGGAGTCTTTGTCACCGTCTGTTTATCATGCATCTATTTTGAGTGTAGCATGTTTGTGTTTATTGCTTGACCCAAAATCTTTTAGGTAGCCCCGTCACTAACATGGTCCTCGCTGCTTCTTTGAGAGTTCTATTCCTTCTTTCTCGCAACTCCATTCTCACTGTGGAGTCCTTGCAGTAGACAATTCATGACCAATACATTTTGAATCCTCTTCATTAGTCATGTGGTAGTTTCGTAGAGTTTCTTTCTTCTTACACATGAATATTGTCCATGTATATCTTGAGTAGTCATCTACTACCACCAAGGTGTATTTCTTCCCACTTATGCTAGCTGGTTCAACTGGACCAAATAGATCCATATGTAGCAGATGCAATATTCTTGTTGAAGATGGACATGTCTTTTCTTTGAATGATGATTTGATTTGTTTTCCCTTCCGACATGCATCACATATACTCTCCTTCTTGTATCTCGAGTCCGGAAGTACTTCCACAAGATTGCTTCTGGCAAGCTTGTTAATCGTTTTGAAATTCAGGTGACTCAACTTCTTGTGCCACGCTCTTTGCTAATAGACAGGTGGTGGGTGTTGCAGTTGACCAATCCACGACATACATGTTCTTTTATCTGCATCCTTGCAACATAACTTCATTTGATTCAGTATCCTTGATTTGGCATATACCCATGTTAAATCCAACATTATAACCCTTGTCATAGAGTTGGTTGATGCTTAGCAAGTTGAAGTTGAGTCCTTCAACATATGCAACATCTGTGATTTTTAATCCATTTTTCTTGATGGATCCAATGCCTCTTATTTATCCTGGAGCTTCATTTCCTGCAAATATGACTTTTGCACCTCTGACTTTCTTGAATTTTGACAGATTTTTCTTGTTTCCTGTCATATGTCTGGAACAGCCACTATCCATGTACCAGGTTCCTTGGCACTCGCTTTGCTCCTTGAACCCGCAAACAAGGAAATTAAGTTTTAGGTACCCATACTTGTCCGGTCCCGAGGGGTTAGTATTGTAAAATGATCCAACCAACCTATAGCCAAATGGTTTGACTCTAAGGGGTTGCCATCTATCAGTGCCATAATCATAATTAATTTTGTCAAATTGCTTGGGGATTCTAGGTTCATACAGCTGTCTCTTTTGTCTATATGTCTGTATATGTGCTTTTAGCAATTGCCTTCTTTGGGTAGTTGTGATATCTCTCGAGTGTAGTGCCTAGGGTGCATATGTGTGTTTGATGAAAGCTCTTATACCTTTGGAATGGCCTTTCTTTGAGTTCTGGCCTTTGCCATTTTGGCTTATATTCCATAGGTCTTTGCTTTGATAGTTCACATTATTCCAATCACTTGGCTTGGGTATTTTCTACCATTCCCTTCATATGTATTTCTTTTATAGAACTTAAGGGGTTTTTGGTAGCTCTGTTTTTTCTTTACTGAGTATTTCCTATTTGGAGTTTGCTTTGAGGAACTCGGGCCGATTTCTTCTCACTGTGTCCTCTCAAAGACACTCAACTCGGCCGTTTCCTTTTCCTTTTCCTTTATAACCAAGGCCAGTTTGTTTGTAATTGTGCTTTGGGATAAATGTGTGTGCACCATTTGGAGTTTTGGATTTTGAGATACTTCATTGCTAGAAGATCATTTTTCCAAAATCACTTTCGAGCTTGACATAGCACGAGGAATTAAATCCTAAGCCTGTCTTGTCTCCACATTCTCTTTGACTCATAATAAGATCATCCAACGATTTAGACGCCTTAGTGAATGAGGCAATCACATTTTTGAGGTCATTTTCCCTCTTTTCTATAGTAGCTATTTCTGCTATTAGCTTAGCATTTTCAGTCTTTAAACTTTCATTCTCATCAGCTATTTGGCTTAGAGTACTCAGCTCCTTAGTTAGCTGTGAGTTTTGGCTTTTGAGTAGGCTATTTTCCTCATTTAGTAGTGTGTGTGAGGATTTAATGTGTTCAAAATCTTTCATCATTTTGCCTAATGAATCATAAAGATCAGTGGGTGATGAAGTGTGTGTGTCACAGTCACTATCACTAGAATCCGAGTGTGATGAGTTAGAGTGTACCTCATCTTCTTGGTCGGGTTGGTCTTGTTCCTTGGCCATCAAACAGATCAAGGCTTCTTCTTCGTAGTCACTTGAGTAGTCACTTCACTACTCTCTCGAATCACCAGTGTCTCTTGACTTGGCTGTCTCAAAGACTCTCGCAGCCAACATTGCCTTTTTCTTTTCTTATCTTCTTTCTCTCAAGACCTTTCTTTCTTCTTCATTCCTGTATTTGTTGACTACAGGATATGGGCAATCAATGGCATAGTGACCTGGTTGCCTACGGTTCAAAGATAGATTTTCAACCTTTTTATCACTCTTTCCATTCTTGGATTGTCACCCTTTGATATTCAGCTTTTTGATGCTCTGTTCTCTTGGTTGGCCTATCTTCCCTTGACTTGGAGGAGCCGAGTGTCTTCCGGAGGATTCACCCTTGCCTCTCTTATAGTTCTTATTGAAGAACTTGTTAAACCTTTTAACCATCGGGGCTATTTCCTCTTGGTCAATGACTTCTTTGACCTCGGCTCTCTTGCCATCCTTAACAATTAGAGCAAATGTTTTGGGTACAAATGTCTCTTCTTGGTCTTTTCTTCTCACTCAAATTCGTAGGCTTTGAGATCTGAGAATAGCTCATGGTTGGATGTCTTGGATAGGTCCATGGAGTGTCTCATGGCCATGACTTTCAGATCCCACTCAGTTGGGAGACTTCTTAGAATCTTCATACACATTTCCTTCTATGTATATTCTTTTCCAAGTGCAGATAGCTCGTTGGTAATTTCTGTGAACCGAGCATCCAGTTGATCCAGGGTCTCTCCTACGATCATTTTGAAATTTTCAAATTTCTGTACAGCCACTGATAATTTATTTTCCTTGATTTGCTCTGAGCCTTTACAAATCAATGTTAGCTTATCCCAGATTTCTTTAGCCGTTTTGCATGATTTGACTTTATTGAACATGGCTTTGTCCAAGGTTTTGTAATGAATGTCCTTGGCCACATTGTCCAGGTTATATCTTTCTCTGTCATCATTTGTCCATTCAAATCTTGGTTTTTCAACCATGACTGTCCGGGAGCAACATCCTCTTCACCTTCAAATTGCAACTCTCCATACAGTTGTGTTCACTTTTAAAATTTGCGGTGGCCCATCGTCTATCACTATCCACATCTCATCATGTAATGCTGATAGATGAGCCTGCATACGAATTTTCCAATCATCAAATTCTTCAATTGTGAACATAGGGATGCGTGTCAAATTTGCTTCCATGATAATAACTTTTGATGATAAAAAGAGTTTTGAAAACTTAAGTACTAAAACAGACTTTGAAAAATTTGGAGATCTAGTTCAATAACCAGTGGGGAAGGCTCAATGAACCAACCGCTCTGATACCACTTGTAGGTCCCAAGGGGTGTGAGTGTAAGGTTTAGAAGGGGGGGTTAAATAAACCTTACCAACTTTTCGATTTAGTCCTTTTAAATATTCAGAGTTAATACTTCACAGCTGAGTCCTTGATGGACACTAAGTTAGTAAATCAAATGAGAGTTAGTTACTCAATGCACTGATTGTTGATAGAATAACTCAAATTGTTTTGACTAAAGACTTAGCTCGACTATGATTTGTTTTCAAATGAAGACTTTACACCCTTAAATTTGGTTTAGTTTTGATTTAATACTTGGTTTTAGTACTTAGAGATTATCAAGTGGATATCAAATTTATCAAAGTTAAATAAATAAGGTGCGGGGAATTAAAGTCTTTGAAATGTAAATGACACGATAAGTTTTTATAGAGGTTCAAGATGGGGTAATTCTTCTACTCCTATCTTCTCCAACTCCGGAGGAATCCACTAAGTATTGATCAAGATATCTAGTGGTAATGATCAATACAAGTCTTGATCACACAAACACTGACTTGATCCTTTGGGACTCGGTCGGAGATGCCTTGGTCACGCAAATTGGCTTCTCGTTCGAACTTCTTCACAATTACAACCCACTTGCTCAAGCTCTTTGGATTTGATCACGAAGCCCTCCAAAAACTTGAGACTGGTTCGACCATGAACCTTCCTACAATCCTCCGTGGAATGTAGACCCCTTGATTCTTCAACAATTTCCTCTTCAACTGATTGAAGTTATCTTTCCTTCACAGGTGAGTGTTGGATTGATTTTCTTCGTAATGTAGGCTTGAGGATTAATCTTGAATGATTTGAGAATATTTTTGGTTACAGATATAGCTTTTCTTACTCGTATTTGTTTTCAATTGTCAAGGTAACCAACATTCTCTCAAATTAATCTTGAAATGTAAATGACACAATAAGTTTTTATAGAGGTTCGAAGATGGGGTAATTCTTCTACTCCTCTCTTCTCCAACTCCTGGAGGAATCCACTAAGTATTGATCAATATACGAGTGGTTAACGATCCCGATACAAGTCTTGATCACACAAACACTTGATCCTTTGGGACTCATGCCCGAGATGCCTTGGTCACACAGTTGGCTCCTCGTGCGACTCGTTCTTCTTCAAGGCAAACTTGCCTTGCTACTACATCCCACTTGCTCAAGCTTCTTGGATTTGATCATGAAGCCCTCCAACAACTTGAGACTGGTTCGACCTTGAACCTTCCTACAATCCTCCGTGGAATGTAGACCCCTTGATTCTTCAAAAATTTCCTCTTCAACTGATTGAAGTTATCTTTCCTTCACAGGTGAGTGTTGGATTGATTTCCTTCCTAATGTAGGCTTGAGGATTGATCTTGAATGATTTGAGAATATATTAGGTTACAGTTCAAATGTTTGCTTGAATGTTAGTGGCTCGGGTAACCTTCTCTCAGAGTTATTCCTCAGCCTTTTATAGTGATCTTTCAAAAATCTGCCCATTGAAGAGATAGGCTTATTTTTGAAAGTCACTTGTGGTCGTTGGCTTGTCTTGTTGCGATCCTTGGAATTTCCATTTCCTCATATGAATGATTCTTGACTTTTTCGAGTTCGACATGGTGCGATTCCCATTGGTTTATTCCTTTTGCACGCTTAAGAACCGAGCACTTCAAGAAAGGCAAGATGGAGGTATTACTTGTTTAAGTAATTCTCTTGATTTACGTTGATCTCTTTCGATTGTCTTGACTTGAGCATTTTCTTAACATCCCCGGCGACTCGAGTCGACTTCCAATCATTGGATGACTCTTCCGTCACTTCAATCTTGAGACTTGGCTATCTTGAGTTGACTTGATTACTTTACTCACCGTGCATCTCGATTGTACCTTGATCGAGTTCTGTCTTCTCTTCTTTTTGCCACACTCACCGCCTCACAATGTGAGTCTTCTTTGTCTCTAGTTGACTTCTTGCATGTTTAGGCATGGCTGACTTGACTCAGCTCGACCAGCCCTATCTATTACAATGCAATTTACAACAAAAATGGGGTTCCAACTTCTATTCTATGTTTTACATGGCATTCATCAAAATCTACAAAATAATTTCCCAACAATGTCCACCTTTTTGATGATGCCAAAACTTAAAACATTCATACAATTATTTAACAACAAAGATACATACAGACAAATGTAGAACCACAGAATGTATGTTTAGAATCGATCTTTTATTGATCATAACATTCTTGTTCTTTACATAGTTGTTTACAGAGTGTATAAGAGCTTAAGCCAAAAAAAATGTATCAGAGCTTAAACGGGGCTTAGACTAACCATGCTGTTCTATATCTACTCACGTATAGAAATTGCATAATTTTATTCAATGAACAGAAGACTTACGTAAAGTGTATTTACATAGTAAAATACATGAAGGGGTGGACAACAACACTTCATCTCCTTCGCTGCCTCCTTCTTTCATCTTCTTCAGCTCTGTCATCTTCTGACCTTTTTCTCTTTTTCTCATCTTCAGTCTTCTTCTTCTTTTCATACGCCATTCTGGCAGCTTCATCTCTTCTTAGTTTTTCTTGTCTTTCCTCCCACAGTTGAGTTTGTCTTTTGTTTTCTTCTTCATTCTCTTAACATACTCAGCATTGTTCTTTGCCACTTGCAGGTTGGCTATTTCGTCAAATCCAAATTGAGATCCCTCATTTTTTGCCGGATCTATGTACTCAATGTTTTTGGCGAGTTCTAGGTCCGAAACCTCTTCCTCCACCATCGCTTCTTCCTCTGCCTGCGGGCGTGTATTGTATCTTGAGGCCTTTTCCCAGGTGAGTGACCAACAGAGCGATGCCAAAGTGGTTTGTCTTTGCTCGTCGCCTTCTTCACATAGTGTTAGACCTTTTTCCCAAGACAAATCCCAGGCTTGAGCCATGGACATGTTTGCGAAATAACTGTTGGGAAATTTATTGTTTAGATTTTGATGAATGCCATGTAAAACTTAGAATAGGAAGTTGGCATCCCATTTTTGTTGTAAACTTGCATTGTAATAAATAGGGCTTGTCAAGGCTGAGTTAAGTCGGCTATGCCTAAACATGCAAGAAGACAACCGGAGACTAGACGGAAGACTCATTGCAAGACAACCGAGTATGGCAAAGAAGAGAAGACGAACTCGATTGAAGGAGCGGTGAGATGCGGTGAGTAGAGTATCATCAAGTCAACTCAAGATAGACAAGTCTCAAG
This sequence comes from Rehmannia glutinosa, assembly GCA_016081115.2. Taxonomy (NCBI): domain Eukaryota; kingdom Viridiplantae; phylum Streptophyta; class Magnoliopsida; order Lamiales; family Orobanchaceae; genus Rehmannia; species Rehmannia glutinosa. Next base: position 69,200,303 of record CM071924.1, on the reverse strand, counting down.
TTGAGTGACAAAGAGTCATCCATGATTGGAAGGCGACTCTAAGTCACCTAGGGAAAGCAAGGAAATGCGGTCAAATAAGTCGAGATAATCGGAAGAGATCCGTTGCACAAAAATCAAGGGAATTACTTAAACAACTAATACCTCCATACTACCTTTCTCGAAGTGCTCAATCCCGAATGCAAAAGGAATAAACCAATGGGAAGCACTTACCGCACCATGTCGAACTAAAAAAGTCAAGAACAATTCATACGAGGAAGTGGCAATTCCAAGGATCGCAACAAGACAAGCCAACGTTAAGAAAAGCTATATCTCAGTAACCAAAAATATTCTCAAATCATTCAAGATTAATCCTCAAGCCTACATTACGAAGAAAATCAATCCAACACTCACCGTGAAGGAAAGATAACTTCAATCGGTTGAAGAGGAAATTGTTGAAGAATCAAGGGGTCTACATTCCACGGAGGATTGTAGGAAGGTTCAAGGTCGAACCGATCTCAAGTTGTTGGAGGGATTCGTGATCAAATCCAAGAAGCTTGAGCAAGTGGGTCTGTATAGTAGCAAGGCAACCGCCTGTGAAGAAGCTCGAGTCGCAAGGAGCCGATGTGTGACCAAGGCATCTCCAGACCGAGTCCCAAAGGATCAAGTCACCGTGTGATCAAGACTTGTATCGAAACCACTGTTAACTCGTATATTGATCAATACTTAGTGGATTCCTCCAGAGTTGGAGAAGAGAGGAGTAGAAGAATTACCCCATCTTCGAACCTCTATAAAAACTTATTGTGTCATTTACATTTCAAACTTTAATTTCTCGCATCTTATTGTTATCTCAGATAAATTTGCTATCCAATTGATAATCAACTCGAGTGCTAAAATCAAGTATTAAAATAAACTTAACCAAATTCAAGGGTGTTAAGTCTTCCAATAAAACAAATCACAATCGAGTTAAGTCTTTAGTCAAAAGAGCCGAGTTATTCTATCAACGTTCGATCAGTGATCATTGAGTGACTAACTCTGTTGATTAACTAACTTAGTTGTCCATCAAGACACAACTCGTGAAGTATTAAATCTAAATATTTAAAAGGACTAATTTGAAAAATTGGTAAGGTTTACTCAACCCCCTTTCTAAACCTTACACTCACACCCCTTGGGACCTACACCAACCTATGGAGTTTGGAGGCGAAGGTGAGAAACAAGCTAAACAGTAGAGTGAAGTTAACGACGCTCAGACGGTCTCAGCTGAGACTTCAACTGCACTGAAGGCCGATGACGATGCTGATGCAACTAAGGCACATGTTGGAAATGAGGCCATGGGAGTTGAGACTCCTGGCCCTAAAAGTGCAATCCTAGGAGTTGAGACTCCGACAGATGCCACCGAAGACCCTAAGCGAATCAGTCTGGCTGAAGGAGATTCGCCAAGACCCGATGTGGTTGAGACAAGGCCCTCCAGTGGTTGAGACCGCTGAGGGTGTAAAAGGCCCAAAGGAGATTGAGACTTCCTTGGGTAAAGAAGCTGTAAATGAGCCAACTCCTCATGTAGAGGCAACTGATGAAGAAGAAGAAATCAGCGCCCTTCGTGATTCGCATGAACATGTTAATATTGAATTCCTAGAATCCGAAGATGAAGCTGAGTCCACCCCTGTTGATGAATCTAATAAGGACACAACTGAGGATGCTCAAGCCACTCAAAATGAAGCTAGTGATAAAGCTGCTCCGATGAGATTCGTATTGGTTGATGGGACACCCCCAATGGCACCATCACACTCCGATGAAGCTGATAAGTCCGCCGAGGACCAGACTACTCATAATGAAGCCCCAACTGATACCGAGGAAGCTATTAAGACAGTTGAGCAGGTTCACACAACTGCTCAAGCTGAAAATCAATCACCTCAGTAGGCTAACACTGCTGCTCCATATGCCGATGAAGCTGGATCAGCTGAGGCAAGTTGAGCTAAAGAAATTCGGAAAGAGAAGAAAAGGCTCCACAAGCTGAAGGTGTGGAAATACCTATTTACCTTTATAATTTATTCAAGAATATATTTCCGTTTGAAGCCTGAGTACCCATTGAAGCTGAATCAACTGCGGAACAAGCCAAGTACACCGTCCACGTCCCACCAGAAGAATGTGGAACTCCAGCTGATACAACAATGGTGCTTATCGATTTTGACTTTGATGTAGTATGGCTAGAGGATGAGTCATCTTTGACAGCCAACTTCCGAAAATCGTTTAAGGCCATCTGTGCTGAGTTCGAGAAAATAGAGCATGGCGTTGCATCATTAGACCAAATGCTAGATAATCATGATGCCAACATCACTAGAGACATTCGCGGCGTTGTTCTAAGAATTTGAGAATGGGTTGTACAAACACTGGCTTTGAGAGGAGAGCAAGGCCGCTACTTTAAGTCCCTATTCACAGAATTAGTGGTCTGGAGCTCCGATAATCTCAAGTTCCAGCAGAGGCAAATGGACCACATTATAAGGATAGAGGAATCTCATAAGTTAGACATGGAGTTACTCAAGCTGCAACACAAGAATGAAATTGCCAGATTGGAGACTAACTTGAGTCAACAGATTCAAGTTCTTTAAACATAAATGAAGCTGATGGCAGCTGAGTTGAAGGCTATGCGGTCTGAGTTCCGAACAACCTACTCCAAGTCACATGACAAATATGATGCAACCAACAGCAGACTTGATTGTTAGATAAATGTTTTTATCAAGATTTTGATGATTTTGTTTAAATGAGTTTTTATACCAAAACAATGTTTTTATATGTTGTCCAAATACTACTAAATGATTTAAAATGTTTTTGCTAATTTTTGGAGTATTTCTTAGAGTTTTTAATTTGATTAAAATTGGACAACACTTTTGATGATTTTGTTTATATTGGTTTTTACACCAAAACTATGTTTATAAATGTTGTCCAAATACTCCCAAATGATTCAAAATGTTTTTACTAATTTTTTGGTGTATTTCTTGAAGTTTATTTTTGAAAAAAAAATCGGATAACATTTCAAATTGGAGGTCGACCGGTCGCCCAAATGGTCGACCTGTACCTAAAGAAAAGAAAACACGAAATAGAACTTTCTGACCTGAAAAATGGAGCAGGGGGACCGGTCCATGGGAGGGCCGGCCGGTCGCACCCCTGGGCGACCGGTCGACCCCCCATCCGACCGGTCGCACCCCCCTGCAACCCCTACCTGGATCGCACTATTTTTTTCAAACGGTCGAAATCTTCAACAGGGCAACCGGTCACCCTATGCTATTTTGTGATATCGATTCCAACCGCGTAACTGTGACAGAAGATTTGCTTTTCTATTTTGTACAATATTTCTACATCTTGTGATCTTCTTTTTGTAGACAAAAGTGAAGATAGAAGAGCCTATGTTGGGAGCCTATGTTGGTGAAGCTTCCCTATAAATAAAGGATGGATTGAAGACACAAGACACAACAACACAAGCAAATTCACAACAAGAAATCTGCAAATTTCCAAGCTTTCATATTCAACACTCTTGTTGTATTTATAGCCTAAGGATTTCACTTTCACATCTTGAGGTCTAGGCTTTATTTCTTGATTACACTTGCACTCAAATTGTAATATTCATTATTGAGTTGTAATCTTGATTTTTGTCATCATTCAACACAAGACATCCTTGTGAGTATTCTTGTGGAAAGAATACACTTGGGTGATCTAGGTGATAGGTGTTTCAAGAGTGTGGTGCTCTTGAGGTGTTGAAGAATTTGGTATTCTTCAAGATTGAAGATTGTGGTGATCTTGAAAGGTGGTGAAGGAAGATTGTGGTAATCTTCAAATGGAGATTGTGGTAATCTCCAAAGGTGGTGTTGAAGAAGAGTGTGGTGCTCTTCAAGGTGTTGTAAGTTGAATTTGTATTAATTGTGGTAATTAATAAAATTTTTTTCTTTTTGAAATCCATCCCGGATATACTGGGGTGGTAGAGGATTAGGCCCTAGGTGGGTTGAACCTCTTTAAATCGATGCGTGTTGTTTACTTCTCGCACCTTTATTATTGTCTTGGTGTATTTGTTTCGAAAAAGAGGGCATAATCGAAAAGATGGAGATAATCTATTCACCCCCTCTAGATTATTGTAGCCGCTTGGACTTACAAGTGGTATCAGAGCCAAACTCTTTGGCAAGCTCGTTTCATATCGCGAGTGAAGAGAAACGATCGTCGGCTACGAACGAAGCTTACCTTACCGGCGCCTCCACCACCAAGCTACCACTTTTCGATTCCAAAAAATTTACATTTTGGAAAGAAAGAATGGAATGCTATCTACAAGGTTGCGGGTTCGATATTTGGAACACGGTCATAAATGAAGAATCCATTCCAATGATGAACACACCACACAAAGGCCTCAAAGAGCTCAATGATGAAGAGAAGAAAATCATATCTTTAAATGGTAAAGCTCTTAATGTTATTTATTGTTCACTTACCATTTTGGAATATGATCATATTGTAGGAATTAAATCGGCTCATGAAGTATGGAGAAAATTAGAAGAAGTATATGCAAATGAAAGGAGCCACTCAAAAGCATCTACTTCTCAAATGGATACAAATCCAACATGGGATGAGCTTCCTACAACTTCCGACGTCGATGATAACGAACGATGTCTTATGGGCTTTGAAGAAGAAAATGAGGTAAGTTCTAAACCCTCCACTTCTTATGATAATGTATTACAAGATGATTATAGTGATTTGCAAAATGATTTTGATGAGCTTCAAAATGAATTCCAAAGTTTACTTGTTAAATACAAAAATTTGAAAAAGGAATTCAATATTTTAAAAATTGATAAGGATAATTTATTTTCCTCTTATGAATCACTTTCATGTGATCACACCACCACACTTGACAAGGTTAGAAACTTGAAAAAGAAAATAGTACTCTTGTTAAGGATGTTAATTGCATGAAAAATGATTTATCAAAATCCAACTTGAGTACCAATAAAATGACCGATATTATTGATGTTCATAGTTGTGATAATTTGAAACAAGGACTTGATCATAAGCCTAGTGTTGTTAATTTTGTGAAAAGAAATCAAGTCCCTATGCATGTTGGTCATTATGCTCCCAAAATTACTACTTGTTTTTATTGTGGTAAAACGGGTCACACGGTTAATACTTGTCGGGCTAGAAATAGCTCTAATTATTATTGGAGACCTAAAAGTCTCAAAGCTAATTCCAAAGGACCCAAACACTTGAGGGTACCACAAAACAATGTCTATTAGGTACCCGGCGTAATAATAAAGGAAAATTCATACCGCTAAAGATATCAAATGCCCGTGTCATTTGATCAAAGGAGAATACACCATCACGATAAATTTCCAAGAAGAGGATATAATCAAAAATGGGAAGTACATAATCCTTGGAAATGGCAAAGTCATCATCAACAAGATGATTTTCAAAGAAGAAGACACTATCAAAAATGGGAAGGACAAAACTCTAGAAATGGGCAAAATTGGAGAAGGCATCATCAACAAGATGATTTCTCAAGAGGAAGATACTACCAACAAAGGGAGAGACACAACCCGTGGAAATGGCGAAATTGGTAAACCATATCTCTCCATTTAAATATGCATTTTATTTTGTTAATTATGCATGTTTTTATTTGTGCAAAAGAGTTTTCAAATATTTTTTTAAATTAAGGTCTTCAATATATATTTGTGTTTTTAAAATATTTTGAAAAGGAGACCTTGTATGATGATTTTATAAACTCTTGTGTTTTTCTTAGAACTTGTATGTTCATTATCTCTTATGATTTTTTAAAGCATAATATAATTGTGATATCTTTTATTGCTTTAGCCTACACTTCTATTACTATGTTTTTGGGCAAAATTTGTTTTAAGAATTGTGTAGGATTTATATATCTTCATCAATGGTTATCTACTCATTATTTAGAGAGACATAAACTATCGAGGTACGTTTTTCATTGTTATTCATCTCATAGACTCGATATATTTTTGTCATATGCCTATGTGCTTGATTTTCAGATATTTCATAGTATTTCATACAAATGCCATTAAGAGGATTATTTCGAATTTTTGAAAGGCACTATTCATTAAAGCTTGTTTTATCCTAGACTTGTAAAGGATTATATTTTATTTTGATAAAACATTCGATTTTTAATCATGCACTTGATTGCACATATTTATATACTCTTGTTCAAATACTTCTTTCAAATGAAGTCTCAACTATATGCTCTCGGACTTTCAAAAATTTCAAAAGAGACCTTATATAGCTTTCTAAGCATATTTGAACTTGCATGTTTTTTTTTAAACTCTTGATGATTTTTCCTAAAGCATAGTATGTGTTACTTATTATAGTGTCTCAATGATTCAATATTACTATGCTCTTGTGCAAGATATCTTGTTAAGACTTTGCATATTTAGTAGCTATTTGCATTTTACTTATCCATTTTTGTTTTAAGAAAATTTCAAGCTTTACCAAATGGATGTTAAATCCAATTTTCTAAATGGTTTTATTCAAATATAAGTTTAAAATTTTAGGCCAAATGATTTTTATAAAAGGCCTTGTACGGTTGATAGACTTAGCTATTTTTGCAAAATGATTTTACAAAAGGTAAAGTTGTTACTACACTTTTTGTTTTTGAAAAAGGGCAAGATTGCTTATTAGTGCAAATTTATGTTGATGATATTATTTTTGGTGCTACTAATGAATCCTTGTGCAAGAAATTTTCTAAGTTAATGCAAGGTGAATTTGAAATAAGCATGATGGGGGAGCTCAACTTCTTCCTTGGATTTCAAGTTAAGCAATGCCAAGAAGGAATTTATATTTCTCAATCAAAATATACAAAGGAACTTTTGAAGAAATTTGGCATTAAAGAAGGAAGAACCGTCTCTACCCCAATGGCAACAAACGTCAAGATTGACAAAGATGAAAAAGGCAAGTCGGTTGATGAATCCAAATATAGAGGTATGATTGGTAGTTTACTTTATTTAACCGCAAGTAGACCGGACATTCTTCATGCCGTATGCCTATGTGCTCGTTTTCAAAGCAATCCCAAAGAATCTCATATGAGTGCCGTTAAAAGGATTTTTCGATATTTGAAAGGCACTATTCAATATGGTTTATTCTATCCAAAGAATGAAAAATTTTCTCTTAAAGGTTATAGTGATTCGGATTATGCGGGAAATATTGATGATCGGAAAAGTACTTCCGGATCATTTCAATTTTTAGGCGATTGCCTAGTTTCTTGGTTTTCAAAGAAGCAAAACTGTGTTTCTCTTTCAATGGCCGGAGCCGAATATATTTCCGCGGCATTTTGTTGTACACAACTTCTTTGGATGAAACAAACCTTAGCAGATTATAAATGTTCTTTTGAAAGTGTTCCTATCTTTTGTGATAATATATCCGCTATAAACATTGCTCAAAACCCGGTTCATCATAACCGTACTAAACATATTGAGATTCGACATCATTTTCTAAGGGATTGTGTTTCAAAACAAAAAATTGAGATATCTTTTGTACCATGTCAAGACCAATTAGCGGACATCTTTACAAAACCGCTATCTTCCGAGACTTTTGCATCAATACGAGCTCGATTAGGCATAATGCATATTGAATGAAGCTTACATTTGCATTTTGCACGTTTTTAAAACTTAGGATCGAAAAATCGGATTTTTGGTTGAAAATTCGGATTTTGGAAAAACTGACAGACAGTGGGCTGAAAGGGTTGAGGGCAACCGGTCGCCCTCAACGTCGACCGGTCGCCCTCAACCTCGACCGGTCACCCTAGGCTATAATTTGGATTAAAACCGTTCTGTCTTCAGCATTCTTCATTTTAACTTATTTTGGCCATATTTCGTCCCCTTTGCTAAAATCACACAAATTTCACTTCAAATTTGTTTTATTGCATATGTTTTATATTTTGGACTTCATTAAGCTCGATTATCATCATCATTGCTCATCTTTACCGAATAAATGGTAAGAATTCTACTCCATTTGCTCAATTGGGTTGAACCCTTGAGATTTTGACTTATTTGCACAATTCTTGATGCTACTTTCATATAAATGTGATGAGCTTAATATTTATGATGTATTGAATGTTGTTTGAACTGAATTGGTGATGAAAATTTTTGGCTTAAATGAATTTCAAAGGCGTTATATACTTCTAGTTTTATTCGACGCACGCCAAGTGTTCGACAAAATGTTTCAATAAAAGATTCATCACCAACATGATTTTCTTGATTTGAAAAGTCTTATAAGTTTATAGAGATCATGTTTTATCAATCAAATGAGCTTTTGCAAGTCAATTGATCAATCTTTCCCTTTTATTTGGAATTTAAGCTTCTATTTTCAAAACGCTCGATAAATCGATAAATTTGCGCACTTTGATATGAATATATGATGTTTTTATCGTGCTAACATTTTTTTTGATGATTCCAAAGGGGGAGAAACAGGAAAATGCTCATACGCTCAAAGAAGCGAAAATAAGCTTGCAAGAAAAGCTATAAGCTAGGGCTCTTAAAAGCCATAAGCTGTGAATATTGCTTAGTCCATTTGATGTATTGTGGACTTTTATGCTTGACTAATGATGTTTTGAGACAGGGGGAGCTTATAAGCTCATGGAATTCAAGCTTAAGTTGTAAAAGCTAAGCTTTTAGTTTTTAGTTGTTGCTTGTTCTTGATATGGATATTGAAAGGGGGAGCTTGTGCAAAAATGATTTTGAAAAATCTTTGCTCCTATCCTTGTGTGTTTGTACTTATGATGAATCTTGCTTGCAATGGTTGATGTTTTAAGACCGGAAAATTGGTTTTGTTTTAAAATCAACTTCCTAAAATTGTTTTGGTTTGTAATCATCAAAAAGGGGGAGTTTGTTAGATAAATGTTTTTATCAAGATTTTGATGATTTTTTTAAATGAGTTTTTATACCAAAACAATGTTTTTATATGTTGTCCAAATACTACTAAATGATTTAAAATTATTTTTGCTAATTTTTGGAGTATTTCTTAGAGTTTTTAATTTGATTAAAATTGGACAACACTTTTGATGATTTTGTTTATATTGGTTTTTACACCAAAACTATGTTTTTACTAATTTTTTGGAGTATTTCTTGAAGTTTATTTTTGAAAAAAAAATCGAACAACATTTCAAATTGGAGGTCGACCGGTCGCCCAAATGGTCGACATTGCACAAGAAAAGAAAACACGAAACAAAACTTTCGACCGAAAAATGGAGCGGGGACCGGTCCGAGGAGGGCCGGCCGGTCGCATCCCGGGCGCACGGCCGACCCCCTCCGACCGTCGCACCCCCAACCCCTACCTGGATCGCACTATTTTTTTCAAACGGTCGAAATCTTCAATAGGGCAACCGGTCGCTCTATGCTATTTTGTGATAGCAGAATTCCAACCGTTGCAATCTGTGACAGCAAGATTTGCTTTTCTATTTTGTACAATATTTCTACATCTTGTGATCTTCTTTTTGTAGACAAAAGTGAAGATAGAGGAGCCTATGTTGGTGAAGCTTCCCTATAAATAAAGGATGAATTGAAGACACAAGACACAACAACACAAGCAAATTCACAACAAGAAATCTGCAAATTTCCAAGCTTTCATATTCAACACTCTTGTTGTATTTATAGCCTAAGGATTTCACTTTCACATCTTGAGGTCTAGGCTTTATTTCTTGATTACACTTGCACTCAAATTGTAATATTCATTATTGAGTTGTAATCTTGATTTTTGTCATCATTCAACACAAGACATCCTTGTGAGTATTCTTGTGGAAAGAATACACTTTGGTGATCTAGGTGATAGGTGTTTCAAGAGTGTGGTGCTCTTGAGGTGTTGAAGAATTTGGTATTCTTCAAGATTGAAGATTGTGGTGATCTTCAAAGGTGGTGAAGGAAGATTGTGGTAATCTTCAAAGGGAGATTGTGGTAATCTCCAAAGGTGGTGTTGAAGAAGAGTGTGGTGCTCTTCAAGGTGTTGTAAGTTGAATTTGTATTAATTGTGGTAATTAATAAAATTTTTTTCTTTTTGAAATCCATCCCGGATATACTGGGGTGGTAGAGGATTAGGCCCTAGGTGGGTTGAACCTCTTTAAATCGACGCGTGTTGTTTACTTCTCGCACCTTTATTATTGTCTTGGCGTATTTGTTTCGAAAAAGAGGGCATAATCGAAAAGATGGAGATAATCTATTCACCCCCCCTCTAGATTATCGTAGCCGCTTGGACTTACATTGATTTCATCCTAAGTGGTACGTTTCCTGGCCTACCTTACCTTTTGGTGATGATGTCAAAAAGGTGGAAGAGGTGAGGTAACTGAAGGAAGGTCAAGGGAGTTATAAGGAGGAAAAGAAAGGGGAAGCAAGTAAGGGAGAAGGAAGCTTTGTGAAGAAACCCCCATTAAAAATAATGCTTGCTAAGACCACACTGCAAGGAGATGTAACAGCTTCAATTCTCACCGACTACCTAAAGAGCTGAGTCTAGAAGAGAAAACTGAGATGGAAGTTAAGGAATCAAGAAAATCCATCGAAGCTGAGTTTGAAAAGGTAGCTGAGAAGCACAGTGAGCGCATTAGGGACATCAGGACAAGGTATGATGGTCCCCCAACAGGACTATTAAAGGATTCCCCAGCAATTAAACCTCCCAGAGAAATCACAATGCCCGATGCTGGATCTGAGCCCAGATCACTAGAGGAATTTCAAACTCTAGATGCAGAAGGCTATTTCAAGAACTTGACTCTACCACAGGCGTGGGACTTGTACTGGGATAAGGGCCTTGACTTGTGTAAATCAGCTGACAAGCAACAGAGTTCCAGCAGTCACTCAGCTAGAAAGGCACCAGTGCAGTACACTCCCAGAGTAGGAGTTGAGTCAACAAGAGGAAGGGGAAGGTCTGGAAGTAATGGGAGAGACAGAAGCACTCAACCACATCCAAGACCACAAGACGTAAGGTACATTGATCCAGACAAGAAAGGGATCAATTACTGGGTTGGGTATGATCATCTTGCCAATTTATAAGTGATGCTCAAGAATGAGGAAGTTGTGAGAAGGCAAGAAGCAGAGAATGAAAGAGTTACGCGCGAATGGGAGGAGAGTCAGCGTAGGGATGACCCTGCTGCTAGGCACGCATATGAGAAGAAAGAGAGGGAAGAGGAAGAGAGGAAAAGGAAAAGAGCAGAGGAAGATAATGGGAGAGCTGAAGATGAAGAGAGAAGAAAGAAGGAGCCAAGGTGTTGATGGCAGCTGCAACCCCTTCATGTATTTTACTTAATTGTAAATACATAGTTGTAAGTATTCTGTAATAAAGCTCAGATACCTGTTGCAAATTTGTAACTTTGCTCTGATACATGTTGAAAATCAAATGTATGTAAAAGCTCTGATACAGTGTATAGAGTACATTTCGTAAACAGTTTTTTAAAGGACAAGAAGGCTATGATCAATAAAATTGACATATTCAAAGCATACATTCTTTGTTACTACACTGCTTGTGTTTGCTGTATTTTTTATTTAAGTTTTGGCATCATCAAAAAGGGGGAAATTGTTAGGAAATTTATTATTAGATTTTGATGATACCATGTAAAACATAGAATGGGAAGTTGGCACCCCATTTTCCTTGTATTTCTATTTTGTAATAAATAAGACTGCATGAGCTGAGTGAAGTCAGCTATGTTGAAGAATACAAGGAGTCAACTGAAGACTGAAGTGAAGACCCAGCTGTGTGTCAACTGAGTGCAGTCAAGATGAAAGGCAAAGACTCGACTGAAGGAGATCCAGCTGAGGAACAACTGTGTAAAGATTGAAGGAGCAACGTCAAGTCAGTAAAGAGCCAAGTCTACCAGTTGAACTGACAGTTGAGTCTTTCCTGAATGGATGGAGCAAACTCAAATCAAAGGAGTAAAGACAGCTGTCAAGTCAAGTCGACTGACATTATCCATTAGACGGAAGTCAAGGATATAACTCGATATAGTAATAAGTCGAAGTTGGCCTATCTTAAAGTGTTTGGCCCAGAAACGTGCAAAAGAAATTAATCAATGGGAAGCACTGAAACTTGTGTCAGGACCTGAAAAGCTGCAAAGTTATTTAATACTAGGAAGGGTCTCCATTCTAATGCTGCAGATCAAGAAAAGACAAGCCAATGAACAAGAAAGTGTCATTTGAAAATGGCATATCTCTTCAACGGGCAAATTTTCAAATGAGCACTATAAAAGACTGAGGAAGCAATAGAGAGAAGTACGAATGACACATGAGAGATCAAACATTCTAAGCAACTAAAAGAAAGCAATATCTACAAATATTCTCTCAAGCTTATCAAGAAATTCATAAAGTCTAAAATTCGAAGGAACTCGATCCAAAACACTCTGTGAAGGAAAGAATACTTCAATCAGTTGAAGAGGAAAACGTTTTAAGAACAAAAAGGGGTCTACTCTCCAAGTTGAAGGAGTTGTAGTAAGGTTCAAGGTCGAACCAGAAGTTTCAAGCTCGTTGGAAGGCTGTGTGATCAATTCCAAAGGTTTGAAGAGAGCTGAAGTAGCAAAGCAGCTGTCTTGTGAAGAGGCTGAGTCGCAGGAGAAGCCAGCTGTGTGATCAAGGTTGTCTCTAGACTGAAGAACTACTTTGTAACCTGATCTGTTACTTAGTGGAATCCTCCAGGAGTTGGAGAAGAGTGGATTAAAGGAATTACCCCATCCTCGAACCACTATAAAATTTACTTATGTTATTTACTTACATCACTTTACTTTCTTGCATACATTTATATTTGTTGTTAAGTTAAATTACCAACCCAGCTGATAATAACATTGCTAAAAACAAATGTTAAAAATGTGTTTAAAATTTTCAAGGGTGTTAAGTCTTCCGCTGTATAAAATAAAATCAACTAAAAGTTAAGTTAGGTAGTAAGCGACTAAGTTATACTATAAACAAATTTCACTCGTCAGTCCGGTGAGTGGGTAACTTTGCTGTAGTAAGCCAACCTAGCTGTCCCCCAAGGACTTAGCTGATTTGAGTCAACTCTGTTGAAATATTTTAAAAAAACTAAAAAGTGAAAAGTTGGTAAGGTTTATTCAGCCCCGCCTTTTAAACCTTACACCACAGCCCTTGGGACCTACATATAGCGACCGGTCGCTATGTATAAAATTCGAAAGTTTAAACCGTTGGATCAAGATTTGATACAGGTTGCTATAATGGGCAACTGGTCTCTATGTATAGCGACCGATCGATGTACCATGGTGACCGGTTGCCATGGATAGCGACCGATTGCTATTGAAACAGAGAAGAAAATACAATTTTTCGCAAACATTCAGGTACTAGTCGCTCTAGTAAGGCGACCGGTCGCTATAGACACATAGATTTCTCTGTTTTTTGATAAACTTGGAAAACATACAGGTATCGGTCGCTCTCTATAGCGACCGGTCGCCCCCAATACAGGGAATTCTCTGTTTTTTGAAAATTTTGAAAATCTTTCAGGTACCGGTTGCTCGGTCGCCCTTAATACCGAGAATGGTCCGTATTTTGAAAACAATAGATTTCAAGCAATACTTCATAAACTTAGGATTGAATACACTAGAATACTTGAAATATTTTGATAGCTTTTAAAAATATTATTTTGGTTTATAAATATGTGAAATCATCAAAATCAAAAATAACTTTGTTCTAACAAACTCACCATTTTTGATTATTTCAACCCAAAATAATTTTTGAAAGGGAGATTTTTAGAAAAGAGTTTTCCGATCAAACGTTTAATCTATCCGTTGTGAGCAATACTTCTCAAAGCAATATACACAAGTGATTATAAGACAAAAATAAGCTAAGTAGCTAAAGTAAAAAGCTTTTAAATCTCCCATTATAAATATGCCAAGTAAACAATATGCATAAGGCAAAGTATAAAATGCTTCATAGCTAATAGCTTGTTAAGCTTAGCCTTTTAAAAGCTTAAAACCTCAAGAGTTCAAAAGGTCAAAAGCTCTCCCTGTCAATGTTAGCATAAAAATACATAATGCTCAACAAATACTACATTATCAAGAAAAACAAAGCCCAATCAACTTATAGCTTATATCAATAAGCTTTTAGCTTATACACCTTTACCAAACTTCACCAAAGATTATACCATTTGAGATTTTTAGCTCAAGAAATTAAACCATTGAGCTTCTTAGTTTATGCATTCTTTCTCTCTCTTTGAAATCATCAAAAAGAACATTAGGATGAGAAAAATTTAAGGAAAAATCATAAATATATATATATATATATATATATATTCAAGAAGCGCATAAAGTAGGAATTGGGTGCAATATCCAAAATGTAAACAACTTCATATGAGTCCAAGATTAAAGAAAATGACAGAAAACAAGATCTATCCTCGTCCGAGGACAAGCATGCGGTGGGAAGGAGATATTTGATGAACTTCTTGAGTTTTTCAACTGATTTCTTGAGCTTGCTATTTTCTCTTTCAAGTTCTTCATAGCCCCTCTTAAGCTCATCGTAGTCCTCTTGATATCTTTCATTTAGTTAACCAATCTTTTCATCATACCCATATGGACTCTCATCCCCATCATGATCATCAGTGTCGGTATTATCCTCCGGAGCATTGTGATACCCTCATGCTGCTAAATTTTCCGCCTTAACATCATTAAAAATATCATCCGGAACTTGGGAAGTGGAGGCTCTAGCACGACCTCTTACCGACTTAGTAGGACGTTTTTGCATATTTGTACCCATCCGAAGCATTTGTTGAATATTGTCATTATCAAAATCATTTCTAATGACTTCGGAGTTAAGCTCGCTAGGCGGAAGACCAGATTGGAGAAGCATCTTGCAAATCAAATTACCCAATACAAATTGCTTAGAGCCTAAAGTAATAGTACCAATCAAGCACTGGATAAAAAACAACCCCATAATTTACCAATTCACCCATTTTGATCTTGTAGGTAAAAAAAAATCCATATTGCTTGGTAATTTAACTGATCCACAAACAAAATATGAGATAATTAGACAAATAATACGAAGCTCATCTGTCATAGATTGTGTCGTGAATTTCGGCATAACCCTTAAAATGGTTTTCACCTCCTCTAAAGAAAAACCTAACTTCCTTTCATCCCAATGAATCCAAGATATATAATCCCAACCAACTTCCCTCACACCAAGTAATCTACAAAACTCATTAGGGGTCCAATGGAAATGACGCCCTTTCACAAATAAATTTAAAGCCACCGGCTTATGGACACCGTCAAATTTAATCCACATATTTGCATAGAAATACTTGATCACCTCATCATCATACATAATAAAAGGGTGATCCCACAAATACATCCAACCTTGAGTTTTAAAAAATTCACAAATACTAGGAAAAACATTTGAAAACATCCCAAACTGACAAATCTTAGTCCGTTTAATTTGTTTATTCCATATATTCAGATCATCATAAAATAATTCGGCATACTTATCAATAAACAATAAAGAATTGGAACCACTCGGAGCTAAGGATAAAAGAGATTCTTACTTTTGAACCATTTGACATTGCCTTTTACTTGTGTCTACTAGCAGTTAAGAAAAGTACGCTACCAATCATACCCCAATATTTGGTTTTGTTAACCGGTTTACCTTTTTCATCCTTGTCAGGTTTGATATTTGTTTCCATTGGTGTTGATACGGTTCTTCCTTCTTCAATTCCAAATTTCTTTAGAAGTTCCTTTGTGTATTTGGATTGAGAGATATATATCCATTCTTGACATAGTTTGATTTGAAGTCCAAGGAAGAAATTGAGTTAACCCATCATACTCATTTCAAATTCACATTGCATAAGATTAGAGAAATTCTTGCACAAAAATTCATAAGCCGCACCAAAAATAATATCATCAACATATATTTAAACTAGAAGGCTAACTTGACATTTTTAAAAATAAAAAAGAGTAGTATCAACTTTACCTCTTGTAAAACCATTTTCTAAAAGGAAAGAACTTAGTCTGTCATACCATGCTCTGGGTGCTTGTTTGAGACCATATATTTATAGACATCATTAGGTCTTGAAATGTTTTCAAACCCCGGAGGTTATTTGACATAGACTTCTTATTGAATAAAACCATTTAAGAATGCAGATTTAACATCCATTTGGTAAAGTATAAAATATTTGAAACAAGAATAAGCAAGTAAAATACGAATAGCATCTTAACATGCTATGGGTGCAAAAGTTTGATCAAAATCAATACCTTCTTCTTGACAATAACCTTGAGCTACAATCCTTGCATTATTTCGAATGATGTTACATTGATCGTCAACTTGTTCCAAAATATCCATTTTGTTCCGATGATAATGTGAGATGGAGGACGCGTTACAAGTTCCCAAACTTCATTTCTTTCAAATTGATTTAGCTCTTCTTGCATTTCTAGATACCAATCTTCATATTCAATTGCTTCCTTTGCATTTTTAGGCTCTTTTTGAGACATTAGAGCTTTTTCGGCAAGTTTTCTTCTTGTCATGACGTTGTCAAGTGGATCCCCAATAATTAGATCTTTAGGATGGTCTTCTTTGAATTATAATGCCACGGGAAGATTTGAAGTGTTACCTCTTTCTTCTTGTTGAACATTTGTTGAAGAAGAGGGTTGGTCATTTCAGTAATGTTTGGAATAATTGGTTCTCCATAATTTTCATCATCACTATCTTCACTTGAGATTGTTTGAATATCGGAGACTTCATTGAATTCGACGTATATAGAATCTTCGATTACCAAGCTTGTTTTGTTGTATACTCGGTATGCTTTTCTTTTGGTCGAGTACCCAATAAAAATCCCTTCATCGACCTTGGGATCAGGTTTGTCCAAACAATCCTTGGTGTATGAAACATTTGCAACCAAATATCTTGAAGTAACTAATATTTGGCGTTCTTCCTTTCCAAAGCTCATATGGAGTTTTATATAAGTTTGGCCGAAGATATACTCGGTTTACCACATAGCAAGCGGTGTTTATGGCTTTGGCCCAAAAATATTTTCGAAGTGAAAATTCATTGATCAGTGACCAACACATTTCTTGTAGAGTTTGGTTTTTCCTTTCGGCTGCACCATTTGGTTGAGGCGTTCTAGGAGCCAAGAAATTATGAGCATATCTTTTGATTTCACATAGAACTCTAAACTTACCATCAAATTCACCGCCACGATCACTACTGATAGATTTGATAGTATCTTCTTTTTCATTTTTTATAAGTCCACACAACTTAGCAAGCTCATAAGCGGCATCATTTTTATTGGCCTCAAAAATAGCCCAAGTATATCTAGAGAAGACATTGACAATAACGAATGTATAATGTTTTTCACTTAGGCTTGCAGTGCCAATGTCCCCATACAAATTTAGATGAAGAAGTTGTAGAGGCTTGGTTGTAGAAATTTCATCTTTGGGTTTGAAACTACTTTGAACTAATTTGTTTTTTTGACAAGTGTCACACAAGCCAATATTTTCAAAATTTAATTTTGGCAATCCTTTTACATCTTGATTTTTGCAAATGTTTTGTAAATTTTTGTATCCAACATGTCCAAGTCGTCTAATGCCATAAACTAGTTAAATTAATGGTAGATACAAGACAAGAAATATTTTGACTAGATAAATCACTTGTGCAAATTTTGTAAAAATTGCATTTTCAACTAGCTTCACAAATAATTTTATTATTTTGGAGAATAAGACATTTTTCTTTATTGAAAATAACATTATAATTTAAATAACAAAGTTGGCTTACACTTATCAAATTGAAATTAAGCCCATCTACAAATAAAATATCATTAGGAGATAAAGAAGAATTTTCAACGTCTCCATTGCCAAGGATTTTTCTTTTTCCATTTCCTCACATAATCATTCCTCCCTCTTGTAGCTTGATGTTGGTAAAGATATATTCGTTTCCAGTCATATGGAGCGAACATCTGCTGTCCACGAGCCATTTGGAATCCTCTTTGACCGTTATTGCTTTAAGTACCTAAAATAAAATTATTTTTAGGCACCCTTGAATGTTGGGTTCTATGGAGGTTAGCATTGAGACCTTTGGGTCTCAAAAAATAATTAGTACTATTCTTAACTCTACAAGTGCTAGGTAAATGACCATTTTTGCCACAATAAAAACATGAAATAATTTCAGGACTCCTAGCACGTATAAAAGTCGGAGCTTGGTTTTTTTCTTAATATTGGTTTGAATAGGTTTGTAACCAAGTCATAATTTCAAATGCTTACTTCGTTGTGCGCCAAGTATTTTAGTAACCTTATCGGTACTCAAGTTAAAATGTTGCACATCCTTTTTCAAACCTTCTAATTCTTTTGTAAGAAATTATTTTTCAGAATCAAGACTTCTAACTTTAGCAAGAGTAATATCATGAGCATGATCAAAAGATTGATAATAAGAAAATAAATTATCCTTTTCTATTTTCAAGCTCTTAAAATCCTTTTTCAAGTTCTTGTATTCAACAATCATATCTTTAAATTCATTTTGTAAATCATCATAATCTTCTTGCAATTCATCAATTAAAGAGGATGAAATGTTAGAGCGTACCTCGTTGGTTTCATAGTCAATGGCCATGAGACGTTGTTCGGTTTCCTCATCGTCGGATGTTGTAAGAAGTCCATCCCATGTTTTAGCATCCACATTTGAGACCTTCTTTTTTGGGAAAGAATTTTTTCTTCTTTTGCTCTTCCTCCACCATTTTTGGACAATCAACGATAAAGTGTCCAGTTTTCCACATTTAAAGCATGAGTTGTCTTTTGCATTATTTCTATTAACAAACTTGGCAAATTTTCTCACAAAGGCGCCCGTTTCCTTGCCTTCTTCGTCACTAAGATAATATATGTTATTGGAACTTGAGGCAAGACCCTTTGGATTACCCAGTTGAGAGGTGGATGATTTGGAATTCTTTCTTTCTTTGAGATAAACTTTATAAATGAAAATATTTCCAATAAGCTCATCAAACTTCAGCGTTTCAAGATTTTGAGCTTCCGTGATAGCCATGACTTTTTTGGATCAAGTACCTGAATAGTAATCCAAACTTTAGTCACATTTTCTTTGGAAATTATTTTTCCGAGTGCCAATAAAGGATTTACAATGTTGTCTCTTTCCACCATCTTTGAAATGTCTTTTCCTTCAAACATAGTGAAATCTTCAAAATCCTTGACTAACATGGTTTTTCGAGCTTGTTTCAACCTCTTGGTTCCTTCATCGATAGTTTCCAATTTTGTCTACACTCCATGTGCAGATATTATTCCCCTAATATGATTGTACTCGGTAGTAGTAAGAGAACAATACAAAATATTTAAGGCCCTACCGTCAATATATTTAATAGAGTTCAAGTAATACTTCATAAACTTAAGATTGAATACACTAGAATACTTAAAATATTTTGACAACTTTTGAAAATGTTGTTTTGGTTTATAAATATGTGAAATCATCAAAATAAAAAATAACTTTGTTCTAACACTACACAGTCTCAAAATTTCCTCTTTCTCGGGTGTGAGATCGGTTCATTCATGTTTCTCTCCACCTACAAGCCTGTCAGGATCCGCTCCTTGTATGTGCCTCTCTTGCACTGGTGATCACTCCCCGCCCTCTTTAGCCCCAGGCGTCACACCTCTTATCCAGGGTGCATTTCCCATGGTGAAAAATGGAGCAATTAGAGTATGGGGCTCTAACCCGGAGGTTATAGATTCATATACCATAAGCAGAGGTGTTGCAGTTGATGCATTCCTTGAGGATGTACAAACTGTAATGAATGTTAAAGCTCCAGTGTCACAACCCGAGTCTTCAAGTTAACCAACACCTTAGTGGTTAAAGACGGAGAGTTGAATCTTAGGCTACAGACAGGAAAATCTAAGATTCAAACTGACGAAATAAAGATTTCTCCAATGCATGTATACCAAAGACAATGGATGAAATTAGTTACAAAAAGATATATTAACTCCGAAAAAACAATGGTTGATATCTCAGACAAATCCCCAAGAGTTTGGATAAAACCTGGAAGTCATCCAAATGAAGTACAAGAATGTTATACTTTTAGAGCTTTAGCTTTGATATATACTGTTGCACTATGACTCCCGAAAAATTTAAAACAACGAAAATGGATCGGGAAAGCAGTTTAAGAGACTTGACCCAATAATCCACATTTGGCCAAAAGAGATATTTTGGAACTGTATTTTATCAGCATAGCTTCGGAACCAACAAAGAAAGGTTTCAATGAAACTTTTCATTTTATTAAGCTTAGAAGACCAGATGGAAATGCCTTAAAATATACTCAGGCAGCTTCACTTGAAGAAGTATCATTACTAGTAGAAGCAATCTCAGAAGATGAAACTTCTACACGGGTTTGTCTAACATACGTGGACAAAGTGAAATATCCATTCAAGTTTTTTCAGAATTCAACAAATGGATCTCTCCATCTGAATTCAATGATAAGATCTACTACAGGATTTACATAAGAGCTTTTTGGAACAAAGAGAAGAATTCTTTGGGAATGCGAAATTCCAGCAAGTAAAAAACTTACCAGGAATTTGGCAATATGACACATGTTGGTCGATGGATTGATCGAATATGTAAGGCATACTCGGAACAAAAAGAACCCGAGTTTGGGAAAGGCCTCGATCCAAAATCAACCGACAGGAACACACAACTGGAAAAGACAAAGTTTTAGCTCAAAAGACGCGTTTTCCTCGGGATGTAAACAAAACTTTTGAAGATTCCCTGACAGGAGCCATGTGATAGTGGGGCCAAAAGAAAAATACCTCTGTGAAACCAGTTGTCAGAGGCCAATATTTCGAGTAAAAGACGTGAGCAATTGATGCGCTATGTTATTAATAAGATTTGGAGTCTGCACTTGAAATCCGGATTCAAGTTCATAAAGATCGCGAGTTGCAGGAAGCTGAAGACATCAAAAGCTCCTCTTAGTTTATGGATAATAAATTTCTGAGTGTAAAATTTGTAATAGCTGAGTATTTTAGAATAATTAAGTTTTCTTTTAAGTTTATGTGTTTTCGAGTGAAAACCTCATATATGAGAGGCTAAACCAGTATTCTCTTCCCAAAAGGAGATTACTAGATAATATAATAAATCTTTCTTCAAGTTCTTAATATAAAGTGGCTTTTTGCCTCAATATGTGTTCATAACGTTCTAATAATCTTTCCCTTTGAAAGAATATATCGTACGTCTGGCGTAGGAAATGAACCGAGGTTGTGCAATGTCTGAAGGAGCCAGATAACTTGTTGATCAATTTCTCTAGTAGGTGAAGTTGGACGGAGAGGAGTTGTCTATCAAATGATCTAGGGACATTAATATCCCAAAGGGTGGCGTTGCAAACCATCTCACCAGTACTATTGCGGTAAAAAAGAGGTATGAATTCTTAGGGAAATTTTAATCCTATAGAAGCATGTTGGGCCTGATATGGTCGTAATGGACTATTTTCATTATTGTAGCTTAAATAAAGTTCGAGCACTAGAAGTGATTTATTGTAAAAATAAGGTATTGAAAGTGAACAGGTTGTAACAGATCAAAACGTTTTTTTAACAGATAGTTACCGAAAATTACCAAAAGTGATTAAATATAGAAACATATGGTACCAATCTTGATTAAGTTAAAAAAGGCACTGAAAGTGAAAATGGGGCATAGATTGGGTATCGAAATTGAAATTATCCCTTAGTTCTACAAAACTTTAACGGAAAGGTACCAAAAGTGTTTAAATATAGAAACATAAGGTACTAGTTTTGATTAAGTTGGCAAAAAGGGTAATGAAAGTGAAAATGGGGCATAGATTAGGTATCGAAATTGAAATTATCCCTTAGTTCTACAAAACTTTAACGGAAAGGTACCAAAAGTGTTTAAATATAGAAACATAAGGTACCAGTTTTGATTAAGTTGGCAAAAAGGGTAATGAAAGTACAAATGGGGAACATATTGGGTATTGAAATTGAAATTATATCGTCTGAGTTACAAGAAACAGAAAAACATAACAAAATTGAAAAGAATGCATGTCGTCAAGACTCGCAAGGCTCTTAGCAACACTTTTGACAGAAATCAGGTAACTTTCCATAACTTAGAGAAACAAATGAGTAATGTCCCACGCATTCGACCATATATAACACGCTCATGTAACAATAAAGGTTTAGTAAGATCTGTTGGTGCCTTTGTTTGATCAACAACCCAAAATACTAAACAAACAACTGGAAATGTAAGAATGTGGCTGAAACTGCCCGACCTAATGAGCTCGATTCAGTATTTGCGTCCAGATTTTGAATTCTCTAAGTCATATAGGGGATTTCTCTTGTCCTTTTTTCTCATAAATGTGATCTATTTATACTAATACATTAGTGGGTAAATAATCATTATATCTAGAATGCTAGTGCGACACTTGTCCTATTCTTGCTGTGCATGGGCCGCATGGTTGCCATGTGGTGGAAAGTGTTTGTTGACTTGTCCCATTGATGCTTTGATAGGTGGCTCCTTGGTCTGCCACTGGTGGTGGGATGTTGAATCATCTTAGAAAGTGCCCAGCTGGGTTGGGCTCGGCTCCGCGCCTCAGCTCGGATGAGAGTGGCCTGGTCGGTCCACGTCATCAAGTCTCGAATTGCCACGTGGATGTATTTTGTCCAGCTCAGCTCAGGTATCATCAATGGCCCCCAAGTTCAAAGCCGAGGAGGAGATCACCTGAGGTGGTTTTGGACTTGAATAAAGAGAGAGAGAGATATCAAACGGTTTTGAAATGGTCGATAGCTGTCAATCAACATTTAATGCTAGAAACGGCACACTAATTGGAACTAATGATGGTAGACATGTGGCAGTTTCTAATTGAACCATCATGGTACATGAACCGGAGAGATGTGACAGTTAATTTGAAATGTGTTTTGAAAAGGAGTGCCATTACCAACAGACGCGTGTTTTTGAGGAGACTTTGCCTATAAATACAGCCTTTCCCCCTCTATTTTCACTTTTACTTCATATTCTAGGCATACCAGAGATAGCAGAGACCGAGCAGAGTTCAGGTCGGCTTCGAGAGAGAAAACTCAGAGATGTTTAGGTGATCTCCAAAACTTTTTCTTCTTCCCTTTTTTCATTCAATATGTCTGGTTCAGTAGAGGACAACCAGAATCTCGAGCACAACGTTGAGCAAGAAATAGAAGACCCTCCTTCGGAGATGTAGGTTTTATAGAGGGAGGAGGATGACATTGTTGATATTTCCTGTTTGGATGAGGGCTCCAAATATGAGTCTCCCTTGTAGGCAGATAGGGGCAAAATTTTATCGCCAACCCCGATCACAACAATTATCGATGGGGTAGTTTATGGGCCTAAAGAGTTACACTTAAGGAATGCTGGGCGAGGTGCATGCGAACCGGTTGGGGCTGAGGGAGTTGGGCGTGGCGTGGGACTAAGTGGAAGGGCCCACTGGTCCAAGCACAACTGGGCGTAGGACATCACCGAGTGGGGTTGAGGCCACGGGACCAAGTGGCACGAGGGACACCTCCATCAACTTCTGGTCGGGCTGCAGAGAGAAATCTAGGCGCGGTCCAGAGGCCCCCAAAAATTCTCGGACAGATTGGACAAAAATCGACCAGAACCTCCAGCTAGGGTTGCTGATGCCACGTGAGCTGGATGCTCTCTACCAAGGCCACCAATTTCCAATTTTGGCTGCCCTATCTCGAGGAGGTACCCGATTTGGGCTAAGGTTTCCACTTCTAAGATTGATCACCAATTGGTTTCGGAGGTGGGGGATTGCCCTGTCCCAGGTGCATCCCATGACTTGGGGAAGATTGATAGGGCTGATTGTCCTTTTTGCTCGGCAAGGCTTCCCCTGTCCCCGTTTTGAAGAGATGAATGAGATTTTTGTTTGGAAGGCAACCCCAGGCAGCTTAAGGGAGAGACCATCGGGGTGGTATTATCTCTATACCCAATCTGGGTATCCAGATAACCTGGTTTTGGGTCTTTCGCAATCGTTGAAAGAGTGGAAGGAAAAGTGGTTCTGGGTAGGCGGGGACTGGATGACTCCTCGTCGCAAGGGGGACGAGCCATTTCTCGCTCCTTTCCTTCAATTTCATTATGATTTTAGTAAGTACTTGTCCCCGTCCTTTACATTTCTAGAAAATTCTAATCGTAAATTCTTTATTCTTTGTGCAGGAAATCAGCTTTCCCGAGGTCGCCTCTCAGACGAGTGTCTGAAGAGGTTGGACGACATAAAAAATCTTCCAAACGCTGATAGGAAGATAAAAGTGCTAACTATTGAGGCTCAGTTAGTTGGGGCCGGTTTACGTGGTGATCGACGAGGCGGGTTTGATGCTGAACACAGAGCTGCACCCGGCCACGCACGAGAACTGAGCAACCAACCCCATCTTCGCTCAGGTGTTTGGGCGACCATCTTCGCTAAGTTCTTTGAGGCGGTCTAAAATGTTTTTACCATTTTTTCGAGAGGATGACTACTGAGGCCCGTGTTAGATAAATGTTTTTATCATGATTTTGATGATTTTGCTTTTACACCAAAACAATGTTTTTAATTGTTGTCCAAATATTCCTAATTGATTTATAATGTTTGTACAAAATTCTCGGAGTTTTTTTTCAAAGTTATTTTCGATAAAAATTGGACAACACTTTTGATGATTTTGTGTTAATGTGTTTTTACACCAAAACAATATTTCTAAATATTGTCCTAATACTCCCAATCGGTCTAAAATATTTTTACTATTTTTTCGGAGTATTTCTTGAAGTTCATTTTGGACAAAAATTGGACAACTCCTCTGTTTTAAGGTCAACCGGTCGCCCTATAGGGCATCCCGTACCTGAAAGTTGTGAAAAATAGAGAATAAGCTATTTGCTGAAAAAAGGCTGGTTGACCGGTGTGGTCGACCGGTCGACCAAGGCGTCGACCGGTGTTTGGGAGCCATTTCTTGAAACAGAACTCCCTATACTCATTTTTGGCATAGTTCGACCGGCTGGGCACATGGTCGACCGGTCGGACCCCCCGTCGACCGGTTGCCCTGTGTAAATATGTATTCTTATTTTCAAACGTCTATTTATGCGCAACCGGTTGCCCTATGATTTGACAGCAAAATTCTAACCGTTGTGCAACAGACAACTTTTCCCTAATTTGTGGGATTGATTTCTAACAACTATATTTTTCATTTGTCTTGCAATTTTTTACAGATTTCAATCTCCTAGGAGGAGCCTATCATGTTCAAGACATCTTCTATAATTAGATGAAGAATTGAAGCAACACAACAAGAGAGAATACTACAACACAACAAGATACATTCAAGCAAACATATTTGTTCTTCATTGTTCATATTCTTGTTGTAATTTGCCTAGCTTATCACTTTCAAATTTGTATCATTCATTATCAAGTTGTAATCTTGAATTTTTGGGTTATCATTCAACACAAGATATGTGTTCTTGTGGTAAGAACACACTTGGATGATCTAGGTGATAGGTGCAAGAAGATTGTGGTGATCTTCTTATTGAAGAGTGTGGTGCTCTTCGAGGTGTTGAAGAATTTGGTATTCTTCAAGTCGGAAGATTGTGGTAATCTTCACAAGGTGCTGTTGGAGATTGTGGTAATCTTCAAGTGAGATTGTGATAATCTCAAAAGAGGTGTTGTAAGGTGTTGTTGTATTAATTGTGGTAATTAATAAAATCTTTTTTCTTTTTGAAATCCATCCCGGAGATACTGGGGTGGTAGAGGATTAGGCCCTAGGTGGGTTGAACCTCTATAAATCGATGCGTGTTGTTTACTTCCCGCACCTTTATTATTGTCTTGGCTTGTTTTGATCGAAAAAGAGGGCGAAATCGCATAGTGCTTTTGAGGTAACTTCCTTTGAAAAATTGTACTACATTCCTCTGTCAGTTTCACCGTTTCATATTCTGAGATTTTTCTTTTCTTTGCCATGATATCTTTAAGAAATTTAGCATAATTTGGCATTTGTTCCAAAGCATCCGCAAAATGTATATTAATTTGAATTTTCTTGAAAATTTCTAGAAATTTAAGGAATTGATCATCCAATTTTGTTTTCTGAAACCTTTGCGGGAAAGGGATAGGTACCTCAGCCCTTTTCCACTGCTGGTGGCGCCACCTCCTCTACTGTGTCCTGCTCCTCGATTGCTTCTATTTCTTGATCAATTGGCATCTTTGGACCTTCATAAATTGTTCCACTCCTCTGACGAATGTATTGACACTGTTCTCCCATATCTATCCTTGTATCTTTCGGGAATGTGCTTTTCTGGTGTTGACTGTGTATTGATGTAGCAATCTGCCCCACCTTCTTTTCTAAAGATTTCAATCTATCATTCGTGTTAGTATTTAATTGAGTTACCTGATCCTTGATTTTGTCAATCTTGGCTTCATCCTGGTTTTATCGAGCTCGAGTCTCTCTTATGAATGAAGCTAGCATCTCTTCTAGAGATGGTTTTTGTTCCTTTGGTAGCACCGGATTATAGTAAGATTGTGTCTGAGTATTTATGTAGTTGTTGTAGCCTTGCCGTCCCACAAAATTTGCTTCTTCCACAACAACTGTTGCCTCTCTTAAAGTTACATTGTTGCATCGCATCCAGTTCATGCTTAGCATGGATATTTGTTCTATGAGTATGGCTATCTTATCATCATCCTAAATTTCCACGATACGTCTATCCTCGGATCTCTCGGATGGCCATTGGTAACTATTGTTTGCCATCTCCTCTAACAATACTAGTGCTTCCTCGGGATATTTCCCTAATAGTGCACCCCCAGATGCAACATCTATAATTGTTCTCGTGTTGCCACTCAACCCATTATAGAAGTACTAGACCTATTGGTAGTCGGGATATCCGTGTTGAGGGCATTTCCTTAGAAATTCCCAGAATCGATCCCATGCTTCATATAGTGGCTCAACATCTAATTGCCTAAACTGGGCAATCTCATATTTTAATTGCAGCTTTTGACTGAGGGAAACGTATTTGGCTAGAAACCGCTGACTTAGCTCTGGCCAATTTGTTGTTGGTGGTGTTAGAGAGCTTAACCATCCCTTAGCCTTATCGCGCAGAGAGAATGCGAAAAAGTGGCATCGAATGATATCCTCATAAATACTATTCATCTTGATCGTGTCGAAAATTTCCAAAAAGTGCACCAAATGCGCGTTTGGATCTTCAACGGCTTTGCCCCCAAAATGATTTTGTGACACCATCTGGATCAATACCGGTTTCAGTTCAAAGTTATTTGCATTGAATGGCAGACGGGCCACACCCCCATAAGTCTGACTTACCTCCGGCTGGAAGTAGTCCCTAACTGCCCTTCTCGCGGGCCTCTCCACAATTTTGTCCTGGACATATGCCCCAAGTGGGCGCTACTCGTTGTTTCTGTTGTTCACTGCGTTCGGATTAGTCCCATCCGCCATTGCTTTAGCTCTTTTCCTTAGTTGCTTCGTTGTCTTCTCGATTTCCAAATCAATGGGTATTGGCTGGGTAGATCTGGAACGCGTGATCATGCATTATCTGCACTTAACAAAAGCAATGTTAGAAACGAAAAAAAATAAAATTAAAAAAAATAAAAGAAAATAATTTTCATATTTAAAAAAATAAAAGAAATAATGCTTCAATTAAGATTGAACTACTTATTACCATATCTAAGTAAAATCCATCAATCCCCGGTAACGGCGCCAAAAACTTGTTCGCCAAAAATATTTGGATCATACAACTGCAACTGTACAGTGTAGTTTATAGAAAAATAGCAAGCAAGGTTGTATTACTCAGGGATTGATTTGTGAAACACTTAGGCTATAATAACATCGTATTCCAATTTTATTGAAGCGACCGAATATCAATGGTTTAAAGTAAAAATCAAAAATTAAAAAGAAAAAAATAAATTTGCAAACCCCACAAGTAATTTCAATAACTACAGGAGCAACCTTAGGCACATAATCTCAACATGTTTCTTCAATATTAAATCCAATTAAAGTTTCAAAACCAATTCATGCGTTTCTATGGGTTCAATTCCTAAGATAGTCTATTCCCCCTCCCGGGTGATAAATAAACAGTAGATTATTAACAATTATAGATCTCCCGATGCGTTACAACTATTATTAACTTCCAAAAGATTTATGAATTGAATGACTCCCCACAAATAGTTGTAGGTCTCCCGACTCGTTACACTCGTTTATGTCTGAATTCGATTTATGTCTTTGTTAGAACTCATATCCCGAATCTCACACTAACAAATATGACATGCTAATTATTGATCAGATAAAAAATAATTAAGAATAAGCACTCGAATTCATAAAATAGAAAACATGAATCAATTAAGAAAATAATTAATCAAAATTTAACATAAATCCACAGTTTTGATTATGCCTCTAAGATCCGAAAGATTAGCCAAATATTGATAACAAATTCATAGATAAATATGAAATAAACATTATGACATCACTTAAGCCAATACAATAGATCTAGACATAGAAAGAAAATCCCTTCTTGTCAGGATGGATTCCCCTCCTAAGCCTTCGAAGCTCTTGTGCTCCGATAGATGCGAAAGGCCTTATTGTGTTCTTCGCTACCTAGACCTCCTCTCTCAGAAGACTTCGAATCTTGTGTTCCTGTATAATTTGATGTGTTTTCTGTGGTATGAATGTTGTTATTTTCGTGCAAGCCTTGGGTCTTTTTTATAGATGCTGGGAGAGATCACTTGTAGAGTTGGAACGGGAAAAGAACTCCAGAACAACGCATCGCAGAGTCCTGTATGGCCTGGCCGTGTGATATCACATGGTCGTGTGGGTTTTGTGCTGCCCAATACCACACGCCCATGTGGGTCCCACATGGTCCGACCGTGCGGCTTCGTTCCGCCCCCTGTTTCTTCCCATCTTTCACACGGACATGTCATTTCACACGGGTATTTTCACACTGTCATGTGGCACCACACGGTCCGGCCATGTGACGTGTTCTTGTCCATATTCTTCGTCTTTTTTATCTTCTCTTTGCACTTGTCAGTCTTATCCAGGCCTTCCAACTGATGTTTCTTCGTTTTAAGCTCCGTTTCCTCTAAGAAAACCAAGTAAAAACTAACTAAATATGCGTGCAAATACATCTATTATATATCATTTTAAGCCCCAAAATGCACGTATATTTTACACGCATCAATTTGTCCGTTTATTTTGATACAAAGCGACTTAAAACTGCTAGCCGACCTATTAAACTTTGGACTCTCTTAACTGAGTTGGGGGGTTCCAGGTCAATTATTGTCTTAATTTTATCTAGATTTGCTTCGATTCCTCTTTGACTGACCATATAGCCCATGAATTTTCCCGAGCCGACCCGAAATGTAAATTTCTTAGGATTTAACATCATCTTATAATCGCGCAAAATAGTAAACATTTCATTAAGATGAGTAATGTGGTTGGCAGCATACAATGATTTTACAAGCATATCATCTACGTAAACTTCCATTGTTTAACCTATCAGTTTTTCGAATATTTTTTTGACTAACCTCTAATAGGTCGCTCCTGTGTTCTTTAGCCCGAACGGCATCATCTTGTAGCAGTAGACACCCCGAGCAGAAAAAAATGAGGCGTTCTCCTCATCATCCGGGTGCATTCGAATTTGATTGTAGCCTGAGTAGGCATCCATGAAGCTCATCAGCTCGTGTCCCACCATCGCGTCCACCATATAGTCGATATGTGAAAGTGGGTAATTGTCTTTTCTTTTGGATATGCTTTGTTTAGGTTGGTGAAATCGACACAAAGCGGCCACTGTCCATTATTTTTCTTGACCAAAATAGGGTTGGCCACCCACCCCGGGTATAGGGCTTCTCTTATAAAATTGTTGTCCAGCAGCTTGCTGAGCTCAACCTCTAAGGCCACTTGTCTATCTGGCCCCAACTTTCTTCTCTTTTGTATCACCAACCTGTATTTAATATTGTAGGTCCCAACGGGTGTGAGTGTAAGGTTTAGAAGGGGGGGTTGAATAAACC
Organism: Rehmannia glutinosa; assembly: GCA_016081115.2. NCBI lineage: Eukaryota > Viridiplantae > Streptophyta > Magnoliopsida > Lamiales > Orobanchaceae > Rehmannia > Rehmannia glutinosa. Next base: position 69,170,414 of record CM071924.1, on the reverse strand, counting down.
ATACCAACTTTTCGATTTAGTCCTTTTAAATAAGTTTCGAGTTAATTCTTCACAGCTAAGTCCTTGATGGACAACTAAGTTAGTTAACCAGCAGAGTTAGCCACTCAACACTGACCGAGCCGTTGATAGAATAACTCACCGCTTAGTCTAAAGCTTAACTCGATCATTGTGATATGTTTTCATTGAAGACTTAACACCCTTGAATTTGGTTTAAATATGTTTTAGTACTTGGTTTTAGCACTTTGTTAATTATCGCTTGGATAGCAAATTTATCAATGAGATATAAAATAATATGCAGAATTGAAGTGCTGAAATGTAAATGACACAATAAATTTTATAGAGGTTCGAAGATGGGATAATTCTTCTAATCCTCTCTTCTCCAACTCCTGGAGGAATGCACTAAGTATTGATCGAGTACAAAGTGGTTATCGGTCCCGTATACAAGTCTTGATCACACAAATGACTTGATCCTTTGGGACTCGATCCGAGATACCTTGGTCACACAAATGCTTCTCGTGACGACTCGGCTTCTTCTTCACAGGGCAAATGGTGCGCCTTGCTACTACAAAATGACCCACTTGCTCTAGCTTCTTGGAATTTATCACGAAGCCCTCCAATAGCTTGAGACTGGTTCGACCTTGAACCTTTCTACAATCCTCTGTGGAATGTAGACCCCTTTGATTCTTCAAATGTTTCCTCTTCAACTGATTGAAGTCGTCTTTCCTTCACAGGTAAGTGTAGGATTGATTTCCTTCGAAGTTCTGGCTTGAGGATTAAGTGTGAAAGTGTGAATGACTTGAGAATTTTTTTTTTTGGTTACAGTTTGAATAATGGCTTGAAAGCTTGTGTTTCAGGTATACAAGGTAACCTTTTCTCAAAATGATTCCTCAGCCTTTTATAGTGTTCTTTTGAAAATCTGCCCGTTGAAGAGATAGGCTAATTTTTAAAACACACTTGTGGTCGTTGGCTTGTCTTGTTGCAGTCCTTGAAATTGACATTTCCTCGTATTGAATGAACCTTCAGCATTTCAGAGTTCTGACACAGGTGGAGTGCTTCCCATTTGTTTATTCCTTTTGCACGCTTCTGGGACTGAGCACTTTAAGAAAGGCAGTATGGAAGTATTACTTGTTTAAGTAACTTTCTTGACTTCTGTGCAACGGATCCTTTTTAGTTGTCTTGACTTGACTGCAGTTCCTTAACTTCCCCAGATGACTTCGAGTCAGCTCCCAATCATTGGATGACTCATCTGTCACTTTAACTTGAGACTTGACTATCTTGGGTTGACTTGATCGACACTTCACACAATGCATCTCACCGATACTTCTCGAAATCGAGTTCTTCTTCTCTTCCTTGCCATACTCAACGCCTCACAATGAGTCTTCATTCTAGTCTCCATTGACTTCTTGCATATTTAGGCATAGCTGACTTAACTAAGCTCGAACAGCCCTATCTATTACAATGCAAATTACAAAGAAAATGGGATGCCAACTTTCTAGTCTAAGTTTTACATGGCATTCATCAAAATCTAAACAATAAATTTTCCAACAATTTCTCCCTTTTTGATGATGCAAAAACTTAAAGCATACATACAAAATGTAAATATCAAAGATACATACAGATAGTGCAGTAACAAAGAATGTATGCGTAGAGTCAATCTTTTTATTGATCATAACATTCTTGTCCTTTACACAGCTGTTTATAAAGTGTATCAGAGCAAACATCTATGTCTACGCAAAAAAATAGAGAAATTACAGATTTCTTATAAAATGTACAGAAGACTTACATACTTATGTATTTACAATAGTAAATTACATGAAGGGGTGGACAACAACGCTTCATCTCCTTCGCTGCCTCCTTGTTTCTTCATCAGCTCTGTCTTCTTCTGACCTTTTTCTCTTCTTCTCTTCTTCTTCACCGCTTTCTTTTCTCATAAGCTCTTCTCCTGCAGCCTTCATCTTTTCTTCTCCTTTCTTGTCTCTCTTCCCACAAAATGAGTTTGTCTTTTATTTTCTTCTTCGAACCTCTTGACATAGTCGATTCTTCCTTGCCACTTCCCGATGGCTAACTTCGTCATACCCAGCCCAATAGATCCCTCCTTTCTTTCCTGGATCTATATATTCGATATTTTTGGGTAGAGGTCTAGGTCTGAAACCTCTTCCTCCACTGCTTCAACCTCTTCCTCTGGGTGTGTATTGTACTGGGGCCTTCTTCTTTCCAGTAGAGTGACCAGCAGCTTGAGGCCTTTTTCCTAATACAAGTCCCAGGCTTGGGCTATGGACATGCCTTCGAAGTATCCTTCGGATTCGAGCGTTTTGAATTCATCGACTGATCTAGGCTTGGTTCCAACGTCTGAGATGGCATCAGTGTCTCTTCCTATTGGAATGCCTCCATATTGTTTCAATATGTCCATCACATGGGCATCCATTTTTACTTCAACCTCCTTCATCCCTGCTTCTATTATCTTTCTCTTTTCAGACATGGGCACATTAGAGTGTTGGAGCGGCAGAGTCACTGGGAGTTTGCTTATGATGTCAGTTGTGACAAGTCCTTGTTGAGGGGTTCTAGCAACCATTAAAATCATGTCTTTCGAACCTTCCCCCTCAACTGATTTTCCCTTTTCTTTCTTCTGTTCTTCAGCTGTCTTCTCCTTCACAGTTGCGTCCTTCTTCTCGGCTGCGGATCCTTTCAACGTCTTCAGGTATTCCTCTTCCTCCTTTTTGGCATCATCAATGGAGAGAGGAACCCCTGGAAAAACATGCCAGCAAGCATGAAATCTAGACGACTGATAGCTGAATTCTGCCTGGATTCTGCTGCGGAGTATGCTGCTCAAAATTCTGAGCGGGTGGCTTTTGATTCGGCTGTTACCAACTTCATTTTAGCCATAAGAAGGCTGAATTTTGCATTCATGTTTTCTTCCACGCGCAGAAGTTCTTTTCGATGAAATTCGCGCAGCAGTTCCATTTATGTGGTATGAGAGGTATGCATTCTATCAATATTTTCTTGCATCCTCTTCTTCATGTCAGCGTTATCAGCGCTCCAAATTAGCATATTATTGTACAATGCTTTGAAGTATCGAACCTGTTCCACACGCATTGTTTCTTTGTTGTTGCCACCATTCCGGATCCTCTATGATTCCACGCAGACGGCCTTAAGATTAGCATCTCTCATTATCCACCGCATATCTAATGAGGCCTGGTGCCTTTCCATCTTCTCTATCTCCGCAAATATTGCCTTGAATACTTCTCGAACATCAGCTGTCACCTCTGTCTCAGCTGGCGGCCAAGCAGCATCACAGTCAAAATCTGCTGGGATGATGGTATCTGTGGGAATGACTGGATCAAGTCTATGGAGACGTTGTTGATCTCTAGCTTATTCTTCATCAAGAGCAGACAACTTTAGTGAGAACGGGAACGTATCTTCAAACGCATCATCACGGACATAGGGAATCTGTTCAATGGTAACTCGTGGTCATGAGGTGCCCGGTTGAGTCGATTCTGCTGCAGCTTTGGGAGCCTACGCAGTTGACTGTGATTTAGCTGTGGTCTTTTGTGGAAAGGACCCAGCTGGCTGAGCCTCAGCCGTCTCAACAGCTTCGTCGGTCTCAGCTGGTTTTTCCATTTGAGTTGTCTTGTCCTCGGCCGTATCAGTAGCGTCATTGGACGATGATGAGATTGGTAGGGGTGGCTCATCATCAAAATTGAACCTTTGATGAGCAGCCTTGAATTCTGGCTTACTCGTGCTGGGAAGAACATCCTCAGTTGAGTTGTTTGGACTTGCAACAAGAGATGACTCAACCTCTTCTTCACCTTCAGATCCCAGAAATGTTACATCAGGATTATCTTGGGAATCGTGAAGAGCACTTATCTCCTTCTCAGATTCATCGATGATAGTAGGAGGGATGTTCTGTGTTTCCACCTCTTTACCTCGGGAAGTCTCAACCTCCCGTAGGCCTTCACTACCTCCTGCAGTCTCAACTGCAGCAAGGCCTTGGACATTCCCTTCGACAGACTCAACTGCTTGGGGTCTTCTATAGTGGCATCCACAGGAGTCTCAACTCCGTGGATTGCACTTTCATTGCCCAGAATGTTAACTCCTAGGCCAGAACCATCATGTGCCTCGGCTCGATCGCATCGCCAGCGTCCTCGGCCCCGCAGATCAGTTGGCACTTTAGCTGAGACAGTCTCAACTGTCCGAGCTTCATCAGTGACAATCTGCTGTGTTTCTTTTTCTTTTTCCTTCTCCACTTTGCCTCCAAGATTCATGGTGGAGTTGTCTGCAGCAACCTCCGACCTAGCTGCAGTGGAGGGAGTTTCCCCTTCAGCTGGCACACCAGCTGAGTGGCTTAGATTGGGGTCACTTTCCTCCAAACTCCCTGCTGTTCCCTTTGAGTGTTCAGTCGTTGGGGCAGGTGGTAAGACACCTTCAATAGGGGTTGGCTCGAATTGGGTCCCCAAGTTCCCAGTTTCATCGCCAGTTCCCTTAATGCCTTCATCAGAGTGAGTTGGGGAAGTGGTCACAAAGAACAACAACTTGCAATTGCAATCGCTGCACCACTCCCATAGGATCAATCTCCGGTTGTGATTTGGAAGACTCTCCAGGGCCTTCCATCAGTTGTTGCTCATGTAGGATCCTGGATTCCTGCATGGCTTGCTGCATCTCCAATTCTTCAGTCGCAGCAGCAGGGTCCAGATCTTCATCGCTCTCTAAAAGCATGTCAAGATGTGGATGAGTATGATCAGTGGTTCCAGTTAGAGGACAGATATTGGCTTTCTCACGAGCTTTTGCTTCCTCTGCTGCCCTAGCCTGTTCGTTCTCTTTTCGAATTTGCAACATGTTGATGCAGTTATCCTCATCAAGGGCTTGCAGCACTGTGTCAACTTCAAGGAACTTGAAGAGTTCCTCTTCCTCCTCAATAAACTCTGGGTGTTCAAACTGCACCATAGAGTGACTCAACTTCCACTTTCTCCATTCTCGCAGACGATTTTGGATGTCTGGATACGGTGGGTATAGTATCATCAAATCATCATCGTCATCTTCGCGTTGTTCTCCAGTCTCAGGAATGGAGGGTAACATGGCTTGCTGCTCTTCACACTCACCAGCGGCTGTCGCGGGAGGGGACACAATCCTGTCAACAGGAGATTCAACTTTCTCAGCTACTCCTTATTCCTCAACTGTTCTGTCTACAGCTGGGTCTTCAACTTGCCTCTACTGATCGGACTCAGCAGACTTGGTGTTTTATCTATAATTTCTGGAGACTCTACTTCTCCAGCCGTCTCAGCAATATGCTCTAGCTGAGTGGCAGACTCAGCTATTTTCTCAAGCTCTAAGCGCTTGAAGATTCTTCTTCTTCTTTTGGTTTTCACCAGAGGAACATCTGGTTCGACTTCCTCCGGTTAGTCGAAGGTAAATGCCTTCGCAGTTGTCTTAGAGGTAGCTGCCTTCCTTGTTGTGGCAGTCCTCTTCTTCTTAATCACTGGAGAAGAGATTAACGGTTCCTTCTCCATTGCGGCAGCAGGGGCAGGAGACACGGCTGCAGGGGCAGGTGACTCGGCTGCAGGGGCATGTGCAGTTTTCTTTTTCTTTGCTGCAGGGGTAGCAGTCTTCTTTGCAACTGCAAATGCAGCATTCTTCTTGGGAGGAGAGGAGACAACTGTTTCTTCAGGGTCAGCTGATTCCCCCTCACTTGTGTCCGCCCTCTTGGCATGAGCTCTCTTCTGTGCTCCGGAGAGATTTGATCGGAACATCTTTTTGTTAACATGGAACGCCTTTCCATGTCAGAGAGGAACACCTTTCACCTCCATCAACCGGCCAATCACCAGGCCATACCCCAAAGATCCTCCGAACGATCCATCTTCCTTGAAAGGACTTATTCCCAATATTTTGGCAGAGTCTGCTGTATACAAACTGAGCCCAGTTTACCTTCTTCTCCTCCATGATCGCAGCCATCACGATCAGCTTGGTTTTGGGCAGCTGATTAAAGCTTCCAAATTTGATGTCTACACACTTGGCAACAATGTCCAACAGCTTGTGGTAATCTTCTTTCAGCAGCTTCTTATCAGCTATGTAGACAATCTTCGTAGCATAGTCAGGTTTGGCCACTTCCTTCCATGCAGCAGCCAGATTTACATCAGCTTCATAGATCTCTGGCACTTCTTTCGCCGGTAGCAAACAGTGTTCTGCCAAATCCTTGGTAGTGATTGTGAATTCTTTCCCGTGAACAGAGGACTTGATGCCCTCGTCGTGAACTTCAGCGTTCACATAGAATTGCGCGACCTCATTCACGTAGGTCATTTGAAACTCCATTGTGAGAAAGGGTTTCAGCCCAGACTTCTCCGCTTTCTCAGCTATTTTCTTCACAAGGGTTTCGTCGAACCCCTATTTGATCATTCCTTCAAAATCCACGGTAGAACCAGTGTGGATTTGTATTCCCAACTTAACAAAATCATAAGTAGATGCCATTTCTTGAAGATTTACCGAACAAAACTTTGAAAACGTGCTTTGAAAATCTGTAGGGTTTCGAGAGAGAAATTTCTTTCTCTGCTTTTGGGAGAGATTAACAGTTTGTGTAAAGTGAGAGAACAACGGACGAAATGGTATATGTATGGGTTATGAAAGGACGTGCGGACGGTTTTTGAAATTTGATTGAGATCAACGGCTCAAATTTTGCATGCCGATCAACATTTAATTTCTCGCATTTAATGCGGCAACATTTATATCCAATCATAAGCTTGGTATGCAGCTTTTGACTGTACACGTCATAATTACGCTGACATCATTCTTAAAAACATTCCCGCTTAGTAGAAATGACTGCATTTTTGTCACTTTGCTCATAAATGACTCAGCTTGCTTCTTAGCTGATTCAACTCTTCTTCTCTCTATTCACATCGTGACTCAGCTATCAACTAACTCGGTGCAGCTGACTTTCCGATATGGCTGATTCACTTAGCCGTTTCAAGAGCTCCGCTCTTTTTCCATCTTTTCATGCTCCATCTCTTTTCTCTGAGTCTTCTGAGTGTCAACTCAACTCGGCGTTCCAATTAGATTGGATTTTATTCTACTTGTAAAACAATTTTATTGGAAATTATAATAATATAAAGGCATTTCTTTATCTTATGTTCTTTTGCATTTATCACATATTTGCACATATGATAAAGTCCTTAGATCAATTTAAGCTATGAGGCATGGTCGCGCATTTGATGGCTATCATGGAACATGTCTCTAAGGCTTTGATCTTAAATTTGTTCCAAGTCGATGTGTTTTTCAAGATAGGACATTAAATAACCCCGTAAGACTTGTACATATGGTGCATGCTCATGAGACGAGGATGTTGCATTCCATTAACATCAGTGTTGAGACACAAATGCACATATGTGGGTGCTTGTTAGCGAACAAGTTCACTGAACATGACCCAATGAAAATTCTTAGATAGAAGCTTTGATTGTCGAATAAGAATTTTCATATTGCAATAGTACATGATTAATCCTCGTACTTGAGGCACGACTATACCTTGTGTATATGCTACAATACTTTGATTTATCTTTTGATTGCTTGACAATCACAAAGAGGTATTTTGGGTATTGCAGTGATATACATGGAGGTTTGTGTGTGGCCAACATAGAATTCGACACTTGTCATTTAATAAGGGAATTTCCTGTGTTTTCATAGTTCGTGGTTCAAAGACCTTGGCCAAGGCACGATGAATTTGATTCATAAAAAGAATCACAAGAACTTGAAATGGAATCACAGTTATTAAATCAATTTGGGTTCAACTTATAAATATATGCCCAAGATTTAATCGGGAAATTAGTTGTCGAAAGGATCGTACATGTATGCAATTGTAATTGAAATAGGTTTACTCGCTATTTCACCTAATAATAGGTAATCATGCTACTTGCTAGGTGTTACCATGATTTGTAGGTTCTTGAAATTAAAGAGTTAACTTCAAGTATATTTATTAATTGGATTAATAAATAGAAAAAGTTATTATTGTTCGAAAGTTGCAAAAGTTGTAAGCCTACTACTAGTGTTAGTCGTGAACCTAAAAGGGTCACACATAATTTTGGATGTTGACATTTTGATATTGAAAAATCCAATAGTTGGGTGCAATTAATTGATATAGATTAATTAATTGGGTTTTAATTTAATTCAATTATGGAATTAAATATTTAATTATATAATTTGATTATGTAATTAAATCTAATTTGATTAGAAAAACAAATAATTGGAATAGAATGAATTAATCAATATTCGAATTGATTAAATGGTATTTGAATTAATTAATTAGTAGAATTAATTAGTTGGACTTTAAAGTCCAATTTCATATTATAATCTAGTAGGCCTAATTGTAGAAGCCTATTAGATAATTGAAGAGAATAAATAAATGAGATTTATTTTAATATATATATATATTGGGATATTTATATATATACACATAATATATATGAAGAGAGAATTAAAAAAAGAAAAAAAAGGAGGGAATCACACAATCTGCATGTGTGTGTCGTTTTCTTCCCTTTTCTTTTTATGGAGCCACTAACCCATTTTCTTATTAATTACCTTTTGTGCATTGAGTTTTGAACAACTTTATTTTATGTTTTCTTTTTAATTGAAAAAAAATTGTAAATGGCTGATGATTGATGCAAAGTTGAAAACAAGTCTTCCTCTCTTTTTGGTGAAAGAGATTGAGAGCAGACGAAAAATTATAAAAGAGAAGAAATAGGTTCAGAAGTGTTTTTATGCTTCTTCACATTTTTAACAGTTTTCTCTCTTCAAATATATTTCTTCAAAATAAAAATCTGGTAGAGAATAATTAACCAATAATTATTCATCTACAAGATTTTAACAATAGTTGATTGTGAGAATAATTTCTATTCCGTTTTTCAATTTTGAAAAACGCAATAACTTCTACTAGCGAAGAATTTATTCCGGTGTCACAACCAAAAGGTGGACTCAATTAGAGGGGAGGCGCTTGAATCTCTATTGGCGAGTTTGCGAGGATTTACCTTGTTGTGAGGAATTTGGATTCCTTCTACATCATCTTCAAAAGGAAGCAATTTAGGTAAGATCCTAAATCTTGTTTTACCACTTGTATAAACGCGCGATCGTTAAATCGCTACGAGAATCGGGGGCTTTATTTTTGTATAATTGTATGCATGATTTAAATTTTAATTTTCCGCTGCGTTTAGCACCGCGATATAGCGAACCCAACAGTGGTATCAGAGCCACGGTTTCGCGTTTATACAAGTTATGTTTCTATTTTGTTAAACATGTTTTAATTGTTAAGATGTGTTTAATAGATTGTTTTATGTGTGATGTAATTGTTCATATGATTTATATTTGGGATAATATTAAATTAGATTTATTTTATTTAAAAAAAAAATCACTGTCTCAAGGAATCTCTAATCTGGCGTGATTATGCAATCTTCAAAATGATTAAGATATATTGTAATCTGCATATACCGAGACTAATCCTGCAAACAAGATTTCACATTTTGATTTGTTTTAAAACAAAGTTTGATATCTCACTTTTTGATTTACTTTTAAGCAAACTTTGAGTTTAGTCTCTGTATTATTATTAATTACATATGCAGATGACAAATGATTGGTAGATTTATAACCTTGATCTCCTGGTTATATGTATATTTACAGTGATTCATATATTTGTGAAAAATATTCTATATTTTGATTTATTCTGTTTTGGAATTAAATTGTTTAATTTCAAAATTGATAAAATGGGTGTTTTATGAATAATCAAAATAAGTTTTATCCCAAATTAAATCGGCACATAAAACTTGGTAAATTTAAATGCTTTAAATTCTTGTGATGAATGTTTTAGCATGATTTATTTAGGGATGATCATGAGCCTATGACCAATGTGATTGGATGTATTTAATTCATTTGGATTTTTTGGGCCTGCGAGCCTCTTATTCAATTATTTGTAAGTTATTTAAATTTTCGCATTGAGAGTAAATTAGGTGGTGAGGTTTTCCATTTATTGTAATTGGAGGACGTTCGATGCGAAAGGCCCACACTTGTGTGGGTATATTTTTACAAATGTAATAGAATAGGAGAATCAAGGCCCATGCATGTATGGGTATATTAATGAAATGTAATAGAAATAGTTCTATTTATTTTGACCCTTAGATTGACCACAGACCCATTTTTGGCTCAAATGGGTCGCATAGGTTAGCCATGATCATCCCACCGCTTTTTTGCATATGATGTATGCTAGATTTATTTAATGTTTTTTGCTTGCGCTCATATGATGAATTGCGTTAAATAAAAACCAATCTAGTAATTAAGTTGATGAGATTTTTGAAAAGTTTAAAACCCCAAGTTTTTGAAACTTAAAAAGGAATTTAATTTTAGTTAATTCCATATCAAACAAAATGGACAAGATAGGTAGGACTCATCGTTCCATGCCTTCCATCAAAGGTAGACGACATGACGATGCTACCACACTTGGTCACTGGTCACGAGTCGTGGAGTGACTTTGTGTTGGAAAGCTGTGATATCTACCAAGCATTGAGATACTCGTGGGATGGACTCGTCTTTATGTTGGCCACGAGTCGTGGAACATATTGATGCTCCATCTACACGAAGGTTTGATGGGTTATGTTTGACGCTTAGTACCATATAGGCTCATCAAATTGGGGTATATGGGAAAACGTGAGGCAAAATAATCTTGAGGGTTGTATAAATGATACAATTGTTAAAGAGTTAACTACCAATAAAAATATCTCATGGGCTCATAAAATTGGGGTATGAAATATTTATGTTGGGCTTCAAGCTCATTAAGAAAATTAGATTTTCCGAATTTTATTTGGGGTTAATAAAATTTGAATAAAATAGTGGGAGACATTTAATATTAAAGACCTTATATTGAATGAATATATTTTCCATAGTTTACTCATTTTCTGCTTCGTTTATTTTTGTAGATAACTCTACTAAAAATGGCTAAGAATGCACTAGGATCCATACTTGAGCAAAACAAATTAACTGACCCAAATTTTGTCGATTGGCTGACAAACCTAAAAATTGTCCTTCAGTCTGAGAAGAGGGCTTATGTACTTGACCAAGCACCTCCTCCATCTCCTGAGGATATTACATCAGAAACCTATGGAGAATACCTTCGTCATGTTGATGACAATCTCCAGGCTCGGTGTTATATGTTGGCATTAATGTCAAATGAGCTGCAAAGGCAGAATGAAGGTCTAAATAATGCTAATGAGACTCTTCTCCACCTACAAGAGTTATACGGTGAGAGAACACGACAAATAAGATATCAGATATCAAAGGAGCTTTTCAGATGTCGTATGACTGAGGGCTCTTCAGTCCAAGACCATGGGCTGAAGATGATAGCGCTCCTTGAAAGGCTTACGTCCATTGGAGTCATTATGGACAATAACTCTATGTGGACCTTTTGTTGCAATCTCTGCCTCCCTCATTTGACACATTTGTTGTCAACTTTAACATGCACTCCATGGAGACTAGTCTCCCTGAATTGGTGAACATGTTAAAGACAACTGAATCTATTATCAAAAAGGATAAGCCGGTCATGCTTGTTGGATCCACTTCCGGATCAGAGGCTGCAAAGTCTAAGAAAAGAAAGTGGAAAGGAAAGGGTTCCTCTAAGCCCAACAAGAAAGCAAAGGACAATGGCAAGAAAAATGTTAATTCTCAAGCCAATGACAAATGCCATTACTGTGGCAAAATGGGGCATTGGAAGAGGAATTGCAAGGAGTACCTTGCGAGTCCGAAACGCTTCGTGGTATATATTTTGTTGAAGTTAACTTATCAGTTAATGATGCTTCTTGGGTATTGGATACCGGTTGTGGCTCACATATTTGCAATGATTTGCAGATAATGGTAAGAAGCAGGAAGCTTGATAGAAAGGAGATGGTCCTTCGGATGGGAAATGGAGCAAGAGTTGCTGCATTAGCTATAGGGACTGTTTATCTATCTTTGGAGAATGGTTTTAATTTGTGTTTGAAAAATTGTCTTTATGTTCCGGATATTATTAGAAATATTATCTCTGTTCTAGTTTTGGACAGAGAGTGTTTTAAATTCATAATTGAGAATGGAACTTGTTCCATTTTCAAAGATTATGCACTTATATATTCCGGTTATTTGACAAATTATTTATACACTGTTACTCCCCATAATCCCATTCTCACTATTCAACAAAATAAAAGAAAATTAGATAATCATAGTTTTGTCACTCTTTGGCATGTTAGATTAGGTCATATTTCCGAAAAAAAATACACAAGTTGGGACAAAAACTCAACCTTATGGGAGATCAAAAGTTGCCAACATGTGAATCATGTCTTAAAGGAAAAATGACCAAATCACCATTTGTTGGACAAGTGGAACGAGCCAAAGATCTGTTGGATTTGATCCATACGGATATTTGTGGTCCACTAAGTGTTAGTGCACGAGGGAACTATCACTATTTCATAACTTTTACCGATGACTATTCTAGGTATGGTTATGTATACCTTATGAGGTTCAAATCTGAAGCTTTTGAAAAGTTCAAAGAATTTAGATGTGAGGTGGAGAAACAAACTAGTCGTAGTATTAAGACTCTTCGATCGGATCGAGGAGGTGAATATTTGACCACTGAGTTTCTTGATTATCTAAAAGAGAATGGTATTCTCTCACAGTGGACTCCTCCTGCTACTCCACAACTCAATGGAGTTTCAGAGCGTAGAAATCGAACTTTGTTAGACATGGTTCGATCGATGATGAGTTTCACTACTTTACCTCTTTCATTTTGGGGCTATGCCCTAGAGACAGCAGCATATTTATTGAATAGGGTGCCATCTAAGGCAGTTCCCAACACACCATATGAAAATGTGGTGTGGTAAGACACCCTCGTACAAATACCTCAAAGTATGGGGGTGTGCTGCTTATGTGAAACAACAAGTGGGAGATAAGTTGGATATGCGATCCATCTTATGTAAATTCGTGGGGTATCCAAGAGAGTCTATATGATACTATTTCAATGATCCTTCGGAACAAAAGGTTTTTGTTTCGAGGAATGCTACTTTCCTTGAAGAAGAATTTGTTTCTCAGAGGAGTGGCGAAGCAGTAGAACTTGAAGAAATTCAAGAACCACAGAATTTCCCAAATGTTGCCGCAAAATGCATGCACTGAAGCTGGACCATCTAAAGCACAACCTCTTCAAAAATCCATAAAGGTTTCAAAGGCGCCTGAGAGGCTAAACCTTTTATTAGAGAATAGAGAAGAGGGACTCCTTTTGGATAATGATCCAAGAAGCTATGAAGAGGCGATGTCAGACATCGACTCAGATAAATGAAAAGAAGCAATGCAACTCAAAAATTGACTCCATGTACTCCAACAAGGTATGGACCTTGGTGGACCCACCACATGGAATTATTCCCATTGATTGCAATGGGTCTACAAGCGAAAGCTTGGGGTAGATGGAGAGGTGGCGACCTTTAAAGCACGTTTGGTTGCAAAAGGTTATACTCAAAAGCAAGGAGTTGATTATGATGAGACCTTTTCACCAGTAGCGATGCTTAAATCCATTCGGATCTTGCTAGCTATATCAGCGTATTATGACTATGAGATATGGCAAATGGATGTGAAAACTGCTTTTCTTAATGGAAACATTAAAGAAGAGATCTATATGAAGCAACCAGAGGGCTTCATATCCAATGGAAGCGAACAAAAAGTTTGTAAACTCCAGAGATCCATTTATGGACTTAAACAGGCTTCTAGGAGTTGGAACATTCGATTTGATGAAACTATCAAAACATTTGATTTTCATAAGAATCCGGATGAACCATGTGTATATAAGAAGGTTAGTGGGAGTGCAGTTGCATTTGTTGTGCTCTATGTTGATGACATTCTACTCATTGGAAATGATGTAGGTATGTTACAATCAACTAGGGTTTGGTTGTCTAAACAGTTCTCCATGAAGGACTTGGGAGAAGCATCTTTTATCCTAGGGATAAAGATCTATAGAGATAGATCACGAAAGATGATCGGATTATCCCAGTCCATGTACATAGACAAAGTGCTAAAAAGATTTAGTATGGAGGAATCCAAACGAGGATACCTGCCTATGAGTCATGGTGTTTCACTTTCTAAAGCTATGTCTCCTAAGACACCTGAAGAAAGAGAAAGAATGTCTCGCATACCTTATGCCTCCGCTATTAGAAGCATAATGTACGCAATATTATGTACTAGGCCTGATGTTGCACATGCTTTGAGTGTCACAAGCAGATATCAGTCCAATCCAGGTGATGAACACTGGAAGGCCGTTAAGATGATCCTTAAGTACTTGAGAAGAACTAAGGATATGTTTTTGATATATGGCAGTGGAGAGCTAAAACTAGAAGGATTCACTGATTCTAGTTTCCAGTCTGATAAAGACGACTCTAAGTCCATGTCTGGATATATATTCATCTTGAATGGAGGAGCAATTTGTTGGAAAAGTTCCAAACAAGAAACAACTGCAGACTCCACCACTGAAGCTGAATATATTGCCGCATCGGGTGCAGCAAAAGAGGCTGTTTGGATACGAAACTACATCCAAGGGTTGGGTGTAGTTCCATCTGTTGTTGATCCAATAATGATTTATTGTGACAACAACGGTGCTATAGCGCAAGAAAAAGAGCCAAGATCTCATCAAAAATCCAAGCATATAATGAGACGATACCACCTGATCAGAGAGATCATTGGTAGAGGCGATGTTGTTGTGGATCGAGTTGCTTCAGCATAAAATGTAGCAGACCCGCTAACTAAGCCCTTATCACAAAAGGTATTTGACGGACATCTCGAAAAGATGGGCCTAAGATACATGGGCAATTGGAACTAGGGCAAGTGGGAGATTGTTAGAGTAGAATGCCCAGCGTTCCAATTAGATTGAATTTTATTCTACTTGTAAAACAATTTTATTGGAAATTATAATAATATAAAGGCATTTCTTTATCTTATGTTCTTTTGCATTTATCACATATTTGCACATATGATAAAGTCCTTAGATCAATTTAAGCTATGAGGCATGGTCGCGCATTTGATGGCTATCATGGAACATGTCTCTAAGGCTTTGATCTTAAATTTGTTCCAAGTCGATGTGTTTTTCAAGATAGGACATTAAATAACCCCGTAAGACTTGTACATATGGTGCATGCTCATGAGACGAGGATGTTGCATTCCATTAACATCAGTGTTGAGACACAAATGCACATATGTGGGTGCTTGTTAGCGAACAAGTTCACTGAACATGACCCAATGAAAATTCTTAGATAGAAGCTTTGATTGTCGAATAAGAATTTTCATATTGCAATAGTACATGATTAATCCTCGTATTGAGGCACGACTATACCTACCTTGTGTATATGCTACAATACTTTGATTTATCTTTTGATTGCTTGACAATCACAAAGAGGTATTTTGGGTATTGTGTATACATGGAGGTTTGTGTGTGGCCAACATAGAATTCGACACTTGTCATTTAATAAGGGAATTTCCCTTGTGTTTTCATAGTTCGTGGTTCAAAGACCTTGGCAAGGCACGATGAATTTGATTCATAAAAAGAATCACAAGAACTTGAAATGGAATCACGCTTATTAAATCAATTTGGGTTCAACTTATAAATATATGCCCAAGATTTAATTGGGAAATTAGTTGTCGAAAGGATCGTACATGTATGCAATTGTAATTGAAATAGGTTTACTCGCTATTTCACCTAATAATAGGTAATCATGCTACTTGCTAGGTGTTACCATGATTTGTAGGTTCTTGAAATTAAAGAGTTAACTTCAAGTATATTTATTAATTGGATTAATAAATAGAATAAGTTATTATTGTTCGAAAGTTGCAAAAGTTGTAAGCCTACTACTAGTGTTAGTCGTGAACCTAAAAGGGTCACACATAATTTTGGATGTTGACATTTTGATATTGAAAAATCCAATAGTTGGGTGCAATTAATTGATATAGATTAATTAATTGGGTTTTAATTTAATTCAATTATGGAATTAAATATTTAATTATATAATTTGATTATGTAATTAAATCTAATTTGATTAGAAAAACAAATAATTGGAATAGAATGAATTAATCAATATTTGAATTTATTAAATGGTATTTGAATTAATTAATTAGTAGAATTAATTAGTTGGACTTTAAAGTCCAATTTTATACCATAATCTAGTAGGCCTAATTGTAGAAGCCTATTAGATAATTGAAGAGAATAAATAAATGAGATTTATTTTAATATATATATATTGGGATATTTATGTATATACACAAAATATATATGAAGAGAGAATTAAAAAAAGAAAAAAAAAGGAGGGAATCACACAATCTGCATGTGTGTGTCGTTTTCTTCTCTTTTCTTTTTATGGAGCCACTAACTCATTTTCTTATTAATTACCTTTTGTGCATTGAGTTTTGAACAACTTTATTTTATGTTTTCTTTTTAATTAAAAAAAAATTGTAAAAGGCTGATGATTGATGCAAAGTTGAAAACAAGTCTTCCTCTCTTTTTGGTGAAAGAGATTGAGAGCAGACGAAAAATTATAAAAGAGAAGAAATGGGTTCAGAAGTGTTTTTATGCTTCTTCATATTTTTAACAGTTTTCTCTCTTCAAATATATTTCTTCAAAATAAAAATCTGGTAGAGAATAATTAACCAATAATTATTCATCTACAAGATTTTAACAATAGTTGATTGTGAGAATAATTTCTATTCCGTTTTTCAATTTCGAAAAACGCAATAACTTCTTCTAGCGAAGAATTTATTCCGGTGTCACGACCAAAAGGTGGACTCAATTAGAGGGGAGGCGATTGAATCTCTATTGGCGAGTTTGCGAGGATTTACCTTGCTGTGAGGAATTTGGATTCCTTCTACATCATCTTCAAAAGGAAGCAATTTAGGTAAGATCCTAAATCTTGTTTTACCACTTGTATAAACGCGCGATCGTTAAATCGCTACGAGAATCGTGGGCTTTATTTTTGTATAATTGTATGCATGATTTAAATTTTAATTTTCTGCTGCGTTTAGCCCCGCGATATAGCGAACCCAACAGTGAATGTATTTAGGATTTAGAGAGCATAAAGGTAATAAAATCATTCCTCTAATTCAACTGCCCTGATTAACCATTATAAAATGACCCATTCCATTGAGAGATATATGATTTACGTCTTCTTTACATAGATTACTCGACAAAGATTACTTAATTATCCCTTACGCACATGATTTTTGATTTAAGCGTCAAAGGGTTCTCATTGTATGCTATTCTTTTGTAGGTTATACGTACGTATATGGAATTGAATTCACATAATTTGGATTCACAAATCACTAGAAAAAAATAATTTTATTTTAGGGATAATTACAAAAAGTACCCTTGAGGTTTGGCCTAATTATAAAAAATCTCAGCTAACTTTAAAACTTACAAAAAGTACCCCTGAGGTTTGAAATATATTTCAAAATCCCCCTTCATATTTGTAAAATCATTGCAGATTGCCCCCTTAATTTTAATACTAAATCAAACCTCAGGAGTACTTTTTGTAAGTTTTAAAGTTAGTTGGGTTTTTTTGTAATTAGGTCAAACCTAAGGGGTACTTTTTGTAATTATCCCTTTATTTTATGCCCAATTTTATTTGCATGATCAGTCACATTATGGTCCTAATCCTGTGGGGCTAGAGGAGCAACACAACCCCACACTCCTAATTAACCATTTCAACTTTATCGTAACAAATAAACATAATTTATTGTATCACACGCACAACCCCGAATCACATCAGTTTTCTTCAATATCTCTCTCTTTTTGATGGATTTCTACGTGAAAAGGAGAATCCACAAGAGCACGGCATAATTTGATAATCAACATTTTTGGTAATATTATATCATACATGCATGCAGTTAACAATACAGAAAGACCAAGTACTCAAATGCAAGCAGTTATATTACTTGATCACCTATATTATTATACATGACTAGGCTCATTGGGAAGATTAATGTCGCATAATTTTGCGAAACTAAGCAGGCGACTAAATATAAACCCCCTTTCGCGAACTGGAAGATTTAAGATAGAGGGTGAACAAGAGCACTTGAAGTTGAAAGATCTAACTGCATCACAACAAGTCGTACTATGGCTGGCCTTTGCGCGGCAAGCCATAATAATGTTCATAGCCTGACCAACAATAGTTGGGGAACAATCTAACGGTCGGGCCGAAGTTTTGTGGTGGCCGAGCAAGACGATAAAAGCAACAGCCACCGTTAACAATGATATGGTGGACAAAGCTTTCATCTGATAAAGATTAATGGCCATCTTCGTGGTTGTGTGTGTGTGTGAGCGTGAATGATCTGGATGTGAATGATGGAGGTGGTGGTGTGGCTGCCAATTTATAGCTTTGAAAATGTGGGACCACAATTTAGGCTTAATTGCAGTTTTAGTCCCATAACTCTTATTGATTGGGAATCTAAGTCTTGTACCTTCTAGATGTGGCGGTTTTAATTTGGTCCTTGATGATGACTTTATTTGTTAGTCAAAATAGTAATTCTTGTCCTATAACTTTTAACGGTTATAGGTATTAGATATTTTGGCTAAACGACAAGAATATTGTGACAACAAATGAAATTATTGAAAAACCCAAGTAGGATGAAAATTGCACAAATTAAATTAAAATTAAATTGTATGACCAAAATTACACAAATTATAGAATTTCATGGGATCGAAATCGCACATAATCAAAATCCTATGGATCAAAATTGCTACTCAAAATATTTACATGATCAAAATTGTCACCTAAATTCTCGAACGTGAATGACAGACACAAAGTATTTTGGAGGCATATCTGGAATCTGAAATCGGGCTCAATTCGTCTCAGTAATTGGGTTCTGGACTTCAATCCATACCGCATAAATTCGTCAAAATCTCAGGTATGGGTTCGTATATACGAGTTGAGTATGGAATATTGGCATCCTGCGTTAATTATGAAGCTCGCAAGTGCTATTGGCACGCCCAAGCAGATAGACGGTCGTTCCCTTACGGGAGAAGTGGGAAATTTCGTAAGAGTTCTTGTGGAATTAGATTTTAATTCTCCATTGCAAGAATTTATTATGGTAGAACGAATAGGCCATTGTTCGTTCATGTCGCTCAGTTGACGAAAATTTGCCAGAGTTATGCTCTTATTATCGAATTGTTGGACATTCGGGCGCTAATTGCAGGCAAGCGAACAATCAAGCGATGAAGCATAATGCATAATCCAAAACTGTGGATGGTGCTAAACCAGGCTATAGTCCTGTGCATGGCCGAGCTCTAGTCCGAGACCATGCTACTACCACTAAGGGTTAAGTTGTTAATTCAGAACAGTGGGTGCAAGTCAAGAAGCGGACAACCCGGGCAGGTCGTTCTCCGGAAGGGGGTACATCTAATTTCCATGTTCAAATTAATAATCCTTTTGAGGTTCTCAGGGACGAGGATGAACAAATTCCTCATGAAAAGATTAATTCAGAGCAAGTTCAAACTAGCGGAGGGGTCAAGTCATAACAGGGGTAATGGTGATTGCATGGGAGATACTAATCATGCATGGGCAATAAATACTGATCGAAGAATGGTTCTTCATCAACCATTGCAGCAAAATTTAGTGATAACTTTGAACAATATGGTTATGGCTGCAAGTTTAGATGATAAATGTAAAGAGAACTTGCAACGAGCTATGGACGCAGTCTCACGCAGTATGCCTATTAATGACTATGAGTCTAACACTGCTACTCCGTCGGAGAGTTTTCTAGCAACGGCGGCAGCCGTATGAAAATGATGGTCAGATATGGCGGAAGAGGACGAACAAGAAGATAAGGAACAAGAAGAAGCTTTAAAGACAAAGATAGGTGACCCCTCCACCACTCCGTTTGTCTTTGCCTCTTGTGATTCTTCAGAAGCTCTGAAGTCTATGGCAATTGTGGCTCGTGGATCATGGGCCGACATTCCACAGGCTACATTAGACCATCAAGAAGATACTCGAGCATGTGCTTAAAAAATAACTAATTATGTCATTCGAAGATCTTCTAGAAATAGACGTTCTTCGTTTAAATTGTATTTTTAAGTTATTTTTGTTGTTTCCTTTTCCTGAAGTTTAACATTTTTTTTCCTTTGCTACCTGATCGGTTTGTGATCAGGACTTTTTTCTTTCTTTTATATATTTCTATTTATTAAAAAAAACCTATACTTTGAATCACGTGTAGATTTTCGGAAAATATCTCAATTCTGATGGATTTGGGACTGAAAGCCCACATTTTAGAAGATATGGGGTGTTTTTGCCAAAATAAATTCATATGAGACCAAATTGTCATCACCCAAGAGTTATGGGACTGACTAATGCAATTTTCCTGACCAAAATTACACAAATTATAGAACTTCATGGGATCAAAATTGTACAAAATCAAAATCTTACGAAATCAAAGTTGCTACCTAAAAAATATTTGGATGATCAAAATTGTTAGCTAAAATATTTACACGATCAAGCTCCCTACAATTACGGGACAAATTTTGCAATTAAGCCCAAAATTTATTTCAGTATTTTATGATTGGATATCTAAGATGGAGTTAGAAGAATTATTTGAAGTGGACTATCTAATAAATAAATTAAACAACGTGTGTGGAGGTATTCCGTTTCAAGGGATACGCATAATCACTTGGACGGAGATTTCCAATCTTTGTTTTGATTTCTAATTCAAGTTTACAATGCGTGGTATATTAAAAATTTATAGTATCTGAATCCAGCTAATAACTAATATTGTTAGTTGATCGTGTTTTCAGTTTAACGTAGACTTATCCAATTGTTTGAACAATTAAAGTACAACACGCACGAAAAAGATTCAGTTTTTAAATTTTATAGTTTCGTGCTTGTATCCAGTCATTTAAGAAATACTTTTTCCACGTTTCTTAAGAGAACTTATTAGAACTTATTAGTTGCTTTCCAAACAAAAAAAAAAAAAAAAAAAACTTATTAGTTATTAGTTATTATGGTAATTTTTTTTTTAGAATCCGGCCTCCGGAATAAGATCGTGTTAGTTTTCCTTAATTATTCTCCTAAAGCAATCAATGCTAGCTTATCCTAAAACAAAATGGAACCCACTATGTCATTACACTTTTAAAGTATTAACTACATGTGACTCCAATCCCATGTGCAATGGTGGAGCCATGATAAATTTTGGGGTGAGCTAATGCACGAAAGTGGAGTAAGCTCAGGAATGGATCCAAAAATTTTTATAGCAGGAGCACACAATATATTAAATTATAAACTATATCAAAACAATTAATGGAGGCACGTTTTAACGTAATTAATATGATGTTTTTTTAAAAATTTATATCATACATGTTATATAACACTATTAACGCTATTTTTTAATAATATTATACAATACTTTTTTCAATTTATAATATTATATTATTATTGTTATAATATTATTAATATTTAATAAATTATAACTTTAGGAATAATATTATATAAACAATAAATAACAAAAAAAAAAAAAGAAAAAAGCTTACGGGGGCACGTGACCCAGTAATGGGAGCTTTAGCTCCGTCATTGAGTAAGCCAGATAAGAAAATAATATAAATTATACTTAAAATAATTTTTTTAAAAGAACTTTCTAGTGTAAACTTTTATTAAAAAAATGGGGTGGGGGGGTCACCGTGTTAGGTTGGCCTCTCCCTCCCTCCGCCCCTGCCCATGTGAAATGCATGAGTTGTATAATTGCAAGACCTCTATTTTGTACTGTAACACGTGCATTTTCCTAATAGTTCTATGAATTGTATTTCAATGAGATGTAATAATTTTAAAATAGCATCATATCTAGTAATTGAGAAAAACAATTTAACGTTTTTTATTGATGAAGTAAAAAAAAGAAAAAGTATGATACTTCATAATCATGAAAATACATTATAAATATATAATTTTATGTATGGATATATGTTCCTATTTTATTTATAACACATAATAATACTATAAATTTATATTATTACTAATATTAATAAGGTAAAATATTATTACAAACCGAAAGTAATTGTATATTTTTTAACGTTTATCAGGGATGATGACGATCTCTCGATCTATCTTCAATCCTCGAAGGTGTGGTTGCGGTCTTGATCGATCTCTCGAAGTTTCCGGTGGAAAAATGCTCTTCTCTCTGGTTTCTAGGGCAAAAATCAGCGTCTCCTGTTTGTGGCCGCCCCATGTCTATTTGTACTTCGTTTGGGTCGAAACCGAGTTGAAAAAGAGTCAAACTCTGTTTTTCCCACAGAGGAGCATGGGCCATGCTGTATGGCACGCCCAGCCCGTGCTGGGTGCCGCATGAATTGCCCAACTCCTAGAATGGAGCACGGGTCGTGCTGTATGGCACGACCAGGCCGTGCTATATGTCGAACCTTGATCTTTAGTTATAGGTTGAGAATGGGCCGTGCTAGGGAGCACGCCCTGCCCGTGCTCACCTGTAGCAACAAGCACTTGGCCATTTTTTCCTTTTTTCGCCCAGTTCGTTGGATTTCTTCTCGATTCGACTCCAAACTTCGTACTTCAAGTCAAGTATTGGCGATTGCAATGCTCCGAATTGTTGCCAAAATACTACAATTATCGATAAATTCGTACAAAACGAGCAAAGCGTAACCTTTTTCCACAAAACAGGAATAAAACTTTATTTACTTATATAATGCATGCATATCAACACATTCTAGCCCAGATTAAGCCCAAATACATACAAAATACATGTCAATCAAACCCCCAAACTTAAACTGTTGACAGTCCCGGTCAACACTTTATAAACAAGATAACACAAATGGGGTAAAGAAGAGCAACTCAAGAACACCGCATCACAATTCATGTCATCTATCCATAGACATCAAGCACAAACCAACCAAGTTTCAAATAGCTAACACGGAGCACAAGTCTATTAAAATCATGGTAAAACACTTCAAATCACGCCTCTCAGGAATAAAGTATATACTCTACTCACTAGAATAATAAGGGATGTGTATTCGCTCAAGTCATATCAATGTTGAAGAATTACCATATGCTTGCAAATCGTCTCACATCTCCGCCACTCGTTTGTATGCAATTCACAAATCAGAAAGGACTTTGTTTATGGTTGTAATGAAGGCTCTTTGTTAAGGTAGAGAAATATGGATAAAGTGACTCAACTCAAGCGTATAGATTGGTAAACACATCGTTTTTCTCAAACAGTTATTCTACTACGAACCAACTATGTACTCCCAATCGCTTTATATCCTATCACCTCTCTATTTCTCCCTTCTTTTTCATACAAATCATACTTCTTTGCCTTACATCACAATTTCCAGCCTATTTTTCGTACTGCCGACTCATTTTTTCAGTCGCGTTTTTTTTCCGAATTTTTTCGACTCTTTTGTGAGTATCCTCCCTTCTCCTCCTTTTCTTCTTTTATTCCCAATCACCCAACACATACACTATTTTCTAACTTCTCGATATCTTTTCATTCAACCCTTAATTCAATCCCTTTACTCAATGCTATACGCTCAAGCTTAGGGTAACATATATATCAAATTAAGTTCTAAGGTTTGAAATGTGGCTATCAAAAATCAGGCAAGAGGCTCAAATTGGCTAACTAGGGAAATCAAATATCATAAGATAGGCCAAAAGGCTTGAAAGGCTTAACAAAAATGGCCTAAAATCATTTTCATGAATGCATACAACATGTGACCTTGACGGAGATACCAGAGCAAATTCTAGAATTCAAAACAACATGAATGACACACTCAATCAACCAACAAGACTGCATAATATGAAAACAGTAAAGGCTCAAAAAGCTAACAGGCTTGTGAGTGCATAATTCAATGTATTTTTACCATGATCCCAATAATCACATGCTCCATATTAATTATTCTCAACCCGGTCAGCTCACACTCAACATCCAATTCAGAACAACATAAATGCTCAACACATGCTCCCAAGATCAACAAACACACAAAAGCGGTCAACTCACTCCCTAATCAACTAAAAAAGCAATAAACGTGCTAAAGCAATAAACGTGCTAAAATAATCAAAAACAACTTATGCAATGCAAACTACATGCTCTAAATGCAACATCCTTCAAAAAAATACTACCTCTCCCCCCAAACTAGAATGAAATTATAGCGCATAGAAGAGAATGTAGAATTTCAAAGAAAAGTGTGGATAGGACCTGGATTACTGTGGGGGTGGCGGCGGAAAGTGGCCCTGAAAAGCAAACCCGACTTTTTGTTGAAAACAGATATATTCACCTCTTCAGTGATAATCTTCAGTGGTAAGTATTCCCGCCTGTCACGCGGGTGACCGGGTTCGATCCTCGACAACAGCGCAAAAACTTGTTCGCCTTATTTTTTAACTTTACCGCAAGTGTACGATGTTGTTTATAGAATATGGTTAGGAAGGTCGAATCCATTGGGACTAATAAATTAATATACTAAGTATTGGATTATAATAGCCTTATTTTTATGTATACTATCGAAATTTGAAGGATTGATTTTATAAACACTAAAGCAGAAATTATCCTAAAATAACAAAGCAAAGAGTTGATTGAAAGATCAAGTATGAATGGATGGATTCCTGGGTTATGGTTTCAGTTAATACCCCCCTTTAATTATCAGATTAATCAAACCAAAGTTAAGCGTTTTTCTTCTCTATAGACCAATCACCAAAGTAATTTACCCTCTCTCTCGAGATGTTTGTAAAAGCATTGATTGGAATATCTATGTTAGCATCTCTACTCAACATGAGATATCCAACTCCCAAAAGTTCAAAAGATTATAAGGTCTCACAAATATTCACAGACTTCTCAATCATGCAACCTATTTGTGTCAAGTACTCAAGATCTAGTATTGAAACTCATCGGTTAGAATTATGAATCAATATATCAAACAAGTTTAAATCAATGGCCTTTTGATAAAACAAGAATTAAAGCAAAGTACTTGAATAGAGGAAGAAAACATTAACTTCAATTATCATTAATCATCAAATAAAAGTGTTCATTAACCTACTCCCAAACTCTGGAATCACAAGATGTTTAGCCAGACATCGAAGATAAACAATCCATAGACAAATTATTCATATTCAAAATCTAACTAATTGAAATAACGATACTATGGAATGAGTGAACTCGGGGATGATGATGATCTCTCGATCTATTTTCAATCCTCGAAGGTGTGGTTGCGGTCTTGATCAATCTCTCGAAGTTTCTGGTGGAAAAATGCTCTCCTCTCTGGTTTATAGGGCAAAAATCAGCGTCTCCTGTTTGTGGCCGCCCCATGTCTATTTGTACTTCGTTTGGTTCGAAACCTAGTTGAAGACGAGTCAAACTCTGTTTTTCCCGCAGAGGAGTATGGGTCGTGCTGTATGGCACGCCCAACCCGTGATGGGTGCCGCATGAATTGCCCAACTCGCAGAATGGAACACAGGTCGTGTTGTATGGCACGACCAGGCCGTGCTCTATGTCGAACCTTGATCCTTTAGTTATAGGTTGAGCACGGGCCATGCTAGGGAGCACGCCCTGCCCGTGCTCACCTGTAGCAACAAGCACTTGGCCATTTTTTCTTTTTTTTGCCCGGTTCGTCTGATTTCTTCTCGATTCGACTCCAAAATTCGTACTTCAAGTCAAGTATTGGCGATTGCAATGCTCCGAATTGTTGCCAAAATGCTACAATTATCGATGAATTCCTACAAAACGAGTAAAGCATAATCCTTTTCCACAAAACAGGAATAAAACCCTATTTACTCATATAATGCATGTATATTAACACATTCTAGCCAAGATTAAGCCCAAAGTACATGCAAAATACATGTCAATCATACACCTTTAGGATTACAAGCTTAAACAAAATAGTCCAACAAAAGCGAGTAGAAAGGTAATCCATGAAAATCTGGATAGGGCACGGATATGGATCACTCTGTGGTCTGATCATCCTCGTCCACATTATCATCATATGGACCATCACCATCTGGTCGTTTGAAAAAGAAGGGGTGAGACAAAAATTCTCAGTGGATGGGTGCTCGTGTGAAAGCGTGGCTTATATAGATGCACGAAAAATAATTATATGAAAATTGCATAGTTTATGATGAGTGCGTTACATATAATTCACAAGCGATGAGATATTCAAAATAATATAACTTATATAGCTTTGATGAAAGTAGTTCATGAACATTCAGGCACGATGAATAGTATTCAAACAAGTCAATTAGTAGTGGTTGCGTACGGAAGTGTATTGTCAACCTAAATATTCAAGTAGTGGTTGCATACGGAAATGTAGTGCCAACCCAAACAAGCAATACAATCCGAGTAACTTTAGAATCGTGTGGATCAGACAGCGATTCTTTCGTTCTACCTTGTAACTCCCCAAGCACGTTAGCCCAAGGCCTGTCACCTTATCGCTCCATATGCACGACAAATCCAACAAGAATGGCTTGCAAGGCCCAGATTGTCATAATCATGATTATACCTCAAGTATTACGACCTACTTCTCCCGTTGGACACTCCGTCTACCAAGGGTGGGATTAGAACGATGGGGTTGGAGAATGGAATAGCAGCCGAGCTGCCCGGTTCTATCCCCGACTGGTCCACTCCGACTGTGAGCTCGACACACCAAGTTTACTCAACCAAGTAGATAAACGCAGATATAATATGTCAACAAGGTAGTCGAGTATAATGAAAATTTCAGAAAAAGATACAAGTACAAATACATGAAATTTAACACGCGACATTTATCGGCATTGGCGGAGTAATTATATAAAATGAAGTTAATTATCGAGAGGATAACTAATCTTCGATGGATTCGGTATATTAAGTGGGATATTTGCCTCATTGAAAGTTCAAATAGTTATAAGGCGAGGAAGTCACCCCGCGAAAGCGTAAATATTCGGTTAAGTAGTCCATTAAGGTACATGTAATTTTAAGAAACCTAAAATTTCATAAATAATTATATAAGTCAGTAAATAACAGGGCTATAACATGGGAAAAATAATTAATTTGAGGTCTGTGGCAAAAGAAAAGTTTACAAGTAGCCCCATTTTCGAAAAACTAGTATTTATCGGGTTTAAAATAAAATGAGTCTTGGTCTCGACCTCGGAAAATTATAAGGCCAGTTCCTAAATTCTCCAAATTGTCCAGAGAATCGTGTTTTCAAAAGTTTTGGGGTCAAGTGTTTGATAAATTCAATTTTGGTCCTCTTTTGTCAAAATTGCCATTTTTGGCCTCGAGTTTAAAATATTTGGATCTCACAATCCGGAATGGATTTTGATGTGATTCTAATTTTTAAATATCACTTATATCAGAGGGTTATTGGGACAAAAACAGTTTTGGAAAAGTGTTAGTTAAGTCTCTTAACTTTTAAAAATTTCATTCTAGTCCAATTTTTGAGTTTGCCATTAAGGCTTATTTGAGGTCTATTTGTTCTGAAATTTGAACCATGGATTCAAAATGTTATAAAATTAAGATTAATATACTTTTCCTAGGTACATGGGCTGTATAAGTCCTGGAAATTGCATTTTGGTCCTTGATTTTAGTATTTTATACTTTAGTCCTCAAATTTTTCAAAAATTAGTTTCTTTACTCAAAACACTTTGATTTTTGGAATTTATTCAAAATATGAGTTTTTCAGTCATTAAAAGTTGAAAATTTCGAAATTTACAAAGGGGTGCTGGTACAGTTTCGAAAATCTCATTTATGCCCTTCAACTTTCAAAAATTCTACAATTTAGTCCTTGGGCTTCCAAGGGTTGATTTTTAACATATCAAAATCTTTAAAACTTTATTATTACATCAAAATATCATTTTTGAAATTTAGTACAGTCCCAAATTTCAAAAATTTACAGAGGTATCCCATAGTTCTTATTTTCTTTCAATTTAGTCCTCTAGTTTCGCCAATTTCGCATATAAGGTCCAATAATGCATTTTTTTCAAGTATGATCGAAATTTACAGAATATAAAAGAAATAAAACATAAAATATTGTGTACATAGTCATGCATTAACATATCATACAAGAATTCATCAAATAAATCATGGATTTATACATGCATGCACCTATTTTTCCAAAAATTGAAACTTTAAGAATAAATTTGTGAAATTATTGGATATTTCATATTGAAATAACATGCAATACATATTTTCATATATCATATAATTTTCACAGTACTACATGCCATTTTTGTAAAATAACTTGAGTTTTATAGAAAATTTTCAATCCATTTTATGTTGTTCGGTTGATAGGTCTAGAAGTGGTATTTTCTCACCAACTCTTGAGAATTTTGACCACCACTTATTAGGCAGCCCCTAAGTGCCAAACCACCTGTAACACCCTATATTTCTATTATAAAATAAACAGGCATGTACCTAATTTTAACGATGAAAAAGAACATGAACAATTTAAAAATAAAATAAACTTAGTCAATTGTAGCGGAAGCAATATATTTCATGAATAAACTTTAACCGTCGTCTAACTATGTCAATTATGAACTGGAAATAAAAACTAAAAACTTGAAAGGAAGCAAATAGTTCAACATTTGTTTTTAAAACACTCATAAATAAATCCATATGCCTTGTCATATCCACCGCTCTTAGCCAGCGTCATCTCCTTCACTGGAAAAGTTGGTTATATATGGGGTGAGCGACACAGCTCAGTGGAGTAAAAATTGTCCAATCTAAATACATAGATATCTCACATAGGCATGCAAATACAATCCAATAGAACATAGCATAGATCTTTTGAAAACCAATAGACATAGACATAGATTGCACTGCAGGGGTTCCACCTGAGGGATACATCGACCCGGACCTCTTGAGCCCCTGGCTCATGGGTGTCTAAAGCAACTGTACTACACAATCATGCAAAATATTTTACGCATTTAACAAGGACAATAAAGTTTAGAAAACAAACCTCACCTTGAACGTAGCTTGAAAAATAAGCTTAAAAAGTCGATGCAAGCACGCCTATCCTCACTTGATAAATCACCTAACAATAGAAACATAATACTAGTAAAAATTCTCAAATATTCTAAACTTAAAACTTAGAAATAATAATCTAAAAATCCTAATTTAGGGGCTTAATGAAATATAAAAAAATAGAATTGAAGGCTAAATTGGAATTGACAGTAGAAATTGGAATCAAAGGCTAATTTGGATGGTTTGGGGCTGAAGGGCGATTTTGTCAATAGTTTATAAGAGACCACATCCCCAAAATTCCTCCTTACCTTTTTCTTCTCTTCCCATATGTAACTCCCCCCTCAACTCTCTCATCTCTCTCTCTCTCTCTCTCTCTCTCTCTCTCTCTCTCTCTCTCTCTCTCTCTCTCTCTCTTCTTTTTTTCCCTACTTTTTCTTTATTTCTTCTTACTAGACCAGAGCCCACCCCCCACTTTCTCTTTCCCCTTTCTTTCTTCTTTCCTTCTCTTTTCTCCTAATTTTTCTCTCACTTTTCTTCTCCTATTCCTCCCAGCTTCTTTCCCCGTCACTATAATCATCTTCCTTTATTATTTTTTTTCTTTTTCTACTTCTTACTTATTTCAATTACAGTAGCCCCCCTCCCCCAAAACAAACCCCTCTTTTGTTATTGTTTCTCGCCCCCAGCAGCCCCAACAAATCCCTTTTTTTTCTTCTTCCTTACTACCACACGCACAACCCGACGAATGGCGGCGAGACTCGACGGCGACGGGCAGGTTGGCTTCGTGCTTAGGGATTTGATTTCGGGCTGAATCAGAGAAGTACGAGTTGATTTTAGGCTGGTTTGGGAAATTTTTCCGCGGTAGCTATGTTCGGGATTAGCTGGGTTTTCTCGGGTTTTAGATTCAATTTCGATTGTCGGCGAATTCGTGGGTGGTGGTTCTGTTTTTGATTGCTTGGGTGGGCTGGTTTAATTTCGGATTTCTCGGTGAGCTTTATGGATTGGGGTGGTCCGGCGAGTAACAGACGGTGGAACAGAAAAGAAAGAGATTGTACCTTTTTTTTAAGTATGATTCTGATTGCCAGGAATGAAAATAGTAGAGATCAAGAATAGCAGAATACTTGATCACGTGAATGAAATATAATTAGGGTTGTGGATTTGTATTTATAGGTTTAATAATAGTTAAGAGTCATTTCTAAAGAAAAAGGATTCTTAATATAATAAGATACGAGAAAATGAATTTTGACAGATTGAAAAAAATCAAAATCGTGTATATCTGAAAATGTTGGAATCCTACTTGGAGTAGAACTTGTGAATAGGCTAGATTGGGCTTGGGTAATGGACATTGGAATGGGCCTAGACTTAAAATTTGGACTTGGGTAAATAGACATTTGACTGGAGAATTTGGCTTGGGGTTTATTATATAGCCCCTAAATAAAAACTAACTAAAATCTAAAAATTCACAATTCTTAAAAAAAGCCCAAAATAAATTTCTGGATATTACATACTATCCCCCTTAAAAATAATTTCGTCCTCGAAATTAAACTTACCTAACAAAGATTAAACCTCTTGATTTGATGCTAAGATATCGTCCTTACGTTCCCAAGTAGCCTCTTCTTGGCTATGTCCACTCCAGTGGAGGCTATAAATGAATGGAAAGCGCCATCGACCATAGGTGAGGTGTGCAGTTTCTTAGGACTTGCTGGATATTACATACGAAGTTAGGTCGCGAATTCTTAGGACTTGCTGGATATTACAAACGCAGTTTCTTAGGACTTGCTGGATATTACAGACGTAAATGTTGTTCTTCGCGACCTAGCCCAAATTCTTCGCGACCTATCCCAAATTCAGACCGTAAATGAGGTGCACATTACAAGAATTTTAGTTAGAATATGAAGATTTTGAGGTAAGGAGGAAGAAATTCGAATAAGGGCCAAGAATTCTACACTTACCTTGTGTAGTTGTGAGTTTAGAGTCTAAAATGATGATTTTCCCAAGAACTTTAACACCTCATAACCAGGCTCCAAAGGACAGCCTCTAATTCACCTTAAAATATAATGTTGGTGTTAAAATTCGAAACCAAAAGGGAAAAAGAAGAAGGTGTTAAAACCTTAAATTTACCTTGATATCTTGATTTCTAGGGATGTCTTGAAAGTCCTTTCAAGCTTATGTCCAAGTCTCCTTAATGACTTCAAGTTGAAACCTCTAAGTGTACCTCAAAATGGAAAATAAATTCAAATTAGTAGGGAATGAGATAAGCTTGAGGATGTTAAGTACTGATTGAAGAAGAAGAAGAAGAAATTTCTTTACCTTGTTGCAATGTGGTTCGAATTTATGAGAGAAATGGAGGAATTCTTGTGTTTTTGGCTAAGTATTAGAATAAGAAGGTGTTGGAAGTGTAGAGAGAGTTGGGGAAAATTGAGAGAGAAGTGAAGGATGAAATGAATGGAATTATTCCCTTTTGGTAGCATATGGCCGATCCATTGAGAGATAGGGGGAATTTTTGTTTTGTGTCTTGTAAAATGTAGGTTGCATGGGAGACAAGATTGAGTCAAAGTTATGGGGTTAAGTTTAGTTTAAGTGGGTATCTTGTGGGAATTGGGAGAAGTATGGGTTTTTGGGGAATTTTTAAAAGGATGTTTGCTTGAGTGGGATTTTGAGAAATTATAAACAATTTGAGGCTTCCATTTGTCCAAATTGGTGATAATTTGTGTTAAATATCATGTCCAATAATCACTTATTAATTCAACAATCACTTATCAATTCCACAATTACTTATCATAGGTCAAGCTCCTTATTCTATAGGCTATATATCAGTAACAAAATAAATCCTCTAAGTTATAAGGTGTCTAATAATTCCCAATTGTTGTATCATCACTTATCATCTAAGGTACTAAATAAAATTAAAATCAATGGTACAAGTAAAAATATTAATCAAGCAATTAATTAAATTATAAAATTATTTTGAAATATATAAATATTAATTTCAAAAATTACAAAAATATAAATGAATCTTTTACTACAAGAAAATTAATAGCTAGTCGCCAATAGAAGAAATCCAACCGGTCAATGTAACACGTTAAAAGTTGAAAGAAATCGGCAATTGTCAAAGCAATTACGCATTATTACGGACCACATAAAATAAAGTTATTCGAAATACAAGTGATATATCTACTAGTAAAATTTGAATAGTACGTAATTTGACAAAATCAAGTATGAAACACTTGCTATTTCAATACAGAACTTGAATTTTTGATAAAATAAATCTCAAGTGCTATTGTTTGGGAAAGCAATAGAAATTTTACTAAATTTGTTTTCAAGACAAAGATATTGTATTTTTAAAATACTAATTTAGTAGTAGACAGTCTTCAAAGATTATAAAGATGAAAAGGTTTGTTCGTAAGGGCCGAAATCATTCTTCTTCAAAATTGTTTTAAGCACTACTATATTCTTCGCTAAGAATTTAAAAAAATTTATAATACAAGTTTGATAAATCAAGATAATAGATTTTTAAGTAAAGATATTGAGTTTATCGTATAGAATTTTCAAATTGTATTTTTATTTCAAAATCTCAAAATTTCAAAGTAAATTTTGTTTAAATCAAAATGGTAGTTTTGCATAAAGAATGGACTTCTAATAATAATTTTTCTTACGAATTTAAGGTGAAATAGATAATCGATGTTAAATCCATTAACATAATACGAATCGTAAAATAAATGATAAATATAAGAATAAATTATCGAAAAACAAATCCGCGATCGTGTGGTCTACGGTTGAAGAATCTGGGGCCTCACATGCTCCCATTCTTAAAGGAATTTGGTCCCCAAATTCTCTTCTAAAATAATTCCTTTTAAGTTTAAGATGAGATTCATACTTAATGTATCTATTCATGGAGGATCTGTCGTAACCTCAATATCCATCTTATGCGGCCTAGAGGCGCTCATTTCCAACCCAAGTTTACATCAGCAAATTTAAATAATCATTCTGCAAAAATATCCCTAATAACCTTGTGTTACTCAAAATGTTCCTCCAATTATCATATAGTAGATAGTATTCCCAATACCTTATTCATATGATTCATAAGGTTTGCATCATTATTCGATTATCATTTAACCAATCATATATACTCCACATATCGCTCTAATGTACTATTCCCATAATTATTAGCTCGAAACATACCTCTTACAATCCAATCTCGAATATACCCTTGCTTGTCGTAGCCATTCAATATTCCATTCACTTAAAAAAGTGGTACTCACAATTATAGCCTCGATTTAACTAAATAGTCGACACCTATTCATATCGTCGTATATTTCCTTGGACAATTGATAGTAGATTTCATCGCTAAAAGTGCAAGGTCAACCTAAAATTTCCACCCATCAACATATAATAGTCGAGACCTCATCAATCTTTAATAAATCATTTCCAAAGTTGTAATCACAGGAGTTGCTCCTACTAAAATCCTAATAGCAATCTAAATTTCTCATATCCATAAGGACCTTCATTACTCTGGATAAAGTCACACTTCTTAAATACCTTATGTAAAGTACTAGAGTCCATCTCATCATTAGTTAATCAATACTTAAATAATCAACAACTAGGTCACAATCAACCAACTCAATTCATCAACCAATTCAAATATCGAATAAGAGTCTGAATCGCAATAGTAGTCTGAATAATCCTAGATAATCATCATCCAAACATAGTTCGTAACTTAGACATTATAACTTACGAAATACATGATTCACATCCTTAACATATCTTAGTGGTGATACCTAAACCACAAGTGTAATTCCTTACTTAAGGTTGTCCAAGTATTTAAGATTGAATAACTCAATGGCACTACCCTCTGTAAATCATATATACCGAATGATTCCCATGTTATCACTTTTCGAAGTAATATCACTAGGCACTAGATCCCATAATGCTTCACATAGCCAAATCATATACCATCAAGAGATAGTCTTATATCCTTCAAGTCTCATCATATTGGAATATTATAGCCTTCAAATCATGAGATTTCTAAACCACCTAATTTCCAAGTTGAGAAGTATCCGGATATTTTAGCACTATAACAACCCAAAGAGTTCAAATAGTTATCCAAGATTCAACTTAGGTCATCTAGTAGTGGTACCCAATCCAAGGCAGAGAACCAATCCTGGTTTAGCTTGGTGTAAGTCTCCTACTTACAAACCGAGCACTGATACCATAGCTGTCACGCCCCAAACGAGACCATGATGTGATCAATAACTTAAACGGAAATTAAGCCAAATAAGTCGAGTCATTCAACAAAAGTAATCCCAAAAAGAGTTAATATTGCAGTTGAATAAGTTACAGTCCAAAATTACAAAATAATACCAAGAGTACAACCCGGTTGCAAAGTTAACATTGTTTAAGAGTGCTACGCCCTTAAGATTACAAGCTTAAACAAAACAGTCCAACAAAAGCGAGTAGAAAGGAAATCCATGAAAGTCAGGATAGGGCACGAATATGTTCACTCCGTGGTCTGTTCTTCCTCGACCACATTGTCATCATATGGACAATCACCATCTGGCCGTTGAAAAGAAGGGGGTGAGACAAAAATTCTCAGTGGACGGGTGATCGTGTGAAAATGTGGCTTATCTAGATGCAAGAAAAACAGTTGTATGAGAAATGTGTGGTTTATGATGCGTGCATCACACATAATCCACAAGCAATGTGATATTCAAAATAATACAAGTTATATAGCTTTGATGAAAGTAGTTCATGAACATTCAGGCACCATGAATGGTATTCAAACAAGTCAAGTAGTGGTTGCATATGGAAGTGTAATGCCAACCTAAAGATTCACGTAGTGGTTGCGTACGGAAATGTAGCACCAACCCAAACAAGCAATACGGTCTGAGTAACTCCAGTATCATGTGGATAAGACAACGATTCTTTCGTTCTACCTTGTAACTCCCCAAGCACGTTGGACCAAGGCCTGTCACCTTATCGTTCCATAGGCACGACAAATCCAATAAGAATGGCTTGCAAGGTCCAGATTGTCATAATCATGATTATACCTCAAGTACTATGACCCACTTCTCCCGTTGGACACTCTGTCCGCCAAGGGTGGGATTAGGACGATGGGGCTGGAGAATAGAATAGCAGCGGAGCTGCCCACTTCCATCCCCTACTGGTCCACTCCGACTGTAAGATCGACACACCAAGTTGACTCAAGCAAGTAGATATATGCAGATATAATATGTCAACAAGGCAATCGAGTATAATGAACACGCGACATTTATCGAGTATTGGCGGAGTAATTACATAAAATAAAGTTAATTCTCGGGAGGATAACTAATCTTCGATGGATTTGGTATATTAAGTGGGAGATTTGCCTCGTTGTAAGTTCAAATAGTTATAAAGTGAGGAAGTCGCCCCGCGAAACGCATAAAAATTCGGTTAAGGAGTCCGTTAAGGTACGGGTAATTTTAAGAAACCTAAAATTTCATAAATAATTGTATAAGCCAGTAAATACCAGGGCTATAACATGGGAAAAATAATTAATTTGAGGTCTGTGGCAAAAGAAATGTTTACAAGTAGCCCCGTTTTAGAAAAAAGCTAGTATTATCAAGTTTAAAATCAAATGAGTCTTGGTATCAACCTCGGAAAATTATAAAGTCAGTTCTTAAATTCTCCAAATTTTCCAGGGAATCAAGTTTTCAAAAGTTTTGGGGTCGAGTTTTTGATAAATTTCATTTTGGTCCTCTTTTGTCAAAATTGCCATTTTTAGCCCAGAGTTTAAAATATTTGGATCTCACAAACCGGAAGGGATTTTGATGTGATTCTAATTTTTAAATATCACTTATATCAGAGGGTTATTGGGACAAAAACAGTTTTAGAAAAGTGTTAGTTAAGTCCCTTAACTTTTAAAAATTTCATTCTAGTCCAATTTTTGAGTTTGCCATTAAGGCTTATTTGAGGTCTATTTGTTATGAAATTTGAACCATCAATTAAAAATGTTATAAAATTAAGACTAATATACTTTTCCCAGGTACATGGGCTGTATATGTCCTGCAAATTTCATTTTAGTCCTTGAGTTTAGTATTTTATACTTTAGTCCTCAAATTTTTGAAAAATTGGTTTCTTTACTCAAAACACTTTAATTTTTGGAATTTATTCAAAATATGAGTTTTTAAGTCATTAAAAGTTGAAAATTTTGAAATTTACGAAGGGGTGCTGGTACAGTTTCGAAAAGCTCATTTATGCCCTTAAACTTTCAAAAGTTCTAAAATTTAGTCCTTGGGCTTCCAAGAGTTGATTTTTAACATATCAAAATCTTTAAAACTTTATTATTACATCAAAATATCATAGAGGTATCCCACAGTTTATATTTTCTTGCAATTTAGTCCTCCAATTTTGCCAATTTTGCATATAAGGTCCAATAATGCATTTTTTTTCAAGTATGATCGAAATTTATAGAATATAAAACAAATAAAACATAAAATGTTGAGTACATAGGCATGCATTAACATAACATACAAGAATTCATCAAATAAAACATGGATTTATACATGCATGCACCTATTTTTGCAAAAGTTTAACTTTAAGCATAAATTTGTGATATTGTTGGATATATCTTCTTGAAATAACATGAAATAAATATTTTCATATATCATATAATTTTCAAAGTACTACATGCATTTTTCTAATATCACTTGAGTTTTATAGAAATTTTTCCACCCAACTTAATTGTTCACTTGATAGGTCTAGAAGTGGTATTTTTCTCACTAACTCTTGAGAATTTAGACCTCCACTTATTAGGAAGCCTCTAAGCCCCAAACATTAAAAAGAATTGGAGTTAGAATATGAAGATTTTGAGGTAAGGAGGAAGAGATTCGAATAAGGGCCAAGAATTCTACACTTACCTTGTGTAGTTATGAGTTTAGAGTCTAAAATGATGATCTTCTTAGAAACATTAAAACCTCATAACCAAGATTGAGTCAAAGTTATGGGGTTAAGTTTAGTTTAAGTGGGTATCTTGTGGGAAATGGTTGAAGTATGGGTTGTTGGGGAATTTTTAAAAGGATGTTCGCTTGAGTGGGAGTTTGAGAAATTATAAACAATTTGAGGCTTCCATTTGTCCAAATTGGTGATAATTTGTGTTAAATATCAAGTCCAAAAAATCACTTATCAATTCCACAATCACTTATCATAGGTCAAGCTCCTTATTCTATAGGCTATATATCACTAACAAAATAAATCCTCTGAGTGATAAGTGTCTAATAATTCCCAAGTGTTGTATCATCACTTATCATCTAAGGTACTAAATAAAATTAAAATCAATGGTATGAGTCAAAAATATCAATCAAGCAATTAATTAAATTATAAAATTATTTGAACTATATAAATATTAATTTCAAAAATTACAAAATATATAAATTAATCTTTTACTACAAGAATATTAATAGTTAGTCGTCAATAAAAGAAACCCAACCGGTCAATATAACATGTTAAAAGTTGAAAGAAATCGACAATCGTTAAAGAAGTGAAATTACGCGTTATTACGCACGACATAAAATAAAGTTATTCTAAATACAAGTGATATATCTACTAGTTAAAGTGAGTAGTACGTAATTTGACAAAATCAAGTATGAACACTTGCTATTTCAATGTAGAAGTTGAATTTTTAATAAAATAAATCTATTGTTTGGAAAACATAAATAGAAATTTTACTAAATGAGTTTTCAAGACAAAGATATTGTATTTTTAAAATAATAATTTAATAGTAGACAGTCTTCAAAGATCATAAAGACGAAAATATTTGTTCGTAAGGGACAAAATCATTCTTCTTCGGAATAGTTTTTAAGAACTACTATATTCTTCGCTAAGAATTTTAAAATTTTATAATAGAATTTTGATAAATCATGATAACAAATTTTTGAGTAAACATATTGAGTTTATCGTATAGAATATTTTTAAATTATATTTTTATTTCAAAATCTCAAAATTTCAAAGTAAATTTTGTTTAAATCAAAATGGTAGTTTTGTATAATGAATGGACTTTTAATAATACTTTTTCTTACGTATTTAAGCTGAAATAGATAACCGATGCTAAATCCATTAACATAAAATGAACCGTAAAATAAATGATAAATATAAGAATAAATTATCGAAAAATAAATCCGCGATCGTGTCGTCTATAGTTGAAGAATCTGCGACCTCACAAAGCGCAACATGGTGCAACTATTGATACATTCCTCTGGATCGGGCACCTGCGTGGCGAGTGACTTGGCGTGATTTGGAGGCCACATTGACACTGTGTAGTGCCTAAGTGGTGTAACCCTTATATAAAAAAACAAATAAATTATGGGGTTATTGGTCTCACAAAGATTTGACCTAAGACCTTTTTTTTTATATACCTTTATGCGTGCTTGCAAAATTAATATTTGTGCATTTTTTTGTGATATAGTATTAATGCATGTTAAAATATTTTGTACAATTTATTGCTTGCAAATGTTTTTTTCTTTCCCATGAGAATGCAGGCAAAATTCTTTGTACTTTATGATGCATTAAAAATTACTTTTGCACATTAAGTGCATGAGTTTTCTTTCGCATTAGATGAATGAAAGAAAATTTATTTTTGCGCATTAAGGTGTTTGCAACAAATTAATATTTTTTTGTGCATTGTGATGCATGCGAAAATTATTTTTGCACATTGTTGCATGAAAAATATTTTTATTTTTGCATAAGGTCCGTGAATAAATTATATTTTTGCACATTGAGGTGCCTGCAAAAATATTCTATGTGATTTTTAATTTATGAGTTGCGTGCTTTATTAATTGTTTATGTGTATGCAATATTTTTTTTTGCTGCAACTAGTTTTGTTGGTATGATATAAATTATCATGCGTGTTGGGAATGAATAGACATTGACGTGCCGGTGCTCATGCATGTAAATGTTTATTCTTTTATATTGTTATTATTTGTGGGAGTTAATTTTTGACAATGGTGGTAATTCGGTATCCTCATTTTTTTTACTTTTTCTAAATTGATGTATTAGGTCTTAAAAATATGTAATTTTTTTATTTTTATCGAGGCATATATTTATTGAGCCATTTTTGGAGGCTATGTAACATCAATTTTACGATGATAGTTTTTGGTTTACCATCTAACTTATTTCCACATGATGCACCATATGTCAATGTCGCCCATGGGGGCTATTTTTTCGTAATTATCCACATGGCATGGTTTCATGCATGATTTATTTATGAACATTGATAATTTTATTCATGGATCAATAATTTATTTTTATAATCTTTAATTTAGTGGGAGATGATTACTAGCCTTAGTGGCAAATTTTTGATCTCATTGAATTGAAGAAAATAATAAATATTATATAGATTCAGAGTAAAGTTTTTAGATTACTACCTAATTATTTGCGCAATTTAATGAAATATTTTTAGACCAAACTCACCAACTTTAGTTTAGCCAATTTAGCATGAACTAGGTATCCAATGTTGTCGCGAATTAGACGCGAACAATATTCTCGTGGATTCAAGAAATTGATTACGCTTTAATTTGTTTAAGCCGCAAATGTAAGAATTTAACTGCCCAAAATTGTCGCAATTGAGATTCTGACAATATACTTATGGATCAAGAATTAAGTTTGCACTTTCATTTGTTTAAGTTGCAAAATTTAAAAAATTTAAATAAGAGTTTAAGCTCTATTTTTCGAATATGAGCTTACTCCCAAGTAAATACTCTAGTTATCCAAATTCGCTATTTGAGTTGAATTAAGATATTAGTAACTCGTGTTATTATTAATGAAAATCACATATCTAGAGGATGATTATAAAAAAGTTGAGAAATACACAAGTGAGTGCACTTGCCGCTTGTGCTGACCGATATAAACCAACTCGGATGAATATTGGAACAAGCATAATGTAGCTTGACGAGAGCAAAAGCTAAAACTAGAACTGTAAATTGATCCATAAAGTGACAAAATGTCGTGTCACCTTATTGAATGAAGCAATTAAGTATCAACAAATATTAAGTGCACTTATGAGATTGGTAACTTCGCCTTATTGAATGAAACAATTAAGTATCAACAAATATTAAGTGCACTTATGAGATTGGTAACTTCGCCCGTAACTGTAATAAGATGAAGTTTGACTATTTAATTGCTCTCTTATTTTTCGCTAATATTTCCAAATCTCTCCATGGGTGGATTATAGATATTGGTTGACTTAGCAAGTGGTTTGAGATGAGCAAATATGTATGACTATTATCGGGTTGTGCAGCTATAGAGCGCACAAGAGGGGGCTAAAAAGAGTCACCTCAAGCTCAATAGTTGGTGTGAGAAACTTGATGTGTTGATGTAGTCTCACTCAGATAAATACACTTGTAAGATATTTGTTGAGTAAGAAGACTTGTCTATCTTTTCTTTGTGATGCTTGTCTTCAGATAGTATTTCTTTTAGGTCTCCTATTGATATTGTGGCACGTGAGGTTAGGAGGACGACTGTATTAGCTCAAGAAGGCTTTATTGTCTAACTCGCTAAGGTCAATCTCCCTCTGCATAAATATTTTCCAGCAGGATAAGCTTGTTAGAAGAATGAAAGATGATTACTTTTCCTTTAAAGTTAAGTTCACTAAATTGAGTGCAGACTTGTGAGTGTGAGGCAAAAATTAATACATTATATTTTTCTTTATTGATATTTGCGCTATAAGTTAGTACATCCCCACTCTCATCAATTAGAAGCGCCAAATTGCTTTGAGAGATTCTTAATAGATGGAGATCTGCTAATTGAGAGCGGTAATAGCGTGTCTAATTAGTTTGGACACAAAGTTGAAGGAAATAACGTTGCAAGTTGAATGATGGTTCTAAAAACTTTGTAGCTATATGAGCTTGTGAAGAAGGGACAATCACTTCAAAATGGTTAGATTTATGATGGCGCAAATTGATTTGTGTATCTTGTTGCTCCCTACATCATAAAATATGTGTCTCCAAATGATTCTTCAACCTCATATGAGCTTTAGTTTGATAACAAGCCCAAATTAGTGGGTCTACCCATGTAAGTTCAAGAATATGTGTTCTCACGTGGAGAATCAAGTCGCACGATTTATGTTTCCCTTCAAAGCGATTTCTTGAGCATATGTGAATTCTAAGAGATCTTACAACTATGCAAGTTGCAAGATCCTTAGGAGGCGCTCGCTTTTCTAGCGAGGATGTTGTATTTTATACTCATATAGTAATCGTTGGGATAGTGGGAGTGACACTAAGTCAATGGGAGCTTATATCTCACACGCAAAGGATTCTCAAATTCCACGAGTAAAAGGAGTGAATATGAAATATTCCCCATCACGTATATGAGATTGAGTGGGTATCCTTCACAATAACTTTTGTGGATGTTGATGAGCTGATAGAATATGTGACTTCACGTGATGCACTAAGTGGATATAGTTGTTTCGAAGGAAAGATGAGTCGAATGACTAAGAATAAAGTCTAAGAGCATGTTAATCTTCTGTCTAGATGCAAGACTATTTGAAACATGTGGTTTTGGAAGGTCAAGTTCAATATAGATGGGTTGATTAACATGTGTGTAGCTCGATTAAGGGAGAAATGTTTACGCTTGTTAGAAGAGCGTAAAATTTTTGAGATGTTCTCCCTAAGTGGTGAAATTGCCTCAATTCGTCTGATATGATATCTATTATTTCCATTTTCGTCTAGGTTTGTCTTGGATGATTAATGTTGACATAGTTCAGTGAAAGTTGAATAAGGAGATCTATGTGGATCACCCAATGAATTCAAGAAGTGGAGTAAGAGCGCATTAATTGTTGATCAAGAAGCTCCAGTTGTGACTTGAGTCATCATTGATTTCATCGAGCTATCATTTTGGTAGGCCTGCGATGGTCAATTAATTCATTGAACATATGTAAGAGTTGTATCTCATTATATATGGCAAAAATATGTTGAATGGAAAGAACATGGAGTTATCGCCACTCAGTGTTGGCTGTCTTTACACTACATGGTCAAAGATCATATTCTTAGTCAAGAAACGATATCTTCGGAAGAAGAAAAGAAATGATAGCTAGTTTATGTAAGCACTGTCGAATTTTTTATGTGCGCTATGTGCGTACTCAACAAGCCATGCACTAAGCAGTGTGATTGGTGAGTGGATATCAAAGTAATCCATGCGCTATTGTGATGTCGACATGTAGATATTTATATATCTTAACAATTTGGTCTATGATTTGCTTGAGGCAAATTTGGCATCTTGACATGATCCGCATTGCGCGAACATTCATGATGTATTTTGTTGTCTTTGTGATAATAAAATCACTTTGGTGTATGGTTTGGGCGTCGAACATTGGTGGTAGACCAAACATACTTACTCGAGGCTTTACTTTACTTAAGAGTTTTTGCGCATAGTTAAATTGTTCTCAGGCATACTTCTACGAGCGGTGTGGGTGTTGATCCCTTTTATAAGCCTTTGTTTGGAGAAATGCTCCAAAGGCATGTTAGTCATTAGGGATTAAGTAGAATTGATCATGTGGCATATAGAACATATTGTGATTAATGAGATATGTTGGATTCTCATTATGTATTTGGTACTAAATTTGTGAGTTGTCACCAAGCTTTGATTGGCCCTCTCACACGGACAATCGCCCTGGTGCTAAGAGAGCGAGTAGTATGAAACTTAAAAAGATTGTGTCGCATAAGGAGGTTTGCGAATGATCGCCTTCGCGCTAGAGCAGTGAGGAAGGTTAATAAGTATAATTAATAGTCGCCTTAACTAGAGGTTGAGATGAGATCCAAGTTGTTCAATTATGAAGTATTTCCAAACTTCATAAAAAGTTTGTTTTGTAGCCGAATGTGCGAACTATCGTATG
Organism: Rehmannia glutinosa; assembly: GCA_016081115.2. Taxonomy (NCBI): domain Eukaryota; kingdom Viridiplantae; phylum Streptophyta; class Magnoliopsida; order Lamiales; family Orobanchaceae; genus Rehmannia; species Rehmannia glutinosa. The sequence continues at coordinate 69,127,639 of CM071924.1, read as the reverse complement.
CCACTTTGGAAGTGAACTACAAGTCGTACGCAGGTCGGGTGCTTGAATAGCGACTAGACTAAGATTTGTATGATGTCTAGAGTGTGACATGCCTAAATTGAGTGGGATCTCAATCATAACATGTATTCATACTACATGTGCTTTGAGGTGACTGCCTATGGGAAAGAGACTGAATGGGTCCTTGTTTCGTCACTGTGTGAGCCCATATTATTTTCATGTACCCTTTGGGACTTTGGACCATGTCATGAGGTGTAAGCTTGATGATGCTACTTTAGCATGTATCCATTGGCCATGTGTGATTCGGTCTGTCGGAGCATGTCTAGGAAAGTTGTCAAGACCAAGCTAATTGCCATGTGGGGCCAAAGGAATAATTAAGTTTGTAACGCATTTATGTTCTATGATTCATAGCCCGGGCGACTATGTTGAAATGTGTTTTACTAGTCATGAATATAGAAACATATTGAGTTAGTCGAACATGCTCTATTTATTTAATTGAGGGATCTAAAGATGATTGACTAAATGCGACCACTTGGTTTGGGGTACATAGCAAGTTATTGAGTTGTAGGGTTATGTTAGTTTGGTGATAACTTAATATAACTCTCTCAACTATTCTTTCTCGCTTGGTCGCACGCGTTATTCCCTGTATGAAAGAAGGAGCGTCAGATGAGAATATTATAATGTGATTCGAATGAGTCGGATCAGATATGTAAAGTGAGAGATATTGGAGATTACTTCCATATCTTTTAAATAAGGAAAGATATTGGGCATCCTAATTGATTAGTATGCATCTTGAGATTGCATCTAATATGAAAAGATCAAATTATAATAGGGATTGAGATATATCACTTTATATTCTCTCCTTATATTAATGTAGTAGAGAGTATTATTTCTCTCGTACGGCATATCAGAAATCTTTCTCCTAAAATTTCTCTCTACGGTTTTTTTCTTGGAGCATAACCAAAGTTCTCCAAGGGTTTAAGGCGTGCACATCCAAGTAAATAATTCTAGTAATTATTTACACCAACTAGAAAGGCGGATCGTAATCTTGTTCGTGCTTTGCTCGTGGTTCAACCAATCTACAAAGTGCGTTCGTTGTTCGCGGTTCAATCGCAAGGAGGCTTGTAGATGGCTTAGTCATGGATCAAAAGGAGGCTTGTAGACAGACACAATCCTGACTACTTGGATCGATAGTTCTGCTGAAAATAGTTATACTCGATCCACCTTATATGTGCAAATATGTGATGTATGTTTCGACCAATATTTGCTTATAATTTGAATATACTGCATTAAACTGATTGTATCGATATTAGCCTTTCTGATTGTTTGAATTTTCACCTGCTTTGGCTATCTCTAATGGCAGCTTAAAGTAAAAAACCTTTCGAGCGCGCATAATTTCAAGTGATTATTCCTGCTTCAAAGTAAGTACGCAGTCTCCTTCATTCTTCACTTTTTATTTTATTAATTTTTGTTTTTTGCCTTTTCGGTCGCGTCATGGTTTTCGTTTTCCTTAATATGATTCGTATTTGTCATTTGGCAGATATATTTCCAATTTACACTGTGTTTAGACTACTTCGTAAATGTTATTTAGCTTGTTGCATAATATGTATTTTGGATTACTTTGTGATTGGTTATGTTGGGGACTTGGAATTTGATGAGGAAATGAGCATGAACCTTAGATGCTACTGAGAAAATTGTTTGAATGTGTGTATTTCATGTGTATGAGAATAATATTTTTGATTTGAGAATAGAAGAGAAAATCATGACGCATGTTCTTAAAAGATTGAATATAGAAGAGAAAAATATAAAGATCAAAACAGAATCATTGTGTAACTAAGTGCCATAATGTTTATTGGACGAGTCTACTTTCACTACAAGAAAAATAATTTATAATGACGGGAAATTTCGTCATTATATGTCTAAAATCCGTCATTAAAAACTTTTAGTGATGGAAAATTCCTGTCATTGGACCGTCATTGTTGCCCTCCTAGGTAAAAGTTAATAATGACGGTTAAAGATGCCGTCATTATTGTTTTAATATATTTAATGACAAATTTCATCATTAATGTAGGTTTTCCCCTCATTAAAAATATTTTAATGACAAAATATGTCCTCATTATTTAGTCATTTGCCCCTCACCATATGTTATTATATGATGAAACTACCCTCATTATTAGATATTAGCCTGTCACTAAAACTAGTTTAGCAATGAAATACCCCTTATAAATCGATAGTTACCCTCATTAAAAGTTATTTTGAAATTCAGAATCATTTTCATATGAATTGCTCATTCATAAAAATACAATTATTACTAATTAAATATTAAAATTACTTATATTCAAGAACAAATATTTTTGTATCAACAAATTTTATGTAACTGCATCCATAATCATTCATTTACTCGATATGTACAATAGAAATTTGTTTCAATATATGAGTTTCATCTTGATGGATAACTAAAGTATTCATTAATATCTATTTCATGGAGTACAAATATATTTGATCACTATAGAGGTGAATCACTTGGTTGCTTCAACTACCATGTACCAATGTCATAATCCACGTCTGAAATCTTATTTATGAGTCAACTTACAAGAAAATTCAAAAAGTAAGATTAACCTCAATAACAAACAATAACATTCAATTATTCAAATTCAAAGGCTAAAAATGTTTTAAAAAAAATTACAATGTGCAAAACATATTCTACAATTGAATGGGGGGTGACTCATACAAGTGAAATCAACATATGAAAAAAGAAATCTAACAACCAATACAACCTGACGTTTATTTTCAGAAAAGTTAATCAAAAGAAAAGAAAAATCTCTAAGATGGTTCTTTAGAGATTGGTGCTATCTCTTCAAGCTACTAGTGAATACACAATGGAGGACCACAAAAAAGTTCCAACAAAGTAAACAATAGTAACAATCACAAACTATCATATCTCAGATATACATTTCACATTTTAATTAACAATAAAATTAGACATTTAATACAAGCCCCAACACATATATCAAAACAAGTCTGAAATACATAACAAACTAGTAACAATATAAATGAAATATACTAATGGAAACTGACAAATTTAAAACTATGTGACGCTTCACCTCTCGAATTCAAATTCCACCTTTGAAATAGGTTCGCGTCACTACAAGAAAAATTCTCAACAACAACACCCCAAAGACAACAGATTTTAGCTAAATCATTGTCCTTACAAGCATTCACAACGGATTTTCGCTAAACCGTTGTAGATGAGCGGATTTTTTGTTAACAACAACAGTTCACTCAAGCCTAAGACAATACTTTCTTGAAGCATTGTTGATTAACGGTCTTTTTATTTTTTTACAACGCGTTTCTTGGGTCTTCGACAATGTTTTTGTAATCCTTTGTCGATTAATGCCTAATCTTTTTCAAAATACAACATTTGTTCATCCTTTTCGTCAACGGTTGGTTATAGCGTTGTAATTAGGGTCATTTTTTTCCTTAAAGACAATTATTTTAACAACAGTTATAAACCGGAGTCGATAGACATTTATCATGTTCTTATTTATTTTAATGGTATAACTAGTACTTTTAGTTAGTTTATAAATTTTATTTTAATCAACTTTAGTATAATTCTAAAAGTGTTGAGAGTTTTAATTTTTATTTTGTTATCAATTCTTTATCTTATGGTATAACTATCACCTTTAGTTAACTTACCAATTTTATTTTAGCAACTTTAGCATAATTTTAAAAGTGTTGGGAGTTGTAATTTTTTTTATCAAATATTTATTTTATTTCATTTGAAAAAAATAATAATAAAATATAACAACAACTTTATAGGTTAAACCTTTTGGTTTAGCAACTTAAACATAAGTTTAAAAATATAAGTAGCAACTTTAAAATTAGAGTTTTTAGTTTAGCAACTTAAACATAAATATAAAAATATATCTAGCAACTTTGAGGTTGACCCTTTTAATTTAGCAACCTTTTTTTTCCTTCCTAATAACATTATATATTACTGTATCAGTGACAATATCATCAGATTTAGATAGATTATTTCAGTTAATCTAGAAATGAAAAAGAAAACAAATTGATTTATTCATTATCCTTGACCCATAACAGAACATCATCCTACTTTAAGGGATTAGAGAGAACCTTCTAATCCCTTAAAGTAAGATGAACACAAACAATAAAATAAATTGTGACCATCAATTCAAAGACATCTTAAAGCAAAAGGGGTTTAATCACAAAATCCCGATTTAATGATATTATCATAACTGACTGAAGGTAAAAGAGGGTTTCACTCATTTATAAAACCATGATTCAACAATATTATGAAAGTAGATAAAGAGAATGGCTATAATGATGAACAAAATGAGATCAAATGAGACCCAATATGATAGTTGGACGGTCCTTCGGGTCAAAAGCAAGCAGTCTCTACAAAAGCCGGAGGGCCAATGAATCAGCATTTGGAAATTTCTGAGCACAAGGAAGAGGTTACATCTTTCACATGCTTGTAAGATATTTTCTAGCCCTTTCCTCTCGCACCTAAACAAAGAATAGGAGAAACAAAGTCCCAAAAGTAGGTTGGTCCATGAAGCAAAAATCACAAAACTGGAAATTAATACCAAAAGGATGAAGTGATGCATACCCGAGAAAGGTATAAACTGAAGGTATTGCAACACGATCAGTTATAAATCCAATTGATGAACAACATTCTTTTCAGGAAAAAGAGGCTTCCCCTCAAAACCTTAGCGAAAATGCAATCAATACAACATATGTCAATTGCTGGAGTATACTGAAAATATGTGGTCAAAAACCAAGAAAAATCAGTACCTGTTATACGATAGAAACATAATATTCATATCATGAAGCATTAAGAGTGAGCTATAAATGTGCTACATATCCACAAAATGGATGCATCATGCGAATTAACACACAAGGCATAAACGATCTGATTAGATATGGGGGAACAACAAACAAATCAAAATAAAAAAACAACATAAAAGTGCATACAAATTTACCTAATGAAACTGATTTTGTCAATGACATAAAATACTTGTGAAGCTTGACTTTCCAAAATAAAGGGTTCATTTGCTATATTCATCTATTTTGACTCCTTTCTCATTATCATATACATCAATCATCTACAACGATGGCCTGAATATGTGGGTGTATCTACTTAAATAGTTGCGAGGGAAACATAACAAGAACCAAAAGTAGTTCAAAATAAAGGTAATGGTTACTGATTCTTTGAACCGCTTGTAGCAAGACTAATTGGAGGTTTTTCTTGTTTCAGCTTTTGTGTGGTTTCAAACAAAAGTCACAATTCACCGATCAATATTTTTATTTCTACTAATTAGAGGTTTTTATTAATTAATTTAATGATGATCAAGTAATGACATATGCCAAAATGAAGCTGGGATACTCAGAAATGCTTCTCTAAGCTTGCATCCGGTAATAATAAAAATCCAAAATATAGTTCCACCCCAGAAAAGGGTCCTAATATGAGAAAAGAATTATATTATTCCACCAAGCAAACATAGCATCAAAAACTGACAAGAGTTGAACAGTAGGAAAAATAATTTTGTCATGTATGAAACCAGTGACATCTATGGACTAATTATAAGGTGTCAAATCTATCATTCATCTAGTGTTCCTTAATGATTACATTGACATCAGTCAAAAGACAAAAATGTCGAAGAGATGAAACAAATTTAAACCAAGGCCATACCATAATTACAAAATATTTCTGGCCCACAACCAGGGGGATGATCATAGTTCCAGACTCCACACTCTCATTAACACCATAGATCTAACCATTAGATAAAGCCCATTTGGCCATTTTCATTTGCAAGGGTTTATTTTCCAGACTCTCCATCAAAACTAGCAACAATAAAGTTAAAACATTGCAATTCCTAACCCGCAGTTTTGAAAATTCAAATGCAATTTTATCTTATGGCCAATTGTCCTCCAAATGTCCTCGTATGTAATGTCTCTTTCAACTAGAATTGTTAATATCTCTCGTAACTTTAGAGACCCTTTTGATAAGTATTCTGAAATTAACCTGGGTAATTTCCCTAATATATCTATTTTGAGTTATTTCCTCATCAGATTGGAACCATAGTTATTATGAAAATTCTCCATCAATAAAATTCGGGCCAAGCATTGCGAAATTTAAGAAATATTACCTCTTTTTGGTGGCTAGGGCTTAGAGTTTGAAATAGGGGCTTCTCCCACAAACTTATACAGCCTCATTGACTACGTGCAGTAGGCTATTGGTCAGCAACGGCAGCGGGTGGGCTGGTTTGAAGTGATGACAACTGTTGACGCGCGTTTCGGTCAACAAGCAAAATATAAGGGACTTTAATGCGTGGAAATGGAAATAAACTGTAACACGGGGCTAACTCTGCCTTTTTTATAAATTGCCGAGCAGAAAATTCCTGGTCGGTTTGGCTTTTACAGCTAGACTTTTACAAGTGTTTTTCTCTATTATCCCTCTCTTGTCGTTTTCCTCATAAATGAAGCCTATTTATATCCATCTCATTAGTGGGTTTTTAATAATCACTATCACAATTAATATTAAAATAATTACAAAGGGACACATGTCCTTCCTTTAACATGCATGCTAGCCAAGTATTTGCTACTTGTTGACTCATCTTGCTATTATTAGAGCTGTCAATTCCGGCCCGGCCAATGGGCTGGGCTCTATTTTTCTAGGCCCGAAAAAAGTCGTGCCTCAAAAGCCTGGCCCGATCGGCCCGGCCCGACGGGCTAGCCCGGGAAGCCCGACTTTTTCAGTGTATTTTTCGTTTTTAGAATGGACTGGATTCCCATTTTCGCGGCCGGTACTGTTTGGCCCGGCCCGGCCCGACCTGATTTTTCGAAAAGCCCGACGGGCTCGGGGCCGGCCCGGCCTGGTCTTTTGACAACTCTAGCTATTATGCTGACAAGTGACAGTTTATTGTGCTAATGGGGCACTTAACTTTCCTTAATTGGATGGTTGTCCTTTAAATTTCCCGCCATAATCGATCTCGGAGTGAGCCGATCCCAACTCGCGCCACATCATCGGCTCAGCTACTGACGTCACCAGCTCGGTCTGTGCTGTCCCGCGGGTCCCACATACGCATGGGCTGAATGGCCACGTAGACTAATTTATCTCCATCTCAGCTCGGGTGTCATCAAGGGCCCCCAAGTTTAATTCCGATGAGAGAATTCCTGGAATCGGATTTAAACTTTAATGCCAATCATGAATCTTTAAGAGGGAAGAGGGAAACTTAAAAGTCACTCATCCCTGGCAGTTGTCGCCTGGCAATTAATGCCTGAAACGGCGCATTAATGTAGGTGTCATAATGATGGACACGTGGCGTCTTTTGGTTGGACCAAACCTGCGCAGGGAACGAAGAGATGGGACGACCTGCAGCGGAACGTGGGGACGCGGCGTTCCTGATGGTTTTTTGAACTTGAAAAGACACGCCTTTTGAGTTGGTGTCCCATTTTTCGAGGGGACTTAACCTATAAATACCCCTTTTGCCTTTCACTTTACACTTTTGCATTCACAATCTTCCGAGCAATACTCCCTGAGAGGGAGCAGAAATTCCGGGTCGGTCTTTAGAGTTCAGAGATCGCAGAATCACTTAGGTACTTTTTTTAAAACTCTTCTTTTTCCCCTTTCAAATAATGTCTTTTTCCGAGGATAATCAAAACCGCAACCATAGTGTTGAGGTTGAAACTGAAGATCCATCGTCTGACCCCTCTGTGTCTTCTTCTCCAGTTAGAGGAATTTCACCAAGCAGTCCTAGTGTAGTCGAGCTTTCAAGTTTGATCACACGCCTCCTTTCGAGACTCCACTTGAGCAAACACACACTATCTTTGAACATGTTTCGGTTACCACCTACCATGAGGGCATTATTTAGAAGCCAGGGCTAGTTCGAGAAGAGTCCGGTGAAGGAGCAGTAAACTCTGATCCCTTAGATGGCCAGCAGGAGGAGGAAGAGATGGATCTTCAAGGGCAAGAAGAGGAGGGCGAAAGAGTCGCTGAGGGTGCTGAGGCTGCAAGGCCCGTAGGGTAGGAGGGCAATAGACATGGGGATGTTAGGCGTGGAGGAGGACCCCACCTACGCGTAGACGATGGGTGGGGACCCTCCGACCAGAATGACCAGCCCAGTATGATGATGATGCGGGAGCTGGAGGCCCTTCGCAAGACATATATGATCCTGGTCGATGTCTATTTCTGGTTGTCGGACCATGCGGAGCGCCCTGAGCATCCACCAGAGGGGTGTATGGTTGTATATGCTACCAGTCTTCTATACGGGCAGCGGTTTCCCTTGCCACTGCCAATCACGAGGTGGTTTCGTAAATAGGAAAAGGCGGCCGAGGAAAAGGCGGAAGTGGTGGATGGAGTGGAGGCTCAAGGGGAGCCGGAGAGGAGCCCGCCGAGGGCTAAAGGGGAGTAGACTCCTGAGGTGGGGCGGCAGCCCGTGCCAATAGAGCAGGTTAGGCCGTCCCCGGCGATTGCTAGCCCTCAGGGGCAAGTGCCCTTGTCCATAGAGCAGGCACGGACCACTGAGCAGCCGGAGGCGACCGGGGCCCAAGGTAAGTGTTTACTTGCAGTTGTGGACGTCTTTTCCCGCCTCCGCCGTGTGAAAGATACAACCGCTCATGAGAGTAGAGCGACCGTGGGCCAGCCTGCTGACGCCGAGGCGGCTCGAAGGGAGGAGATCCGTGCCGGCAAGCGTCCTGCTAATGGAGTTCCAGAGGCAGAGGGGGTATAGTGATCGAAGAGCCTGGGCAGACAGATAGGGCCAGGCCGACCACGCTAGTGCCTCCTATAAAAGTTCCGAAGCGGAGTTCCGAGGACCTTTTCTAACGACCTTGGTCGGGAGGGTCACTTTATCCCCTCAAGCCCGAAAAGGGAGGAGATGTGCGAAAGGATGGATGGGTCGCGGCCTCGGTGGTTCGTGGAATTTGCTAAGTGTTCCACGCCCACTGATGAGCAAGTAGAGAATTTGCCAGAGGCTGGGCGAGCTGCCAGGGACGTACCGGCGTGGGCCTGGACTACAAGTGTCGAGTAATTCTGCCTCGAGACCGGCTGGGAGGAGAAGGCCCAATATGTCACGGGGTTATCCGGTCACATCACCGGGATCCTTTGACATATGATCGGAGGGGTGCAAGACCTATAGATACGTCACCGGGACCTGCAAGACGCTCACGCTACCCTTCAAGGGATTCAGGAGTCCCTAAAAACCCAGGCGGAGGAGGCCGTGGCCAGGGCCAATGCTGAAAGGGAAGTTGTCGTAAAGGCGAGGCCGAGCGGGACCAGGCCCGTAAGGCTGAAGATGAGTTGAAGTCACGGAGTTAAAGAAGAAGGTTGCCGCCCATGCCGGGGAGCTGGAAAGGCGCAGGTAGGTAGGGGAGGCCTCCCGAAAACAAGGTTGAAGAAGCTCGGGTGGAGGCCATGTTAGATAAATGTTTTTATCAAGATTTATTTATGTTGTCCAAAATACTCTTAAATGTTTTAAAATATTTTTACTAATTTTTGGATTATTTCTTAGAGCTTATTATTCGATAAAAAAATTGGACAACATATTTGATGTTTTTGTGTTAATTGGTTTTTACACCAAAACAATGTTTATAAATATTGTCCAAATACTCCCAAGTGATTTAAAATATTTTTACTAATTTTTTGGAGTATTTTTTGAAGTTTATTTTTGATAAAAATCGGACAACATTTCAAATTGGAGGTCAACCGGTTGAGCAAATGGTCGATCGGTACCTGAAGAACGCAAAACTTGAAACAGAACATTACAGACTTGAAAATTAGAGCAGGGGGACCGGTCAAGGGGAGGGTCAATCGGTCGCACCCCTGGGCGACCGGTCGACCCCCCCTGCAACCTGTACCTGGATCGCACTATTTTCTTCCAACGTTCAAATTTTTTTATAGGATGACCGGTCGCCCTGTGTGTTTTTTTTGACAGAAAAATTTCAACCGTGCAATCCTTATCAGCAGGATTTACTTTTCATTTTTGTACAAGATTTCTAGATCTTGTGATCCTCTTTTTATAGACAAAAGTAAAGAAGAAGGAGCCTATGTTGGTGAAGACTCTCCTATAAATAGAGGATGAATTGAAGACAAAAGACACAACACATACAAGCAAATACAAAACAAGAAATCTGCAAAATCTCCAAGCCTTCATTTTTATACTCTTGTTGTAATAGCCTAGTTCTTGCACTTGCACAATCTTGAGGTCTAGGCTTTTCATTTTTGATTACATTTGCACTCAAAGTTTGTATACTTCAATTGTTGAGTTGTAATCTTAAATTTTTCAATCATCCAAAACAAGATATCCTTGTTAGTGTTCTTGTGGTAAGAACACACTTGGGTGATCTTAGGTGTTAAAGAGTGTGGTACTCTTCATAGGTGTTGAAGGAAGATTGTGGTAATCTCCTTGAAGGTGTTGTAAGAAGATTGTGGTGATCTTCAAAGGTGGTGTTTTAACAATTGTTTTAATTGTTAATAAAATCTTTTTTTATTTTTGAAATCCACTTCGTATATACCGGGGTGGTAGTAGATTAGGCCCTAGGTGGATTGAACTACTATAAATCAACGTGTGTTGTTTAATTTCCGCATTTACATTCTTGTAAATTACTTGTTCATTCGAAAAAGAGGGCGATTTGCAAAAAATTGGCATAATCTATTCACCCCCCTCTAGATTATCGTAGCCACTTGGACTAACAGGCCATCCGGGCTTATAAAGATTCAGATGAGTACGCATTCATGCTGACCTGCGGGCACGCGACCAGCATCGGGGAGATCCTCCAGGACCTTAAGGCTGGCAAGACTATAGCTGAGCTCGAGGCTGAACTTGTCCAATTGGACGTTGATGTAGATGTCATCCGTCCCCGATTCCTCGAGACTACCGGCGCCCCTCCTACTGGGGCCTGACCCCTTTATCTTTCGATGTTTCTATTTTTTCTTGTTGTACTTTCCTTTGCATAGGTTAGATGGCCTTGGGCCTTTTGATGTAATGGGCTCCGGCCCCCCAATGTAAATATTTTGCTAGTAAATGAAATTCCTTTTGGTCGCTCGTGCATTCGTCTGCATTTTTTTTTGAAATTTTCACTAAGTATTGCGCTTGCTCCTCTTTTCTGTTGAGTTTTTGCTCTGTCTGCTTCTTCTTCTCATTTTTTCTAAGTGTGGCGCTCGACCCTTTAATGTGCAAATGGTACGAACAATGGGCTATAACTGCCTAGACTTATTTATCAAGTTTTGTGCTCGGAACTTGGCCGAGTCTTTATTTTGGGTAGGCTCGCCTCTTGGTCGAGCTCTCCTTTTATTTACACGTGCACGGGACTTACTTGAGGCGAGCAGTCGGCGCTCGGGTCTTGGCCGAGGCAATCAAAGCGGCGCTTGGAGCTTGGCCGAGGCGAATGAAGCGGCGCTCGGCATTTGGCCGAGGCGAATAAGGAATTGCCCCCTCTTTAGAGAGCTCATAGAATATCAAATGAAAAGATAAGTCTTTAGAATTGTGTCTGAGCCACGAGTCCCAAACTTTATTGATAATATTTCTTAAGATACAATACATTCCACGGGTGTGCAAACTTTTCCCCACTTAAATATTCAAGCTCGTACGCCCCGTTTGACATGATTTTGCTGACTCGGAATGGTCCCTCCCAGGTCAGTTTTAGCGGGTTGGGCTCAATCCCAGTCACCCTCTTTAGAACTAGGTCACCGACTCAAAACCTTCTCTCATTCACTCTCAAAATGTAGTACATTTCACTCCTTTGTTTGTACACATCATTTCTCATCTCGGTACTACACCTCTTCTCTTCCAGCAGATCTAGCTCGGCTCGGAGCGCGGTCTCATTACTTTCTTCGGAAAAATTAGCAACCTTGAAAGTAGGGGCTCCAATTTCAACAGGGAGAATGGCCTCAGCTCCATAGGCCAAGGAAAAAGGCGTCTCCCCGTGGATGCTCTATGCGTCGTCCTATACGACCATAATACGCCGGGAAACTCCTCGGGCCAATTCCCTTTAGATTCCTCAAGTCTTGCCTTCAGGGTATACTTGAGTATCTTGTTTACTGTTTCAACCTGCCCGTTGGACTGTGGGTGATACAGGGTCGAGAAATGATTCTTAATGTGAAAGTCAAACTCTTTAGCTAGCTCGTTCCGAGTAAAGAGGAAAGATCCATGGCTACGAATGAAGCTTATCTCACCACCGACGCCTCCACCAACAAGCCACCACTATTCAACGCCAACAACTATGCATTTTGGAAAGACCATATGGAGTGCTTTCTACAAGGGTGCGGATTTGATATTTGGAATGTGGTCATTGAAGGAGTTGTTCAACCAACAAAGAAATTGGATGATGGCACCACAACTCTCAAACCGTTCAAGGAGTTCGATGAAAATGACAAGAAGGCTTTCTCTATAAATGGTAAGGCCTTAAATATTTTACATTCCTCTCTTATCGCCACCGAGTATAATCGCATAAGAGGCATACAATCGGCACATGAAGTTTGGGAAAAATTAGAAACCATCTATGAGGGCACAAAGAAAGTGAAGCAAGCAAGAAAAACAATGCTTGTGAAAGACTTTGAAAATTTCAATATGCATGATGGTGAAATCATATCAAAAATGGTGGAAAGGTTTGACAACATTGTCAATTCTCTTGTGGCTCTAGGAAAGGTCATCTCCGAAGAAGACAAGGTGACCAAGGTATTGAACGCTCTTCCCGGCTCATGGTCCGAAAAAGTGACGGCAATCACGGAAGCTCAAAATCTCGAAACTCTCAAGTTCGATGAGCTCATTGGAAATCTCTTCATTTATGAAGTATATCTCAAGGAGAGGAAAAATTCTCAACCATCCACCTCTAAACCGGGTACGCAAAATATTATTAAAGGCATATCATCTTCTTCTAATAATGTTTATTATGCTAGTGATGAGGATGATGAAGAAACGACGGCTCTTGTTAGAAGATTTGCAAAATTTGTAAACAAAAATAAAGCAAGAAAGACTAGATGAACAAAAGAAGAAAAAGCCTTTTCTGAAAAAGAAGGCGTTAAATGCGGATGTCAAAACTTAGGATGAATTACTTGAAACAACTGACGAGAAAGGAGAATCCGAACATGGTCTTATGGCCATAGACGATGAAAATACCGAGGTACGCTCTAATGCTTTATCTTCTTCCCTAGTTGATGAATTACAATGTGATTTTGATGAATTGCAAAATGAGTTTCAAAATTTGATTGTTAAATACAAGAATTTGAAAAAGGAGCATAAAGAGCTTAAACTAGAAAAGGATAAATTATTTACTTCTTATGATTCTCTTGATAAGGCTCATGATATTACTCTTACTATAGTCCGTACTCTTGAAACCGAAAAACAAAGCTCACAAATGATATTAAAATTTTGAAAAATGATGTGCATCGATTCAATTTAAGTACGGATAAAGTAACAAAAATTTTAGATGCACAAAGAGGTGAGCATTCTAAATTAGGACTTGGTTACAAACCTTTTCAAAATGCTTCTAAGAAAAATGACCAAGGTCCAACCTTTGTACGTGTTAGTAGTCCTCGTATTATTACTTATTTTTATTGTGGTAAGAATGGACACTATGCTAGCAATTGTAAATTGGAGAATAATTTTAGCTATTATTGGAGACCCAAAGATCTCAAGGCTAACCCCCATGGACCCCAAAATTATATGGTACCTAAAAATAATTCCTTTGTAGGTTATAGGGGCTATAACAACAATGGAAGATTCAAAATGGCTCGTGGACAGCGGATGTTCACGCCATATGACCGGAAAGAGAGAACTTTTTACCAACATCAAGCTCGAAGAAGAGGGTATGGTCATATTCGGCAATGACAAAGGAAAAATTCTTGGAAATGGAGAAATTGGTAAATCTTCTTTCTCTCTTAGTAATGTTCTTTTAGTAGAAGGGCTTAAGTTTAATTTGATAAGTGTTAGCCAACTTTGTGACTCAAATTATAATGTTGTTTTTAATAAAGAAAAATGCCTTATTTCCAAAAATGATAAAATTATTTGTGAAGCAATTAGAAAATGCAATCTTTACAAAATTTGTACAAGTGATTTGATTAGTCAAAATGTTTCTTGTCTTGTCGCCAATAATTATTTAACTAGTTTATGGCATAGGCGACTTGGACATGTTGGATACAAAAATTTGCAAACTATTTACAAAAACCAACATGTAAAAGGACTACCCAAATTGAATTTTAATCTTGGCTTATGTGACACTTCTCAAAAGAACAAATTAGTTAAGAGTAGTTTTAAGCCCAAAAATGAAATTTCCACTACCAAACCCCTACAAATGCTTCATCTTGATTTTGTATGGGGATATTGGTACGGCAAGTCTAAGTGGAAAACATTACACTTTTGTTATAGTTGATGATTTTTCTAGATATACTTGGGCTCTATTTCTTGCAAATAAAAGTGATGTCGTTAATGAGTTTGTTAAGTTGTGTAGACTTATTGAGAATGAAAAGAAAGATACTATTAAGTCTATTCAAAGTGATCGAGGTGGAGAATTTGACGGTGAATTTAGAATCTTTTGTGAAACCAAGGAATATAGTCATAATTTTTCGGCTCCAAGAACACCTCAACAAAATGGAGTAGCCGAAAGGAAGAATCGGACACTTCAAAAAATGAGTCGGTCCATGCTCAATGAATTTTCACTTCCAAAGTATTTTTGGGCCGAAGCAGTAAATACTGTTTGCTATGTCATTAATCGAGTTTATATTCATCCTAAAATGAATAAAACTCCATATGAACTTTGGAAAGGAAGAACTCCAAATATTAGTTATTTCAAAATATTTGGATGTAAGTGTTTTATTTTGAATACTAAGGATCAATTGGACAAACTTGTTCCTATGGCCGATGAAGGAATATTTATGGGTTATTCAACCAAGAGCAAAGCATATCGGGTTTACAATAAGACTAGTGGGGTTGTTGAAGAATCTATCCATGTCAAATTCAATGAAGTTTCGGGTGTTGAAAGGATACCCAATGATGAAATTGATGAAGAGGATATTGTTGAACCCATTGTTCAAGATGATGCTCAACCTTCAAGCTCAAATGTTCCTCAAGAAGACAAAGGTGATACTCCGGATCTTCCCGTAGCATTAAAATTTAAGGGGATCACCCAAAAGATCTTATTATTGGTGATCCCCTTGATAAAGTAATGACTGGAGGAAAATTTGCCGAGAAAGCTCTCATATCTCAAAAAGAGCCTAAAAATGCAAATGAAGCTATTGAAGATGAAGATTGGTTCTTAGAAATGCAAGAGGAGTTGAATCAATTTGAAAGGAATGATGTATGGGAATTAGTACCTTGTCCTCCATCTCAAACAATTATTGGCACAAAATGGGTATTCCGGAACAAGCTCGATGATCAAGGCAATATTGTTCGAAATAAAGCAAGGTTAGTAGCTCAAGCTTATTGTCAAGAAGAAGGTATTGATTATGATGAAACATTTGCACCCGTAGCACGTTTAGAAGCTATTAGTATTTTACTTGCCTATTCTTGCTTTAAAAATTTCAAGCTTTACCAAATGGATGTTAAATCCGCTTTTCTAAATTGTCTTATTCAAGAAGAAGTCTATGTAAAACAACCTCCGGGGTTTGAAAAATTTTCTTGGCCTAATGATGTTTATAAACTTAAAAAGGTCTTGTATGGTTTGTAACAAGCACCCCATGCATGGTATAATAGACTTAGCTCTTTTCTTTTGCAAAATGGTTTTACAAGAGGTAAAGTTGATACTATTCTCTTTGTTTTTGAAAAAGGGCAAGATTGCTTATTAGTGCAAATTTATGTTGATGATATTATTTTTGGTGATACTAATGAATCCTTGTGCAAGAAATTTTCTAAGTTAATGCAAGTTGAATTTGAAATGAGCATGATGGGGGAGCTCAACTTCTTCCTTGGACTTCAAATTAAACAATGCCAAGAAGGAATATACATTTCACAATCCAAGTATACAAAAGAACTTTTGAAGAAGTTCGGAATTGAAGAAGGAAGAACCGTGTCTACCCCAATGGCAACAAATGTCAAGATTAACAAAGATGAAAAAGGCAAGTCGGTTGATGAATCCAAGTATCGAGGTATGATTGATAGTTTACTTTATTTAACCGCAAGTAGACCGGATATTTTTCATGCCTTATGCCTATGTGCCCGTTTTCAAAGTAATCCCAAAGAATCTCATATGAGTGCCGTTAAAAGAATTTTTAGATATTTGAAAGGCACTATTCAATATGGTTTATTTTATCCAAAGAATGAAAATTTTTCTCTTAAAGGTTATAGTGATTCGGATTATGCGGGAAATATTGATGATCGTAAAAGTACTTCCGGATTCATGTCAATTTTTAGGCGATTGCTTAGTTTCTTGGTTTTCAAAGAAACAAAATTGTGTTTCACTTTCAACGGCCGAAGCCGAATATATTTCCGCGGCATTTTGTTGTACACAACTTCTTTGGATGAAACAAACCTTAGCGGATTACAAATATTCTTTTGAAAGTGTTCCTATCTTTTGTGATAATATGTCCGCTATAAATATTGCTCAAAACCCGGTCCATCATAACCGTACTAAACATATTGAGATTCAACATCATTTTCTAAGGGATTGTGTTTCAAAACGAAAAATTGAGATATCTTTTGTACCATCTCAAGATCAATTAGCGGACATTTTTACAAAACCGCTATCTTCCAAGACTTTTGCGTTAATACGAGCTCGGTTAGGCATAATGCATATTGAATGAGGTCTATGATTGTATTTTGCACGTTTTTAAAACTTAGGGGCAAAAAATCGGATTTTTGGTTCAAACCTCGGATTTTGGAAAATAGAATGAACAACTGAAGTCGGGCTGGGCAAAGGCCGACGCCCACGCGTCGACCGTCGCCCTTTGCTAAAATTTGGTTAAAATTGTTTCTGTTCTCAGCATTTGTCATTTTGGTCTTTTGTGTTCATTTTTCATCCCCTTCGCATTTTGCACACAAATTTCACTTCAAATTTGTTTTATTGCATACATTTATATTTTGGACTCCATGAGGCTCGATTATCATCATCATTGCTCATTTTTACCGATTAAATGGTAAGAATTTCTCCTTTTTATCTCAATTGGGTTGAACCCTTGAGAATGTGCTTATATCTTGTTACTTTGATGAAATTCTTGTATTAGTATGTTGTATATGATGATTGGTGATGAATGAATATTTTTGTATTGCAATTGGTGATGAAAATATTTGGCTTAAACGAATCACAAATGCGTTATATTTCTCTTGTTTTATTCGATGCACGCCAAGTGTTCGACAAAATGTTTCAATGAAAAATTCATCACTTACATGATTCTCTTGATTTGAAAAGTCTTATAAGTTTATAGAGATCATGTTTTATCAATCAAATGAGCTTTTACAAATCAAATGAGCAATTGTTTCCCTTTTATTCAGAATTTAAACTTAAATGTTCAATATGCTTGATAAATCGATTAAATTGCGTACTTTGATATAATTGTATGATGTTTTTATCGTGCTAACATTATTTTTGATGATTCCAAAGGGGGAGAAACAAGAAAAACGCTCATACGCTCAAAGAATCGAACATAAGCTCGCAAGAAAAGCTATAAGCTAGAGCTTTAAAAAGCTAAAAAGCTATGGATAACACTTAGTCCATGTGATGTTTTATGGACTTCTATGCTTGTCTAATGATGCTTTTGTGACAGGGGGAGCTTTTAAGCTTGTAGTTGTTTGCTTATACTTATCTTTGTTATGCATGTCGATAGGGGGAGCTTGTGCAAAAATGATTTTGAAAAATCTTTGCTCCTATCCTTGTGTGTTTGTACTTATGATGAATCTTGCTTATAACGGATTGATGTTTTAGACCGGAAAATTTTTTTTGTTTTAAAATCAACTTCCTAAAATTATTTTGGTTTGTAATCATCAAAAAGGGGGAGTTTGTTAGATAAATATTTTTATCAAGAGTTTGATGATTATGTTTAAATGAGTTTTTATATCAAAACAATGTTTATGTATGTTGTCTAAAATACTCCAAAATGTTTTAAAATATTTTTACTAATTTTTGGAATATTTCTTAGAGCTTATTATTCGATAAAAAAATTGGACAACATATTTGATGTTTTTGTGTTAATTGGTTCTTACACCAAAACAATGTTTATAAATGATGTCCAAATACTCTCAAGTGATTTAAAATATTTTTACTAATTTTTTGAGTATTTCTTGAAGTTTATTTTTGATAAAAATCGGACAACATTTCAAATTGGAGGTCAACCAGTCGAGCAAATGGTCGTCCAACTTTACCAAGAACGCAAAACTTGAAATAGAACATTACAGACTTGAAAATTAGAGCAGGGGGACCGGTCCAGGGGAGGGCCGACCGGTCGCACCCCCTGGAGAGACCGGCCGACCCCCCCCGGGGTCGACCCCCCGCAACCTTTGTACACTGGATCGCACTATTTTCTTCCAACGTTCAAAATTTTCTATAGGGTGACCGGTCGCCCTGTGTGTTTTTTTTACAGAAAGATTTCAACCGTTGCAATCCTTATAAGCAATATTTATTTTTCATTTTTGTACAATATTTCTACATTTTGTGATCCTCTATTTGTAGACAAAAGTAAAGAAGAATGAGCCTATGTTGGTGAAGACTCTCCTATAAATAGAGGATGAATTGAAGACACAAGACACAACACATACAAGCAAATACACAACAAGAAATCTGCAAAATCTCCAAGCCTTCATTTTTATACTCTTGTTGTAATAGCCTAGTTCTTGCACTTGCACAATCTTGAGGTCTAGGCTTTTCATTCTTGATTACACTTGCACTCAAAGTTTGTATACTTCAATTATTGAGTTGTAATCTTGAATTTTTCTATCATCCAAAACAAGATATCCTTGTTAGTGTTCTTGTGGTAAGAACGCACTTGGGTGATCTTAGGTGTTGAAGAGTGTGGTACTCTTCATAGGTGTTGAAGGAAGATTGTGGTAATCTCATTGAAGGTGTTGTAAGAAGATTGTGGTGATCTTCAAAGGTGGTGTTGTAACAATTGTGGTAATTGTTAATAAAATCTTTTTTTCTTTTTGAAATCCACTTCGGATATACCGGGGTGGTAGTAGATTAGGCCATAGGTGGGTTGAACTACTATAAATCAACGTGTGTTGTTTAATTTCCGCATTTACATTCTTGTAAATTACTTGTTCATTCGAAAAAGAGGGCGATTTGCAAAAAATCGGCATAATCTATTCACCCCCTCTAAATTATCGTAGTCACTTGGACTAACAGGCCAGGCCATCCGGGCTTATAAAGATTCAGAGGAGTACGCATTCATGCTGACCTGCGGGCACGCGACCAGCATCGGGGAGATCCTTCAGGACCTTAAGGATGGCAAGACTGTAGCTGAGCTCGAGGTGTCCAATTGGACGTTGATGTAGATGTCATCCGTCCCCGATTCCTTGAGACTACCGGCACCCTTCCTACTGGGGCCTGACCCCTTTATCTTTCGATGTTTCTATTTTTTCTTGTTGTACTTTCCTTTCCATAGGTTAGATGGCCTTGGGCCTTTTGATGTAATGGGCTCCGGCCCCCAATGTAAATATTTTGCTAGTAAATGGAATTCTTTTTGGTCGCTCGTGCATTCGTCTGCATTTTTTTTAAAATTTTCACTAAGTATTGTGCTCGCTCCTCTTTTCTGTTGAGTTTTTGCTCTGTCTGCTTCTTCTTCTCATTTTTTCTAAGTGTGGGGCTCGACCCTTTAATGTGCAAATGGTGCGAACAATGGGCTATAACTGCCTAGACTTATTTATCAAGTCTTGTGCTCGGAACTTGGCCGAGTCTTTATTTTGGGTAGGCTCACCTCTTGGTCGAGCTCTCCTTTTATTTAAACGTGCATGGGACTTACCCGAGACGAGCAGTCTGCGCTCGGGTCTTGGCCGAGGCGATTCAAAGCGGTGTTTGGAGCTTGGCCGAGGCGAATAAGCGGTGCTCGGCATTTGGCCGAGGCGAATAAGGAATTGCCCCCTCTTTAGAGAGCTCATAGAATATCAAATGAAAAGATAAGTCTTTAGAATTGTGCCTGAGCCACAAATCCCAAACTTTATTGATAATATTTCTTAAGATACAATACATTCCACGGGTGTGCAAACTTTTCCCCACTTAAATATTCGAGCTCGTACGCCCTGTTTGACATGATTTTGCTGACTCGGAATGGTCCCTCCCAGGTCAGTTTTAGCGGGTTGGGCTCAATCCCAGTCACCCTCTTTAGAACTAGGTCACCGACTCGAAACCTTTTCTCCTTCACTCTCGAAATGTAGTACCTTTCACTCATTTGTTTGTACACATCGTTTCTCATCTCAGCACTACACCTCTTCTCTTCCAGCAGATCCAGCTCGGCTTGGAGCGTGGTCTCATTACTTTCTTCGGAAAAATTTGCAACCCTGAATGTAGGGGCTCCAATTTCAACAGGGATAACGGCCTCAGCTCCATAGGCCAGGGAAAAAGGCATCTCCCCCGTGGCTGCTCGATACGTCGTCCTATACGACCATAATACGTCGGGCAACTCCTCGGGCCAATTCCCTTTAGATTCCTCAAGTCTTGCCTTCAGGGTATAATTGAGTATCTTATTTACTGCTTCAACCTGCCCATTGGACTGTGGGTGATACAGGGTCAAGAAATGATTCTTAATGTGAAAGCCTTTATAAAAATTTCGAAACCTCTGGTTATCAACTTGTTTTCCATCATCTGTCACAATCGAGTATGGTATCCCAAACCTACAGATAATGGACTTCCACACAAAGTTGACAATCATTTGTTCTTCTATATTTGCCAGGGGTTCCGCCTCAGCCCATTTTGTAAAATAATCCACCTCCATAATGGCATATCTCACGCCCCTTTTGCCAGTGGGGAGTGGTCCAATGAGGTCCATTCCCCATTTGGCAAACGCCAATGACTGAATATGGAAGTAAGTTGTTCAGGGTGGTACCTAACCTGTAGCGCAAATCTCTGACATCTTTCACATTTTTTGACAAGCAAGGTCGCATCCTTTTTTAGGGACGGCCAGTAATACCCCTGTCGTATCAACTTATAAGCCAATGTTTGGCCCCGACATGATTTCCACATATTCCCTCGTGTATCTCTCGGAGAGCATAATCTGCGTCTGTTTCTGAAAGGCATCGAAGGAGCGGGACGGAATATCCGCACTTGTACAGAACACCATCCACCAGTGTGAACCGAGCTGCTTAGGTTCGCAACGTTCTGGCCTCGGTTTTATCTTCCGGCTGAACATCGTTCTCTAAGTACTGGAAGATTGGGGTCATCCAAGTCAGCTCGGTTGCTTTGTTTGCATGTATCTTCTATGTATTAAGTGATGGAAAGGATAGCTGAGTGATAGTAACATCTGCGATCGCGTCAGTTCCTAGGTTGGACGCTAACGGTGCCAGGGCATCTGCCTGCATGTTATATGTTCTAGGGATGTGCAAGACTTCTGCTTTAAAATGCGAGAGTTTTTTCTTAAACAGATCCAAGTATCTTGCAATTTTCTGTTCCTTAGCTTCATATTCGCCATTTATTTAATGGACCACCAGTTGTGAATCGTTGTGCACGATCCGACCAAAGGCCAGCCGCTTCGGCTTTGTTGTTAGTCAGGCCCATCGACGATCAATTATCACGCCATTTCGATCCAACCAAGAGTGCCTCATACTTGATCACTTTTGTTGTTAAAATCGGCTAACGTCGCCGAAATTGAAACCTCACGGCCGAGCAGTAGCACTTAAGTTTTGGATCAATTATCATGATCCCACCCCCTGCCCGGCCTGCAGTGGAAGAACCATCGACGAACAACTTCCACTCTTGGTCTTCGATCACATCTAGCTGAATTGAGGGGTAAATTCGGCCACAAAATCGGCTAACGCTTGCCCTTTGATTACGTGTTGAATGCGTTGTCCAAATGCGAGATGTCGAATTGGCTAAGCTCAATAAGTTCTCCACTTGATCATCCGTAAAACCGAGGTGTGTTGGTTGAAGCGTTGTAGAACTTGCTTCGATCCACTCGAAGGATAATGTTTCTTTATTATCTCGTAATCTTTATGGTCCATGAAGTACGGATGGAGCTTTCGAGCCGAGATGACTAGAGAATATGCCAACTTCTACATGGGTGGGCTTTGATTTTATCCAATGAGTTGGGCTATTCGTGGCTAACGCTTTTAGCTTGTGTTTTGTTTAACATCGGGTGTTGAATGGAGTTGTCCAAGATCAACAAGATGATCGATAAAATGTACAAGGATTTCACCAACATGTCATACTCGAGAGACCGCAATGTATAAATATAAGTTCTCCCCTAAAGGGCTTGGTTTTTGTAAAAACTTATATGTATTCTCCCGTCATCCGGATGCAGGCTAAGTGTTGGTTGAGCAACTCAAGGCAAGGGTGACTTGGGCATGTTTTATTGAGGTCGGTGAAGGATTTCGACCAACATGTCATCTACACTTCCAACACGGGTTAGCCACCCATCAACAAAGGGCTTATTTTTCTTTATTATCTCGAATAAAGATTTACATTTATTGTTTTTAGATCATGAAACAAATTGATATTAGATGATGGCAAGCGTGCTTGGGATAGATCCCGTTCCGTGCAAACTTTGTACTTTCTTCCCAATCCAAATTTGATTATAATGGGAATGGCTCGAGATCAATTATGGCTTTGATTTTATCCCCCATTGTTGGACGAATATAACTATAGTCCACGTTCAACCTCCTAAAAGCCCCTTATGTAAATGACCTCTGAGTAGCTTCCCTCGGCTCCATGAAAATTACCTATCGCTCTTCCGAGCTTACTCGATTATTGGTTCTGCCCAATGAATAGGAGCCGTGACAAAGACGCTTTTACTCCCGACCAAGATCGAGGTCGTGGGCAATGAGGTGGACAACCTCTAGTTGGCATCCATGTTCGAGAAGACAATTGACAACCTCGCTGACTCCTATGTTCTTTCCCAAGACGCCGCCTGACTTTTACTCCACTCAAGCCTCAATTTTACTTATCCCGATCGCCCTTCTTCTCAGCCTTGTCTCTCCTTTCTCTTACCACGTTGATCTCGGTGGGTCGGAGCTTGGGCGAACACTCCCATGACTCCTCCCTATGATTTCCTTTGTGAACGGAATTTCTCCATCCGGGGTCTTTCGAAAAATGATATATGGAAACGCCAATGATTGCGTTGTACTCGGAGTCGGCATTAATAATTTTGAACATGGTAATTACAGTCCGCTTATGTATTCCCTGTCCCATCTGGATGGGCAGGTCGACCTCCCCAAGTAGGATGATTCTCCCATCTCTGAAACCCAAAATGCTATCGTTGCATGGGCGAATATAACTATAGTCCACGTTTTCTAAAAGCCCTGATGTAAATGACGGTTAGAATCAATGAAAATTAAATGGCTAATGCCTAGGAGCACGTGACGACGTTGGTGGACAACCTTTATCCATGTCCGAGAAGACAAAGTGACCGACATCATCAAAATTTCCCTTCCTTGATTCTCTTTTGGTATCCTCGGCCGCGTTGGTGTTTATTCTGTTAACACTGGACATCATCAAAATTTCCCTTCCTTGATTCTCATTTTGGTGGCAGCGGTAGGTGAGCCGGATTTGGCAGTCGCTCCATATTTACACCCGGAGCGAGTGCAGGTAGTGGTGGTAACTCGTGGACATACCTCTTTAGGCCGCCCCTCTGCACAATGCGCATTAATTCTCTGATAAGGTCTCGGCACTCATCCGTCTCATGGCCTATCAACTTGTGATAGGCATAGTATGTTCGAGCATCTAACTTTGCAGGCTCCAACCTTAAAGGCCGAGCCGGTGGTAACAAATTAAGACCTTGTATCTCATTCCATATCGCTGAAGGAGTGGGGGTCAGAGCACTCCTTAGCGCAGCAACCTCGGCTCGCACCTCTTGGCGTGCCTTATACCCACTGGTCGGGTTTTTCAAAAAAGGACTAAACCCCGACCCTGATCCTGAAGTAGATTCCTTTTTTCCGTCCTTCCTCGCCCCTGGTCTTCTACTCGGTAAATTGACTGGCCATCGCTTCTTCAGCGCAGATGTGGCGCTCCGCGCGAATAAGAAATTCCTGATACGAGGTCACCCCTGACTCATGGATAGAATAATTGAACCACGTCTCGGGAGCGAGCCCGACCATGGCCGCGATCAGAATGGCATCATCCGAGACTGGCTCCATTCCTCGGACCTGTTTATTGAACCGGGCTATGTAACTTTTTAAAGGCTCATCCTTTCCCTGTTTGATATTTACAAGGAAATCTTTTGGCGCGGCTTGGATTTTGAACGTCAAAAAGTGTGTTATAAATGCGGGCGTCAGGTCGCCCCAATACTGGATGGACCGTTGCGGTAGGGTTCGAAACCAACGATGGGCTCGGTCGCCCAGTGTCAACGGAAATGTCCTGCATAAGATTGCGTCACTGGGACTGTAAAGCTCCATCCACTCTAAATATTTGTGGATATGGGTCATTGGGTCGGTTTCTTCGTTGTACAGACCAACCTACGGAATTTTGAACTTTGGCGGTAAAGGAGTTGACAGAATACTGGGAGCAAATGGTGACACAACAGAGGGCCAGCTCGTCACGAGGTGCGGCCTTTGATACTGGGTGCCATCGGGATTTTCCTCCAACTCAATCAGACGACGGCGAATACGCAGGATCTCAGCCTCTCGCTCGTCTAATGGGCTAAGACCCAGAGGTTGGTTGGCCCTAGCTGGCTCCCTTCCCTCCGGGAACCGGAGTCTATAATTTATCGACCGAGTGGGAAGGATTGGGTCGAGCCCCAACCGCCCCGCAAATACAGAACGGGCACGACGATGACGTGAGGGCTCCGGAAGTGACTCCGCCACCCGACTTTACTCTTCGACATCATCACGCAGTCGTCTTTTGTCACGGTGACCATGCTATTCATTGTGGGAACTACCTCCTGGCCTTCATCGCCGGGAGGCGCGGGGCCTTGAGGATTAATATTAATATTTAACGGGGGGTTAGATTGGTGAGTATTTACAGGAGGTGGAGGTTGTATCTGTGAAGGGGCACTGGCAAGTGTCTGCGAGATGAGTTGATTCATCTGTTAAACAAATGTAGGATTTGCAATGTCAGGGGCACGTTCTGGCCATTGGTATTTTGGCCAGTTTGGTTATTTATGGGTGGGTCTTCGGTGGCACGAACATTTCGAGATAGCTGACTCATTCTTTTTTCTTCGTCTCTTCAAGAGAAATAATACTAGATTTACCTGAATTCACGTGACTTGTTTAGCTGGGAATTTTGATTGGACCTAGACGGGCCCTTCTTCTAGCGCCAATTTGTTGACGCGCGTTTCGGTCAACAAGCAAAATATAAGGGACTTTAATGCGTGGAAATGGAAATACATGGGGCTAACTTTGCCTTTTTTATAAAATGCCAATCAGAAAGTTCCCTGGTCGGTTTGGCTTTTACAGCTGGACTTTTATAAGTATTTTTCTCTATTATCCCTCTCTTGTCTTTTTCCTCATAAATGAGGCCTATTTATACCCATCTCATTAGTGGGTTTTTAAAATCATTATTACAATTAATACTAAAATAATTACAAAGGGACACATGTCCTTCCTTTAACATGCATGCTAGTCAAGCATTTGCCACTTGTTGACTCATCTTGTTATTATGCTGACAAGTGGGAGTTTATTGTGCTAATGGGGCACTTACCTTTCCTTAACTGGATGGTTATCCTTTAAATTTCCCGCCATAATCGATCTTGGAGCGAGCCGAGCCCAACTCGTGCCACGTCATCGGCTCGACTGCTGACGTCACCAGCTCGGTCTGTGCTGTCCCGCGGGTCCCACATACGCATGGGCTGAATGGCAAAGTGGACTAATTTATCTCTAGCTCGGCTCGGGTGTCATCAACAACAATAAGAGAACGAAAGATAAAATTGAGAGAGTAAGAGAAGTTAGACATTGAGAATAAATGATATATGTCGGGTCTATTCCGATCCTCTTCTGATTCCAAGCTTTTTTTTCTTTATTCTTTAAAACTCTTTTTTTTAAAGTGTTTTTTTGTTTGTTTTCTTTATGTGTTCTTTATTCTTTAAGTCTAAATAAATTCCTTCAAAAAAAATAGTCTAAATAAATAAGTTGTACTAAATCTTTTTCAATTACTATGTTTTCATAATCGAATGGCAACTTTAACACAATATTATAGTTGCTTATTTTTACTAACGACAACTATAATTGTATTTGGTGAAAATCAATTTAAGATGTAGACCCTAGACATACTCTTTTAGATTTTTGGATTAAATTAATTTTTAGGTTACTAAACAAAAATAATATAAAAATATCTATTTGTAATCACCTTTAATTCCGTGGAAGGGAAAATTAAATGTTAGTTTTATAAGAATACTTTAGTAATATAATTTAATATTTTTTCTATTGAACAAAATATTTTTTTAATAATGAAAACTATAATTGTAATTGTTGGGAAATATATGGCACCTAAAATCTTATAATAAATAATGAGGGGAATTTTTTCTGACACAAATAGTGATGGGATTAGATATCAACTAGTGTACTGACCCGTGCGATGCACAGAAGATGTAATGATGGGCTCACATGATTCGTGAATCATATGTTATTGGTTTGTCGAATTATATAATTTGAAGGGGTACACAAAAAATTTGTAATGAACACAAGACTACAAACGACTTTTTCAAATTAAAACACTACTTGTACATATTACAAATCTTGGAATACTTTTTTATACACAACATTCATCGTTTGTTTATTGTTTGATTCGTCATCACCACAAACTAATAATTTCAAACCCTTACGATTCGTAACTCAGGAAACAGCAATGTATAACTGGCCATGACTGAACACTGGATTCTTCAAGTACAACCCGACATTAGAGAGAGATACAATGAGAGGAAACATCAACGTATAACTGGCCTTGGCTCTTGTTTATAGTCATGGCATAAGATACAATGAGAGGAAATTGCCTACGTTGGAACTTGAAGGGGATTCTGAGATCCGACGGTGTCAATGTCATTCGCGAAATCAAAACTTTCTTACCTGCATTGGTTCTAGTGAGAATTTTAGCTTCAAGAACATGCTTGGTAAGCCTTGTAATCACCAGCCTAGTGCCGTTACACAATCCAGTAGAATGGTCCATATTTCTCAAGAGCATAACTGGAGTCCCGACCTTCAGATGCAACTCAGATTAGGAACCCCTGAACATTTTATCCCATTCAAAAATTCGAGAGTGTGCAAATCATATAGGAAGTCAACATTAGAATCCGATTTACATATGTTGTCGAAACTCAAATATGTATGGCGCTCCGATGAGTTTAAAGACGTCATATATTGATTTATAAATTCGACAACATTTAGGTAGTATAGCCCTTTCTTTCAGGTACGTCGGATCATCAATGGCGTCTTTAAACATTGGATAGTACTTTCTACAATAGTTGCTGCAATCGGATCACCTAAAGATTCAACCAAAATATCTTCAGGTATATCAATCATAGCACAACCATCATTTGATCCTCCAATTTTTCAATCACCAATGCTTGCGATCCATTCAAAGAATTCGGCCAAATATTTATAATCATTGGTATCAACAAGGTTCTGAAGACGCATGTTCTTAGTCAGTTTAAGGATAGTGCAATCTTTCTACAAATACGATCGCGTTAATGGATGCATTAACGATATCTTGCCGAGTTCCCTTGGGAATAACAGGCAAGATCTGTCTAAAATCCCCACCAAAGACAATGGTTTTCCCTCCAAAAGCTTTATTTTCCAACATTGGATCGATGAGTTTCAAAAGACCTCATAAAGTCTCGCTTAATACCTGAAAGCAATACTTGTGCATCATCGGTGCCTCGTCCCAAATTATAAGTTTAGAACGAATAATAAGCTCAGCAAGCGGACTCCCTTGTTTGATATTACAAGTTGAGTCCTAATTTGGGTTCAATGGAATAACAAATCGCGAATATGCAGTCCTCCCACCGGGCAATTAAAGAGAAGCTATACCGCCAGATGCAACATTCAGTACAATTTCTCCTTTCGTCCTCAATCCTGAAGATAAAGCCTTCCACAAAAATGTTTTTCCTATTCCTCCATATTCATATAGACAAAGAACATCCCACCTTTATTTGATCGTACAACACGCATTATCATTGAGTAAACTTTATGTTGCTCATCGTTAAGTTTCGAGATGAAATCTTTGTTCTCTTGCAATAGAACATCACGATCATAATACTACTTGTCATATATAAGTCTATTTCGGTTGCTATGAATAGTGTCAGCATCCAAAAATGGCATTGAGTCAAAGTCGCGCAGTCTTCTACCTAGATTTTGCAATAATTTCTCAATTTTCAACAACGTAAGATTCTTGTTTTCGTTCTCACTAATACCAAATCTGTTGCATAAGATTATACTAATAATTATAAAACAAAACATTTTAACAAATATAAAAGGTTTTAGTAATTAACATAACTTTTTGTAAATAATACCTTGATGTTGTAGAAGGCGTTGACGTTTGTATAAAATATCATCAGAAAGAAACTCCCAATATTTCTCCCAGGCATGTTCTGGTCGGCTCAAAGAGTCCGATGAAAGCAATGATGCAAATAAACTTCTAAGATTCTCCACAGAAGCCCAATAGCTCGCTTCATTGATGGCATCAATATATTCCTTATCATCTTCTAACAATCCTAGAGCATAGCAAACCTCTCGATAGGAAGAATGTTGAACATCGTTGACCTTCTTGTAGTCTTCATGACACGTTGCTCCGTGAACAACATTGATAAGATACCTCAAAAAGTACATATCACCAACTCCAGGGGGACATAAAAAACTCTTCCTATTGATTTTCCAATTTGTCTCGGCATCCATTTTTTCGAGATTCGGTTTCCACGTGAATTTTGTGGGAGCTTCAGCGTATGTTAGCTCTCTCGCCTCAGGATATATTTTATTCGCTTCCATCTATGCTAAAAATATAATTTCTTTTACCGAGTCTTTCTTATGAACGTCATCTATTCTTTCAAAATCTAAAAAATAACGTTTTGTTCATCGGGGAGATGAAAACTTAAATGTTCAACTAGAGCATATTTATATTGAATTTCGAATCTTAGTAGTCTCCATGCTGCCTCGCAGTACGATTTAAACATACCTACAATCATAATACATGCTCACCTCGTCAACAGTTTTTCTAGATTCCTCGTCCTTGCTACTCGTATAGAACGATGCGGTGACACGATCATTTCTTTTATTGTCATGCTTGAACAAATACTTTATCGACCTGGATTGGTTACACCATTCTACATTGATGTGAGCTCCATTTTTTTCCACTATCCTCCCATCATTCCTACGTCTATAACATGGATAACCTTCATCATCAATAGTCGTCACATCTACAAATGTTTTCGGAAAATGCTTAGTGCAAATTCCATCAGCCATGCAAGGAGAAGTTTTTCTAGCATCACCGCATGGACCATGTATCATATGGTCCTTCACTACCGCATAACAACATGGGTCTAAACTCTCGTCGGGTATTTCAGCTGATATAATTCGATCTATATCATCGGCAATTGGATTCTTGTTTTCTTTTCACAAAAAAAGTAAAATATAGGCATGTGGCAAGCCATGTTTTTGAAACTCTATCGTGTTAGTGTATACCACTGCAATATAAAAAAAGAAAAAATATTAAAAACATATTAAATCATATTGGAAGAAACGGACAATTGAAATAAATTTTTCACCTGTCATAACTTCACTAAAGATTTTATTTTGTCGAAGCTCTTTGATCAAAGAATCCAACTTGAGTTTAAACACCCTACAGACAATTTCAGGTCGGTCCTCGGGATTAAATTTCTTTTTCTCAAGAAATCTTAGAATCTCTAGCCACTTCGGATTGCAGGTTAATGTTATAAACAAATCTGGATATCCTGCCCATCGACATATAGCCATAGCATCCTGATAATTCTGAATCATATATCGAGCACCTCCCGTGAAGCTAGAAGGTAATATAATTCATTTTCCCTGAGTACCAAGATTGTTGTCTGCATGCAATAATGCGTCACTTAGACCCTTATAGATGTCACAACGCAACTTCTTCTGATGCAACCGTACATACTTTAATTGCGCTGACTCAACCATTGTATAACCATCGACAATGAATTGCTGAAACAATATTCTAGACGACAAAATTGTAGAAGGTTCACCATCTCTATCGTGTCGTCGATACGCGAAAAACTCTCGCACACTAACAGTTTTTCTGCCTCCTCGATTCTTTTGTTTTGAGATTAGAAAATGATATGTCTTCTCTGAAACTATCTTCACCGTACGGTAATAACAATGGATACTGTAAACCCAAGTATGAAGCATTCAACTCATTTATCCGTTTCAAATTGCCCGATTTTGTTTCCACTAATATATCCCTATCTCCTAAGGCTTGATCAAAGTCTCCAACAATCAGAGCAGCAACCTCAGAACTTGAAGGCATATTGTATCTCCTAGCATCCGTATTTCTCCTACCGATTAGACGCAAACAGACATCAGGTTGACCACCTTCTAAAATATTCTCCTTTGCCATTCTAAAAGTCTTAACTAATACATTGTTTTCATCTAGCATTCTCTTTAAATCATTGACGATCGATTCATGCAGATTATTATGCTCACTCCCTTGCCTAGAAAATAAAACAGAAATTAGGGACATATTACATAAACAATTAAAAACAAATATTAAGATTCACAAATAAACAAACCTGACAGAGTTTAATCGATTAGATATTTCATTGTATGTGTCATATATGTATAATTGTGCGAATTTCGGTGTTGCGCCATTGGATGGTAACAAACTTCCCATCAGATGATAATTTTGTCCATGCAATCGGAAAATAGGAGGACCTCTACCTTTATTTATGTCCGTGTCAATCTTGCCTCCCATCGATGTGAAATAAGACATTTATTCTTTGATCTGATATTGTCCTGGAAGTGCTTGCTCTTATTTCCATTTCCAAACAACAAATCTACAAGCATAACAGGTGGTTCTTTGATGGGAGGAAGTTGAATTATGCCATGGGCACAACACAAAGAATATCTGGGTTTGGATTTTGGATAGGAGACCAACCTTTCTTCAAACCCAAAATACCGCGTTACAAAATTCACATTTGTATGTTGCATCTCCGATATACCAATACTCTACAAAAAAGAAAAGATACAGATATTACACAAAAAAAGTTAGGTCAAAATATATTGCATTTAAAATTTCTTCTTGAACTTTAATCCATAACATAAATACCTTGTTTTTCAACTACGGATGTCCCATTTGATGAATAATGTGTCAAATCATTCTAAGAGGCATCGAATATTGTCGTAACGTTAGAAATGGGATCCATATACGTAGATTCCTCACATGTTAGATCAATTATTTTTATCGGGTCCCGACCGATACTTGAAGACTCCTCTGTGCACTTTTTCTTTTTATTGTAAGTTGAAATTATTTTTGAAGACGATATCCCTATAATTGTAAAACCAAATTACTAAAATAAATACACCTCTTATGAGTATATGTAATTTTAAATATATAAACAGATCAAAAATAATAAAAAAATTTAGAAACATAATATACCATTTGTGATGTTAATAAATGGTATTTTCGGCATTGGATTAACAATGCTACTTGATGACCCTTGCAATTCCAATTGTTTGGACACACTTGTACCCCTCTTTAAAGATAGTACACGATTTTCTCAGTAAACGAAAGGATACAATATTAGATTGATTTAAACAAACAAATTGCAAGAAATAAGAAATAAAATATATATTGGTCACACTAATAAATATTCAGTATTAAATAATAACAAATAATTAAAATAAACAATTTCAAGCAAAATGGAACATACCATCTGTAATGACCGAACTTGGGATATAATTATCTGTATTAATAATTGTGCCAGAGTAGTCTTTGAAATCATTTAGTCTATATAACCTTGACGATGACTGCATATATGTTCATGTTGTCATTGAAGGATATGTATCTGTGAAGTTAATAAGCGATTGGTTTGATAATTGTCTTTTAGCCCGATTTTACAAATATTTTGTCGCATCCATTCTAGAAATCTACAAATTGGAGCTTTTCATATTTTCTGCACAGATAAAAATAAAATAAGCTCAAAAAATAATTAATATGCACCCAATAGCACATAAAAAAACATCCATATAAATTTAGAAATAATTACATTAAATCAATATAAAAATAAAAATACAATTTTTTATTTTACATTTTTTTAGTGAAATAACTAAATAAATGCAAATATATTTATTTATAATACAATAAATATCTAAGTATAGTTTCAATGTTTGTTTTTTAACAAATCAGATCAATTCATTTTGTTAACCTCCTAATATAAATAAAATTAATAGGTAATATATTAATTAGAGCAAAAAATATTAGTTTGGAAGCTAAATTTTAATTCTATCTATATTCTTTAATTTATTTTAATAGGTCGTAAATTATATTTTCAAATTAAATCAATATTTTCGAATAGATATCTAATTAAAAAATATTACCAATATGGTAAATTGTGGATCTTTAAAAAATACTACTATATATATATATATATATAGATATAGATATATAAGACTAATAATTTTAGATTTGTAATATGTAGATAATATAGTTTCTTAATTACAACTATTATGGTAGGATTAAAATTGTGAAGCCCCGATTTTTCCGAGCTTATAATTTGATTCTTATTGTCGTTTATACATTTGATCGACTATTTTACCGCGTCATTTTGACGGGTAATTATTAATAATATGTACATTTTGTACTTTATTTCATTTTATTTAATTACTTGTGATCATGATCATCATTAATTCTATTTTGCATTTATGATCACTTGATTGATCATTATTACTATTTTTGTATATATTAGTCACCTTAGAATTTTAAGAGACTATTTATTTTAGAGTTTTACCGTATAGAATTAAGATTTTGATTTAGATTAAGTGATCATGAGACTTATAAGTGATCAAGGAAATCACTAATTATTTTGGAAATTGACATATTTCATCTATTATCATCAAATTTGGGACAAAAAAAATATATATGGAATTACCACAATGCCCTTATAATGGACGGCCATGGTGATGATTTTGGAGGAAAAATATCATCCAACTCTTATACACCTACACTTTATATTAGTCATCTTGTGTATAATTATACCATTAATTCAAACATTATACACATCATCTCTCACACTACTTCTTTAATATTATTTTTGCCAACATGTTGGAAGTCTTCCAACATTCCATTCAAACATTCTCTTGCCCATACCTTTGACCTTCAAATTGTCTCCCATGCATGAGGCAAAATGCAAAACACAATTAAACAAATTTTTCTCCTCCCTCTCTCTCATTGTTCACGGCCAAGAGGCCTTTGGAGGTGCAAGTTTTGGTTCAATTTTACACCAACACCTTCATCTCCTACACAAAATCCTCCTCCTTCTCTCTAAAATCTTCCTACTTCTCTCTACTCTTCTTCTCACTTTCTTCTTCAACACTTAGAAAATTTTCAAGATTTTTCCTCCTTATTCTTCAAAAAATTCGAACACACCTATACTACAAGGTAAGAAATTTTATCTTCAATCCATTTTTGATATCACATAGTTCATCTCTTCCACCTTCTTAACTTAAGTTTAAATTTGATTTGGAGGTTCATTTAGAAGACCATTTGAAGATTAGAGCTTGACATCATCTTGAAGAAGGACTTTAAGAATTGAAGAACAACTAGTAGAGCATTTGGACTACAAGGTAAGAATTGAGTGCTAGACCCCTTCTTTCTTATTCTTTCTATTTTTTTCAAATTTTAACACCCCTTTTTCATTTTTGAGAAATAGGGGCTGACCTTAGGTGATTTTGGAGTTGAACCAAAATTTCCAATTTTAAAGCTTCAACTAGTCTCCAAACACCTATTACACAAGGTAAAGTGTAGTCCTTCTCATTTTCTTATCTCCTTCTTTTTCTCCTTAATTTTTCTCTCATTTTTCTAACTTCAAATTTTTGATATTTCTTGACTTAGGGGCTGACCTAAGAAGCCTCATCCAAAAATTGTGAAATTTATCCTTTTATTTCACAATTTCCAATTTTAAGGTGTGTGGAAAAATATTTTCCAACTATTAGGTGTTTTATTAAAATGCATGTAGAAAATTTGATCATGAGCCTTGAGATATATATAATCTATGTATTGCATGTCAATTTTATGTATCAAGTCATGAAAATTCTCAAGAGTTGCTCAAAATTACTATTTATTGAATTTTAGGTGCATGCATGTGCAATTTAATGTTTTATTTGATAAATTCTTGTATGTATTGGACATGCATGTGTATGATCTTTAAAATCTATGTTTTGGATGACTTATAACCTGGACAAGTCGAGCATAATTGATTAAATTTCAATTTTGGACTTAAAAATATAAAAATGGAAAGTTGGTGGACTAAATTGCAAGAAAATAAAAGTTAAAGGACCCCTCTGAAAATTTCAATTTTTGGGACTGTTCTCAGGTTCAAAAATGACTTTTGGACATTTTAATAAAGTTTTAAGAGTTTTAAGATAAATAAAATCAACCTTTAAAAGCCCAAGGACTAGATTGTAAAATTTTGAAAGTTTAAGGGCTACTTTGCAATTTTTAAAACTGCACCAGACCTAAACTTTAAAATTTGAAATTTTTACTCTTAAGGTACTGGGAATTACATATTTTAAAAGTATTCCAAAAATCCAAGTGTTTAGGGCTTGGAAAGTAATTTTTCTAAAATTGAGGGTTTAATGTATAAAATACTAAACTTGAGGACCCAAATGCAATTTATGGGATTTATGCAGCCCATGCACCTGGAAATACTAACTTAACTATAACCTAATTATATTTTATACCCAAGGTTCAAATTTCATGACAATTGGACCCCTAAAAGCCTTAAAGGCAATTATTTCAAAATGGGACAAAAATGATATTTTCAAAAGTTAAAGGACCTAAAATAATTTCTTTTAAAAACTGTTTTTATCCCAATATCCCACTAACCTTAGTGACATTTTCCAACTGGAATCAAATTAAAAGCTCTTCCGGTTTGTGAGTTCCGATTATTTTCAACTTAAGTTCCGAATTGGCAATTTTTACAAATTTGGGGCCAATGTGAGAATTTTATAAAACTTCGACCTCAAAACTTTAAAAACCTAAATCTCTGGACAATTTAGAGAATTTAGGAACTGACCTCATAATTTTTCAAGGTCGGTATATTTATTTATTCAATTTTTAACCCCAAAAGTGTTGGTTTTTACAAAACGGGGCTAAATTACAATTTTTCTTTTATAAAGGACCTAACTCAAATTATTTTCTCTTTTACTAAAATAGTCTTGGACCCTCTGACTTGGAGATTTAATTAAAGTATTTTACTTTCCCAAAAACCCTTGACTTATCGAATCAATTTGATCGATTAATACCTGATCGCGGAACGACTTCCTCGCCTTGCGATTTTGAATCTATAATGGGACTTATGTTCCACCTAATCTTTCAAGATATCGAAGATTGCTTATCCTTCCGATGATCATCTTCATTCAAATACTCCACCAACGCCATAATTGCCACTCGCTCTTTCAAAATTTTCTCAATCGCTTCAATCAATCATACTCATTGCCTGGTTGATTGACCTCTGTATTTCTGTATTTGCTTTCTGCTGAGTCAACTTGGTGTGTCGAGCTCACAAAGGGGAATGGATACGTCGGGGATGGAACCGGGCAGCTCGGCTGCTATTCCACTCTTCCTACTTATCGCCCTAATCCCGCAACGAGGGGACGAGTGTCCAAGGGAAGCGGGTCGTAGTACTTGAGGTATTATCATGATTATGATAGATCCGAGCCTTGCAAGCTCCACCGTGGATTTTGTCTTTGCTTATGGAGCGATAAGGTGACCGGTCTTGGACCATCCCCGCCGGGGAGTTACAAGGAAGAACGAAGGAATCACTGTCTGATCCACACGATTCCGGAGTTATCGGACCCATTTGGTTGGCGCTACAAACCGTGCAACCGCTACTTGTTTTTTGCATTGGTTGGTGCTACAAACCGCACGCAACCATTAATTGCCTTGCATGGGATTGGCGTTACATTTCCGCATTTAATCCTACCGTTTTGATCAATCACATAGTGCCTGTGACCATGAATCGCTTTTCTCGAATCGTATAAGTATATTATTTAAATATATTTATCACGATGCTTGCGAATCGTGTGTGAATTCATGCATCATACTCACGCTGCGTTTTTATATAAATCAAGTTTACTCACATTAACTATATTGCGCCACACTTGCACACGATCACCCCATCCATCGAGATTTCTGTCTCATCCCCACCTATTTTCTAACCTTAGATGAGGAATTCGTTGAAGATCTTTGAACCGCCCTGGATTGAGACCTTGTACTCCGCTTGTTGGATTTACTACTTCTTCTTGTTGTTGATTGGACTCTTTTCTTGTGTTGTTGTTGGACTCTTGTATTTCTTTCCATTCCGGTTTGTAACTGAAGGGCGTAGGACCCTTTGACTTTAAGTTGTTGTATTTGGTTGATTTTCGGGTATGTAATTTGGATTATGGATTGTGGACTGGAAGTTGTATTTGTACTTGTTATTTATTTCCGCTGCTATTTAGACTCTGTTTCATTGGGTTCTCGTTGATATTTGTCTGGTTTATTTGGTTATTGTATTTAAGTTGTGGATCGTCGTCACGTTCCGTTTGGGGCGTGACAGTTAGAGTGGTATCAGAGCTCGGCTAGTAATATGGAAACTTACACCGAGCTGACCCAGGATAGGACCCTCGGTCTGTGTTTTGGGTAGTACCGCGACTTGACCAATTAAGTGTGAATTCGATTTCAAATTAGCATAGAACCGTCTTATTGATGTTTGAACTAAGTTAGAACGCATATTTTGAGATTT
Source organism: Rehmannia glutinosa (assembly GCA_016081115.2). Classification (NCBI taxonomy): domain Eukaryota; kingdom Viridiplantae; phylum Streptophyta; class Magnoliopsida; order Lamiales; family Orobanchaceae; genus Rehmannia; species Rehmannia glutinosa. The sequence continues at coordinate 69,090,645 of CM071924.1, read as the reverse complement.
CATAGTCATACTTGTTTTGACTTAGTTGATTCTTGACTGATTTCCCTTATTCGTTCATTCCTTATTCTCTCCCTATCTTTCCTCTACATTTGACTGATCCGCCTTAGTTTTGTCTGATCAGGATGGAGCCGGCGCCGCCTTCATGGTGGGATGTTTTCCATGCCCGTGCTGAGCGGGAATATTACCGGGCACTGATGATTCACTGGCACCGGGAGAGTGATCGCGCGACCTCAGAGTTAGCCGAGGAGCGCCACCGTAATAGGGACCTGACTCAGCGCTTGGCGAGAAGCCAAGATGAAAAGAGCGAGCTGACCACTGTCATCAAGGACCGCGACAACACCATAAGAGCGCGGGAGGACCAAATACAGAGTATCCAGGAGCGCCTGGATAACATGCGAGAGAAGATGAAGAGGGCAAGTGACGGCCGCCAAAAATGGGAGATTGACGCCCGCCATCCCGCGACACCGTCCGAGCGCTTGGAGAGACCCTCATCAAGCGATGATACCATCATAGAGGACCTTACATGTGCCCTAGCTCGAGAGACGCTGACCGAGGCTGCTGGCAGCTAATGCTCAGCCATTGCCACCGCCCGAGGTGGAGCCTGTACCTGACGCCGAGGAGGATCCTGAGGAGGATCCAGTCGACATCGGAGAGCCTGAGGCACTTGAGGCTGCTCCACTTAATGAGGCTCAGGGATTCGAGCAGTGGTTAGACTTCGTGGATTGGCCCGAGGTCGAGGCGCCACCTCAGCCCGACCTAGCCCCGATTATGGACATAGCTGCGAGCGACGATGATGGCGATCTCACTGATTAGTTAGCTGATTGTTAGTTTGTACTTCTGTTGTTGTAGACGCTTATTCTAGTGTTGTACCTTACCTTCTATTGTACTAGATTCAGATGTATTTTGGTTCCGATGTATCTTGACTCAGTATTCTACTGTTGTACTATGGGTGTATTCAAGTTTTACATTAATGGATATGCCTTTTGCTATTTATTCAGTGTCTTGTGTTTGATGTTACTTTCCCTGGGATATCACTTGCTTTGCGCGTATAATTATTGTATTCATTTACTCGTGAATCGCAACTAACGCTTCAAGATACAGAATGGCCGAACATCGAGGACGTGGGAGACCTCATCACGTTCCACGAGGGGTTGATGATGTACCCGGATCGGGTACCCTCTCCCGAATTACCACCGCCTCCCACCTCGCAGCAGAGACAATTTGACCGCATGCAAGCCTTACAAAGAAATACTAGTTTTCATGAGGCAACAGTGAGCCTCAACCCCGTGCTCCCGAAACCGCCTGCAGAGCGAACAATCACACGTTGGAGCGATTTCTCGCGATTCGACCCACCACCTTCTTGGGAGAGCCGGACGATTTGAAGGCGTAAGAATGGGTAGAGAAGTTGGAGAATATCTTCAATGCTCTCCAATACTCGGGATGAGCGAAAAAGTCACACTCGCCGTATTTCGTCCGGAATCGGCTACTAGAGACCGGTAGAGGGCGCTTGAAAGGAGATGGGAACAGACCGGGTAGTCGAATATGGGAAATTTCTTGGCCGAGTTCAATGAATAAAGATATTCCACAGTTTGTGAAAGAAAGCGCGCCGAGATGAATTCCACAGATTGAGGCAAGGAACCCGATCGTAGCTCAAGACGAGTCCGACTTTCACCGATTGTCCAAGTATGCTCGGGACAATCGATCAAGAGGATAAGCTTTACAAGTTCACTTGAGGGTTGAAACTGAACTTCGTAAACAATCACGATCGTTGAATCGACAACCTACTCACCAGCGCAGTAAAGCGGCTCTCCGCATTGAGTCGGGATCAACCGTATTGGACATGATTCAGCGAGTAGGCCATCGAATCAGCTTCTTAAGAGGACAACTCGGGGATGCCATCTAAACCGCTCGCTAAGTTTCGAAGGGACCATTAACAAAACAGATAAAGGAAAGAGACCAAGATAAGGAAAGCCGGGTCAAGTGTGTGCACATTGCCGTAAATCGGGACATACCGCCAACGATCGTTGGCGTAAACAAGGAAGGTGTTTGCGCTTGTGGTAGTAATCGGACACCGCAAGATTGCCCAAAGTACGATGACCGAACCAAATAGACACACCGAGGCGAAATGGCCAGGGTAATCGGGCAAGGATGCCCACTCAAGCTTTTGCACTAGCCGGACAGAGGCTCCGGAGGCAATGATGTGGTGGAAGGTATGCTTATAGTATCTAACCACTACGCTAAAATATTGTTCGACAATCGGATCAACGCATTCATTTGTTGCACCGCATTTTGTACACAAACCGCATGCATGCATGGAACATATGCCTATATGTCTAGAAGTGTCAACTCCTATGGGTGCAAGTCGGATAATAGATATTATCTATAATGCATGCGGTTAAAATTGCTTTGAGATAAACTTTCCCGCCGATTTAATCCTATTACCTATCTCCGAATACGACGTGATATTGGGGATGAATCGTTATCTGCACACCATGCACAAATGGACTATCATAACAAGTCCATTAAGCTATGTGAACCCGAAAACCCGGTGGAAATTTCGGGAAGGGCACGAGTTAAGATTGCCCCAATCATTTCAAAGAATGAAAGCGAGGAAGGCAATCACTAGAGGGGCTCGAGGGTACTTGGCGTTTGTAATTAACAAACCCAAGGTTGAGGCACAAATCAACCAAGTACCTATAGTATCGAATATACGGATGTATTTCCACAAGAACTCACCACTATTCCTCCAGATAGGAAAGTCGAGTTCACCATTGAGGTGTTGCCGGGACTCGCCCGATTGCCGTAACACCGTATAGAATGGCTCTCTTGAGTTACAAGAGTTGAAAATGCAATTACAAAAACTCGATGGATGTGGGATTTATCCGACCGAGTACGCTCTCCGGGGAGCACTGTGTTGTTCGTCAAAAAGAAGGATGGCACATTAAGACTATGTATAGATTATCGTGGTCTTAATAGCGTGACCATCAAGAACAAATATCCTCCCCCGAGGATAGACGAACTATTTGATCAACTTCAAGGAGCAACGGTGTACTCAAGTTTGACTTACAAACAAGGATATTATCAATCAAGATCCGCTGAAGGAGACATTTCCAAAATCGCATTTCAAACCCGATATGGACACTACGAGTTTGTAGTAATGCCTTTCGGTCCCACGAATGCACCAGCAGCATTTATGGACTGATGCACGAGTCTTCCAACCTTATTTGGATCAATTCGTGGTGATATTCATTGATGACATACTCGTATACTCTAAGTCTAGACAAGAACGAACGCTCATCCTAAAATTGTTTTAGAGACACTATGAGAGCATAAGTTGTATGCCAAATTCAGCAAGTGCGAATTTTGGCTTAGTGAAGTCGCGTTCTAGGGACACATAGTATCCGACTCGGGATTGCAAAGGATCCTTCAAGGTACAGGCAGGTGGTTGAATGAAAACAACCCGAGTCTCAGAACGAAATCGAGTTTTCTAGACTAGTTGGATATTATCGAACATTTATCCAGGATTTCTCCAAGATAGTCGACCACTCACTTGACTAACCTGAAGTAAGTCAAGTTTGAGTGGAATGACAAGTCTTGAGTCGAGTTTCCAAGAGTCAAGAAACGACTTACTACCTCCAGTCTTAGCCCTTCCAAAGGGAACAAAAACTTTGTCGTCTACAGTGATGCATCAAAAGAAGGACTAGGAGCAGTGCTCATGCAGGAAGGAAAAGTTATCGCTTATGCATCACGAAAGCTCAAGTCGTATGAGGCCAATTATCCAATGCATGACTTGGAATTGGCAGCAATAGTGTTCGCATTGAAGAAATGGAGACACTATCTCTACGGAGCAACATTCACGGTTTTCACGGACCATAAGAGCTTGAAGTACCTATTCTCCCAGAAAGATCTCAATCTGAGGCAACGGAGATGGATGGAGTTGATTGAGGACTATCACTTTGATATTCAATACCATTCCGGGAAAGCTATTGTCGTATCAAACGCTCTAAGCAGAAAGGCGAGCTTAGCCAGACTTATGATTCGAGAGTGGGAATCATTAAAAGAGCTGAGCAATTGGAATCTGACGAGAACCAATACTCAGATTTCATGTGCTAACATTTCGGTTACACCCGATCTGCTGAAAGAGATCAAAGAAGCACAAGAGAAAGATACACATTTTCAAAAACTGAAGGAGAAGATACTTAAAGGAGAGAGATCAGAATTCTCGGTACACGAAGATGGGGTTATCAGATTCTGGAATTGAGTGTGTGTACCGAATGACGAACAGATTAGAAATAGAATCCTAGAAGAGGCACACCGCTCGAAATACACTATACATCCTAGAGAAAACAAGATGTATAAGGATTTGAAACGGAGTTATTGGTGGGTAAACATGAAGAACCAGGTAGCGGAGTTCGTTGCGAGATGTTTAACTTGTCAATGAGTAAAAGCAGAACACCAACGACCATCTGGTTTACTACAACCATTGAGAATTCCAAAGTGGAAATGGGAACACATAATGATGGACTTCGTGACGGATCTACCAAGGACCAGAGGAGGCCATGATGCTATTTGGATAGTTGTAGACCGACTCACGAAATCTGCACACTTTTTACCCATCAAGAAAACCGATAGCTTGCGTAAACTTGCACAGATTTATATCCGAGAAATCATTCGACTGCATGGAGTACCACTGACATAGTATCCGACAGACCCGAGGTTTGTCTCCAGATTTTGGAAGTGCTTGCACGAGGAATTGGGTATCTCGCTAAGTTTCAAAGACAAAGAAGACATCCACAAACCGATGGACCGAGCAAACAATTCAAACCCTTGAAGATATGTTTGCGAGCTTGCACATTGGATTTTCAAGGAAGTTGGGATTCGCACTTACCATTAGCCGAGTTCGCCTACAATAATAGCTTATCGTGCCACGATTGGGATGGCACCTACGAGGCATTATATGGGCAAAAATGTAGATCCCCACTACACTCGGAGATTGATGACCAATGGACTCCGAAAGAGAAACGAAAGTCGCCTCGATTCCAAAGGTCGACTTAGTTCAGAGGCCATGGAGAAGGTCAAGCTGATCAAGGAGCGGATTCGCACATGCTCAGAGCCGCCAAAAGAGTTAGTGGACAAGAGAAGAAAGGATTTGGAATTTGAAGTCGGAGATGAAGTATTTCTCAAACTCTCACCACGAAAAGGATTGATCAATCCAAGAAAGGAGGCAAGTTGAGTCCGAGATATATTGGACCTTACAAGATTTTTTACAGAGGATCGGGAAGTTAGCTTACCGACTCGAAAGTTACCAAAGACCCATATATGGGAATGCACGATGTATTCCACGTGTCGAGACTGAAGAAGTATCAACCAGATCCCAAGCATATCATCACTCGAGATACTCCTCCTCTAATGGAAAATCTATCCTACACCGAGAGGCCGATCCGGATCATTGATCAGCAGATACGACAGTTGCGTAAGGGAGAAATCCGATGGTTAAGGTAGTGTGGCGAGAACCACAACCGGAGGCGAAGACGCAACGTGGAAATGGAAGAAGATATAAGAAATCAATATCCAGAACTATTCTGAAGAGAATTTGGGGACCAAATTCTTTTAAGGAGGGGAGGATGTGAAGCCCCGATTTTTCCGAGCTTATAATTTGATCCTTATTGTCGTTTATACATTTGATCGACTATTTTACCGCGTCATTTTGACGGGTAATTATTAATAATATATACATTTTGTACTTTATTTCATTTTATTTAATTACTTGTGATCATGATCATCATTAATTCTATTTTGCATTTATGATCACTTGATTGATCATTATTACTATTTTTGTATTTATTAGTCACCTTAGAATTTTAAGAGACTATTTATTTTAGAGAAAATTTTACTTTATAGAATTAAGATTTTGATTTAGATTAAGTGATCATGAGACTTATAAGTGATCAAGGAAATCACTAATTATTTTGGAAATTGACATATTTCATCTATTATCATCAAATTTGGGACAAAAAAAATATATGGAATTACCACAATGCCCTTATAATGGACGGCCATGGTGATGATTTTGGAGTAAAAATATCATCCAACTCTTATACACCTATACCTTATATTAGTCATCTTGTGTATAATTATACCATTAATTCAAACATTATACACATCATCTCTCACACTACTTTTTTAATATTATTTTTGCCAACATGTTGGAAGTCTTCCAACATTCCATTCAAACATTCTCTTGCCCCTACCTTTGACCTTCAAATTGTCTCCCATGCATGAGGCAAAATGCAAGACACAATTAAACAAATTTTTCTCCTCCCTCTCTCTCATTGTTCACGGCCAAGAGGCCTTTGGAGGTACAAGTTTTGCTTCAATTTTACACCAACACCTTCATCTCCTACACAAAATCCTCCTCCTTCTCTCTAAAATCTTCCTACTCTCCACTCTTCTTCTCACTTTCTTCTTCAACACTTAGAAAATTTTCAAGATTTTTCCTCCTTATTCTTCAAAAAATTCGAACACACCTATACTACAAGGTAAGAAATTTTATCTTCAATCCATTTTTGATATCACATAGTTCATCTCTTCCACCTTCTTAGCTTAAGTTTGAATTTGATTTGGAGGTTCATTTAGAAGACCATTTGAAGATTAGAGCTTGACATCATCTTGAAGAAGGACTTCAAGAATTGAAGAACAACTAGTAGAGCATTTGGACTACAAGGTAAGAATTGAGTGCTAGACCCCTTCTTTTCTATTCTTTCTGTTTTTTTCAAATTTTAACACCCCTTTTTCATTTTTGAGAAATAGGGGCTGACCTTAGGTGATTTTGGAGTTGAACCAAAATTTCCAATTTTAAAGCTTCAACTAGTCTCCAAACACCTACTACACAAGGTAAAGTGTAGTCCTTCTCATTTTCTTATCTCCTTCTTTTCCTCCTTAATTTTTCTCTCATTTTTCTAACTTCAAATTTTTGATATTTCTTGACTTAGGGGCTGACCTAAGAAGCCTCATCCAAAAATTGTGAAATTTATCATTTTATTTCACAATTTCCAATTTTAAGGTGGGTGGAAAAATATTTTCCAACTATTAGGTGTTTTATTAAAATGCATGTAGAAAATTTGATCATGAGCCTTGAGATATATATAATCTATGTATTGCATGTCAATTTTATGTATCAAGTCATGAAAATTCTCAAGAGTTGCTCAAAATTACTATTTATTGAATTTTAGGTGCATGCATGTGCAATTTAATGTTTTATTTGATAAATTCTTGTATGTATTGGACATGCATGTGTATGATCTTTAAAATATATGTTTTGGATGACTTATAACCTGGACAAGTCGAGCATAATTGATTAAATTTCAATTTTGGACTTAAAAATATAAAAATGGAAAGTTGGTGGACTAAATTGCAAGAAAATAAAAGTTAAAGGACCCCTCTGAAAATTTCGATTCTTGGGACTGTTCTCAGGTTCAAAAATGACTTTTGGACATTTTAATAAAGTTTTAAGAGTTTTAAGATAAATAAAATCAACCTTTAAAAGCCCAAGGACTAGATTGTAAAATTTTGAAAGTTTAAGGGCTACTTTGCAATTTTTAAAACTGCACCAGACCTAAACTTTAAAATTTGAAATTTTTACTCTTAAGGTACTGGGAATTACATATTTTAAAAGTATTCCAAAAATCCAAGTGTTTAGGGCTTGGAAAGTAATTTTTCTAAAATTGAGGGTTTAATGTATATAATACTAAACTTTAGGACCCAAATGAAATTTCTGGGATTTATGCAGCCCATGCACCTGGAAATACTAACTTAACTATAACCTAATTATATTTTGGACCCAAGGTTCAAATTTCATGACAATTGGACCCCTAAAAGCCTTAAAGGCAATTATTTCAAAATGGGACAAAAATGATATTTTCAAAAGTTAAAGGACCTACAATTATTTCTTTTAAAAACTGCTTTTATCCCGATTATTTTAAACTTAAGGTCCGAATTGGCAATTTTTACAAATTTGGGACCAATGTGAGAATTTTATAAAAACTCGACCTCAAAACTATAAAAACTTGAATCTCTGGACGATTTAGAGAATTTAGGAACTGACCTCATAATTTTTCAAGGTCGGGATATTTATTTATTCAATTTTTCTTTTATAAAGGACCTAACTCAAATTATTTTCTCTTTTACTAAAATAGCCATGGACCCTCTGACTTGGAGATTTAATTAAAGTATTTTACGTTCCCGAAAACCCTTGACTTATCGGATCAATTTGACCGATTAATACCCGATCGCAGAGCGACTTCCTTGCCTTGCGATTTTGAATCTATAACGGGACTTATGTTCCACCTAATCTTTCAAGATATCGAAGATTGCTTATCCTTCCGATGATCATCTTCATTCAAATACTCCACCAACGTCATAATTGCCACTCACGCTTTTCAAAAATTTTCTCAATCGCTTCCCCTGAATCAATCATACTGATCGCTTTGATCATTGTGCATTTGTATTTACTTTCCTACCTGAGTCAACTTGGTGTGTCGAGCTCACAGTGGGAATGGATACGTCGGGGATGGAACCGGGCAGCTCGGTTGCTATTCCACTCTTCTGGCCCCATCGTTCTAATCCCGCAACTGAGGGACGGAGTGTCCAAGGGAAGCGGGTCGTAGTACTTGAGGAATAATCAGGATTATGACAGATCCGAGCCTTGCAAGCTCCACTGTGAATTTTGTCTTTGCCTATGGAGCGATAAGGTGACTAGTCTTGGACCATCCTGCCTGGGAGTTACAAGGAAGAACGGGCGAAGGAATCGCCGTTGCCCCGATCCACACGATTCTCGAGTTATCGAACCCGTTTGGTTGGCGCTACAAATCCGTGCACGCAACCGCTACTTGTTTTTTGCATTGGTTGGCGCTACAAACCGTGACGCAACCATTAATTGCCTTGCATGGGATGGGCGTTACATTTCCGTGCGCGATCCTACTGTCTTGATCAATCACATAGTGCATGTGTGACCATGAACTATTTTCTCGAATCATAAAGTATATTATTTAAATATATTTATCACGACGCTATGAATGTTTGTGAATTCATGCATCATACTCACGCGTTTTCATATAATCTTTTTTCTCACATTAACTATATTGCGCCACACTTGCACACGATCACCCCATCCACCGAGATTTCTGCCTCTCCCCCCTACCTTTTTTCTAACCTTAGATGAGGATTTCGTTGAAGATCTTTGAGCCGAACCGCCCGGATTGAGACCTTGTACTCCGCTTGTTGGATTTACTACTTCTTCTTGTTGTTGATTGGACTCTTTTCTTGTGTTGTTGTGGGACTCTTGTATTTCTTTCCATTTCGGTTTGTAACTGAAGGGCGTAGGACCCTTTGACTTTAAGTTGTTGTATTTGATTGATTTTCGGGTATGTAATTTGGATTATGGATTGTGGACTGTAAGTTGTATTTGTACTTGTTATTTATTTCCGCTGCTATTTAGACTCTGTTTCATTGGGTTCTCGTTGATATTTGTCTGGACTGTTTGGTTATTGTATTTAAGTTGTGGATCGTCGTCGCGTTCCGTTTGGGGCGTGACAAAAATGATTATGTATTTTAAAATAATATTGCTTGAATTATTAATGATAAATAAATAAATAAATTAAATGAAATTAAAAATATTACTATTATTCTTTTTAAAAACCAAACAAAATGGCACAATTAACATGCACTTGAATTATTTTCATGAAAGGATTACTAATTTTTTAAACATAATTAATAGAAATATATTTTTCAAATACATAGTTATTTATGCACCTTATATATATATATATATCATTTTAACCTTTTTTTTAAATAAACCTGAAAAAATCAAATTAAGATGTTTGGGTCTAAATAATTGGGTTAATTTGAATTTAGTAGAATCCAATTTAACCACTTTTTTCTTCCAAGCCCATATATGTAATTAAACTACATAAATCCATCAGGCCCATTTATGCATGGCACATGTACACGTGTATAACATATACACGTGTTGCCGTCACAAAATATCTAAAAAAAATATTTAATTAAAAAAAAATTAAGGCCATCCGATTGATTAAATCAAATGGCCTACAATCAATCCCTTACCACCTAATGTGGAACTCTCTAGAACCGACTGGGCATTTCATTCTCCAAACCCTCCCACTCACTCTATCCGAATAGCTATCTCTCTCTCACAACTCCCATCCCATTTCTCCCAAAACAATGAAACCCTATTTTTTTTTTTGAAACCAAAATCTGGTTTTTCTCTTTCTGCTCGAATCGAACTCTAATGTAACCCTCCTATCTCTCATTTCTCTAAGTCTCTTGGGCAATCTTTCGATATGCCCATATTTTAAGACTGATTTTGTGGAGATAATATTTTCTGTGGGTTTTTTAAATTAGGGTTTTGTGTTCGTTTTTTCGATTAGGGTTTCAGACATAAAAATGTGTAAATGTTCAGGTTTTTGGGTTTGTTTTGGGTATTATATTATGTTTTTCTTTTTTGTGAAAGGCTATTCGAACATTTACCGTTGTGAATCGTAAGATCCGGTGGTTTCATAATAGCCATTCGGATTTATCCGATTTACATATATTTTTTTTAAAACTGAAATACCAAAAATCATATGATTTTTCGAAGATCTGTGATAATTTTGTTTTTCTTCTACTTTCAAATATTTTAGCCGTAAAATAATATAAATTGCGATTTTTTTGGGTAAGATCCTTTGGTATTTTTTCAACAGGGGCTCGATTTACATATTTTTAAAAAATGAAGCTCATAACAGTCTAGATCCTTTTTTTTCTACTCGGTCTTGATTTACATATTTCTGAAGCATGAACGCCATAACAGTCTAGATTCGTTGGTATATTTTCGACTAGGGTTCGATTTACATATTTTTCAACTATGATAGCCATAACAGTCCAGGTTCTCTGCAAGATCACTAAGTTTGCTGGGTGTTTTCCAATTTACATATATTTGAACTATAAAATTCACAAAAGTGGAGGTTTTCCACCAGATCTACAAGTAATAAATGTTGTTTATCATTTTCTGTTGTTGTTATTTTAGTTTATTTAGAACTCCATCTAAACATACTATATAATACTTCATGCTTTTGTAAATAGAATTTTTTTTCGTTTTTGTAAAAATAGAAGATATTTTTACAAAAATTATTTAATCTGATGTTCAATTAAAAAATCGTAAATCTAAATAAATATTTTGTTATGTACATGGTTATATCTTGTTTGACCATTTTCCTTCATTTTATTTAGGATATGTCTGCATTTTTATTTTATATATACAAAATTTTATTATTCATGTATTATATTATTTTTATAATATTATTAAGATTTTAAAAAACCAATAAGCAAACTATTTATGGCTCTGGTTCACCTAGTCATTATCTAATATTTACAGATTTGGTAATAATCTTTTTTTAAGTACAATATATGTAGGGTTGTAAGTTAACAGAGCGTTCGGCAAACAACTCGTGAATATGCTCGGATAACGTTCGTTTATGTTCGTTTATTTAGTTAAGTGAGCATAAATGAACACATTTTGAGGCTCGTGTAATAAACGAACAGAGCTTAAACAATTCTATACTCGTTTACTAAAAGCTCGTGAACAAGTTTGTTTAGTGTTCGTTTATAAATGTTCAAGAACAAGCTCGTATAATATATTTTTAGACTTGTTCGTGAACAAACTTGTTAAGGGTTCGACTAATAGTTTGATTATTTTAAATAAAGAATTAAAAATATTTTATTTTAATAAAATTAAAAAGACTTAAAGTCCTTAAGATGCATAATACTCCCTAAACCCTATCCTAATACGTAATAATGATAATTCTCATTAAATAAGCTCTGGCTAATATTTTTTCACTATTTCTAAAATATAGTTTGGCAGAGTTGCCAATTGTTTGGTTAGTTACTTAGTTTATGTGTGTTTATTTTTTGACAATAATTTATATGTATTTTCATCGATAAGTTTGAAAAATGTTTGTTTGTTTATCGTTCACCAAAAAAGTTAATTTTTTTGTTTATTTGTTGTTCGCGAACAAAGTTATTAATTGTTCACGAACATATTGAACACGAACTCAAAACGAACACGTTCACGAACATGTTCACAAACACATTCAAGCATTAAATTTTTTTATCAAGCCGAACACGAACAAGTTTTTTTAAAATCGAATCAAGCTCAAGCCAAGCTTGAACATGTATAAAATTAAATGAACATATGGCAAACAAGTTAAAGCTCGGTTCGGCTCGGATCGTTTACACCCCTAAATAGATGTGAGGCCCCGATTTTTTCTTAACATATTCTGCGATAATGTATAGTGACAAAATCCTGACTAAGTGTCACAATACCTATTTTAGATGAGATATGATACTCAATTATTTATTTCTTACAATGACGATTACTCTTTCCCAATTTCGAGCATACCGGTTATATTCTTCTTTAATGTTAATAATTGATCGATTGACTACGACTTTAGAAATATTGGACCCTCGATAATTTAGGAGTACATTCCAATTCTTATCCAAATATTTCACCTTATTCTATAATTCATTCCAACCAACTTCTAATTTATTTATTTTTTTGGAAATACACATTTGTTATTTTACATCCTTAATTTTAAATTTCTAAATATTCAAATTATGGATATTTATACAATTTATTTTCCCTCAATTTTTATAAAAAAAAAGAACAATATATATATTTTTCATAATTTTCGACTTTTATCACTATAATAGGGAAAATAATTTATTTTTTTATTACTATTTTATTATTTTGTATCTTCCAACTAGATATTTAAAGAACAAAAAAAAAATTAACCTAACTTTGAAATCGCCCCCCCTCCCCCTTCCCCTTCCCCTTCCCCTTCCCCTTCCCCTGAATTAAGGGATTGGTTGCAATTTTTTCAAAGCCTACAATAAAAAAAAAAATACTACCCTACAAAACCTCACTACACTAAACAATTCCCAAAACAAAAACATAATCATACTAAAATCCCAACTTTCGGCCAAATTGATTCTAGGTGGGAATCAAATTCATTTGTTTACCTTATCACACCACAAACCTCCCAACAAACCCATTCCAAAGCCTAAGACAACCTATACACACACAATACATTCAAAACACACACCAAAACTCTCTCTTTTTCCTTGACCTCGGCTGTGAAATGTGAAGGGAGGATAACCAAAAAAAAAATTCTCAAGTTTTCTTCACAACCAAACATTCATATTAATTTAATGATTTAGAGCTCTAAATAAAACCCATAACATCACTCCTATTTCCATTTCTTTCTGCCGTGAGTTAGTGAATGTGAGATTGTGAGACTTTTCAAATTTCTTAACTTGGTTTCATATCTGGCTAAATTGCAATTTTAGTCCTGTATCTTTGGGTCGGTGGCATTTTTAGTCCTTTAACTATTTAGAGTTGCAGTTTTGGTCCTGGACCATTTTGCCCTTATGGCTGAATAGCATTTTTGGTCCTTTATCTTTAAGAATATAGCAATAATAGTCCTATAACTTTTGAGAATTAGCAATATCAATCGTTTCATACCATAGACAGTTTCAATAAACCCAAATTTCATAGATTATAGGAATTTGCTTTTCTGAAACCTATTTTGTTCGTGGCATTGCTACACCTACTTAGATCCAGTTTTTATTTAGAGGTTTTAAATGGATCATGTCAGGTTTCCAGCCTATAAACTCAATAGGACATACTTCTGCGAAATTCTCATAATAATAGATAATTTGATTTCAGACTAAGATTTTGATAAAACGGATATAGTCCATTATGACCATATCAGACCCAACATGCTTCCGTAAAATTAATAAATCCCTTAAAATTCATACCTTCTTTGATCGAAACAGCACCAGGTGAGATGGCTCGCAACACCACCAGTCGGAAAATTATTGCCCCCAGACCTTTTGACAAACAGCTCCTCACTGTTCAACTTCAATCCTCAGGGAAGATGATCTGCAAGTTATCCGACTCATTCAAGAATCGTTAAAGACAAATTGGTTCATTTCCTACTCCAGGCGTACAAGTAATCTTTAAACGGGATAAATTAATAGAACATTATGAAGACATGTTGAAGCAGAAAGCCCTTTTTTATTAAGAACTTATTGAAATATTTATTACATTAGTAATCCCCTTTTGGGAGGAGAATACTGGTATAGCCTCTCATATACGACTTACGAGGCTTGCACTCGAAAATACATAAAACTTAAGACTAAAACACTCAAAATATTACAAGTTTTTCACTCAGATTTTATCGTAAGAAAACTAAGGAGAATGTTCGATGTCCCTAGCTTTCTTCAAATCCTGCAATTTATAGAGGTAAGTCCGGACTTGAAAGGCAGACTTCAAATCTTGTTGAAACTTATGACATCACTGCTTACGTCATATCCTGCATTATTGCTTCGCCAGCTAGTTTTCTTTTTCTTCCGCGTGACTCAGCCCATGTGATGTTTGTCGGGAATCTTTTAAAAATTTGGTTTAGGTGGTCCCCGAGGGATAACGCTGCGTCTTGTGAGTCGGGCCCTTGTCTTTTCAGTGCATAATCTTATCGGTCGGGTTTGGGTCGGAATCCTTCCCCAAACTCGGGTTCTTTCTGTTCAGGACATGCTTGACAGATCCGATCGATCCAACGGCCAACATGCGCCATATTACAGAATTTTCGGTAAGTTTCTTTGCTTGCCGGAATCTTGTTCTCCCACAGAATTCTTTTCTTAGTTTCGAAAAGCTCTTCTACGAATCCTGTTGTTGATCCAGTCATCGAATTCAAAAGGAAAGATCCATTTGCTGAATTCTGAAAAAACTTGAATGGATATTTGACTTTATCCATTTCGGTTAGACAAACCTAAAGACCCCATGCTCATCGTGTAGAAGCTTCGTCTTCAGAAATTGCTCCTACTAACACTGGTACTTCTTCTGGTAAAGCTGCCTTGATATATTTTAAAGCATTTCCATCCGGTCTTCTTAGCTTGATGAAGTGAAAAGCTTCGTTAAAACCTTTCTTCGCTGGTTCGGGAGCTACACTGATAAAATACAGTTCCAGAATATCTCCTCTGGCCAAATGTGGATTATTGGCCCAAGTCTCGTAAACTGCTTCTCAAATCCATTTCGGTAATTTCGAAATTTCTGGGAATCCTGGTGATACAGTATAGATTGAAGTTAGAGCTCCAAATGTATACCATTCATGTACTTCATTTGGATGACTTCCAGGTTTCATCCAAACTCTGGGATATTTGCCTGAGATATCAACCATTATTTTTTCAGGGTTAATACCTCTTTTTGTAACCAATTTCTCCCATTGTCGTTGATATACCTGCATTGGAGAAATCTTAATTTCGTCAGTTTGGACCTTAGATTTGCCTGTCTGTGGCCTAAGATCCAACTCTCCTCTTTACCCCGCAGGTCTTTGGGTTGACTTGAAGACTCGGGTTGTGACACCGGAGCTTCAACATTCGCTACGCTTTGTACACCTCGGGGATGCATCACCTGCAACACTTGTGATTATGGTACTTGAATCCATAATCTCCGGGTTAGAGCCCCATTCTCTATTCGCCCCTTTTTCATTGTAGGAGATGCGGCCTGAAGGAGAGGCCCTTGCAGCGCTAAGAACAATTGTCCTTGAGCGAACTGGCATGCTCGTATTTGACTAGAAACGGATTTTTGGTCAGTCTATTGAAGTCGTCCAGCAACTTTTGCATTGAGACATAACGCCCCAAAATCTCGTTCTAGACTCTCCAGGTTTTCCTAAGATGTCTTACTCGTTTAAGGACCTCGCAAGAACGCTGCGCTTTCCATCTCGTGTCAAAAATCTGCAAGAATATTTTCATGAGATTTTATAATGACAATATCATAATCATAATATTGACATTCAACTTGCCATCTAAGTAATCTAGCCTTTTCTCGGTTTTGATTCAATTTTGTTTTTCGTAAAAGCTTTGACACTTGAATTATCAATTTTTAAAGTAAACTTTTTTAGCCAAGAAAAATAGAGGCCATTTTTTAAAAGTCTTTCGATTTGCAAAGAATTCTTTCTCGTTGATATGCCATCCGTTTGCTTCACTGGTGTGAATAAACTATCGCAATATCGCATGGCAATTCTTCGTTTGTGTGACCTTAGTAAGAATCAAGTTGCCCACCAATCATCACCGCATCCGTAAAGAACCGTTCGTCCTCGTCTTGGGGAATCGTAAGCTTTGGAAGCTTTCTACAAACTTCTTTAAGTTGCTTAATTCATTCTCGATGTTCATCTTCCCATTTGAATACTACATCTTTTTTTAACCAATGGGCTAAACACCTTCCTATAATATGCCAGATTGTTAATGAATATCCCCACAAAATTAACAACTCCAAGAAAACTCTGAAGCTGCTTTTTGTCTTTCAGCGTATCTGGAAATTCTTGTATCTTTTCCACAATATGGCTTTGTAGAATGATCCCAGATTCATCGATTTCAATTCCAAGGAATTCGATCTGTCTCGTTGCGATCACTGTCTTCTTTGTGACAAACATCTGAAAATATCTCTGAATGTTTGAGATGCTCCTTCATATTCTTTGAAGCGATAAGAATATCATCGATGTATACGAAAATAAAACTGAAATAATCTTTAAAGAGATTATCCATCTTTCTTTGATATATTTTAGGGTGCATTAGCCAATCTCATATGCATCACGTTCCAAATATAGTGTCCCTATGGTGTAGAGAAAGTTGTAAACTTCTTACTTTCTTCTTCCATCTTAATCTTGTAGAATCCAGACTTGCAGTCGAACTTTGAGAATATCTTGGCACCTTTGATGCGCTTAACTGGATGTTCTCTCGCTTCGGATATAGTATCCATCGAACTCCAGGATGTTATTAATCCCCTTGTAATTAATAACAAGTCTTAGCTTTCCTCTTTTAATTTCTCCATGGTTTCTGACTAAGAATCCTGGACTGCTATATGGAGGAACTCCTGGTGAAATCAACTTAAGATCCAAATGTTCCTTAAGTATCTTCTGCATATCCTCACGATCCTCCTGATTCATAAGGATTGGTTTGAATCTTACGAACTCGTGCTCCTTTCTTGGTATAACTATCAAGGAAGCTTTGAGCTTGTTCTTATCCCACCATGCCAAAGGATTTTCATTATAATTCATTTGGATCTTTTTCTTGATATCCTCGAGTGATATTTGTTCTTCTATTGTAACATCACTCTGCGACTTCTCCATTATGCTCATCATTAGTTCTGCAATAGCCTCTAGAGGAACTCGTTCTTCTCCTTGTATTCTGAATGAATACAAGTCATTATCCCATCGTTTTGTATCTTTTTGCTTCGAACCATATTGTCGAAAAGATAATAAGGCATCACCAAATCTTCTTTTATCTGCCATTTTTAGATTTCAAAGTTTGGCTTCATCACCACGCTTGCGGCAAAAATTAATAGGCATTTTTCTGTAAAATGCTTCCCGCAGTCTCTGGACAATAATCTTATGATCACATAATGTTGTGAAAATAAGTCTTCTCGTTTCATTCTCCTGTGTAAATCGCTTAAATATTTGTAGGAAATTGTTCCCTAGCAAAACATCTGCTCATGTATCATGAAAATAGATTGGTGGTGTCTTCATTTTTTTTCCATGGGGTACCATCTGCGCCTCCGATCATGATTTTTGCTTGTTTAATTCCCCTGTTAAGAATAAGAATTCTTTTAGAGAAATATCTTCCTGCAATAGCTGGTAAATCTTCTCCAATTTCTTTAGGAAAAACCTCCGGCTTTGCAGTACATATTCGGGCACCTGAATCGATATAGGCAGCGAAATACTCGGCCTTGTATTCCACATATAACATTCGATAGAAATATATATGGAGAATGGACTAATGGTCATCGATTATTCTCAGATCTTTTATCAGCCACCGTGAACTCCATTCCATCTTGTAATCTTTCCCAAGGTTTATGATCCTCAAGAAATTTAATTCCCAGTATTAACTATTCTGGAATTCTTCCTGCTACTCCTGAGATAGTCAACTCAATTTCACCTATCTTCAGGCTTTCTTGATACCTTCCAACTATTGGTTGTTGGAGATAATATAGAACATCACAAGGAAAAATATTATCCTTTTGAGTGATGTCAAATATTAATTCAACTTCTCGCCATCTTTCTGGACATTTCAGCTCTCCTGCTATTTTGAAAACATCTGGAATGCGTTGAACTGTACTTGGTCTTTGTTCTTCCCAACGACTACTGCTTATCATTCTGTCTTGTTGGAAAGACATCCTTCTTGGCTCAACTCTGAGACTTCGACTTTTGTTGAAGATTGGTTGATCTTGTATTTTCATATCGATCTCCTTAATAGTTGGAGACTCTATGATCTGTGGTAGAACCACCCTGGCAAAGTCCTCGATGATTCTTGGGACTTTAATAAATTCCTTTCTCAAGAATACTTCTGAATGATGTGTATTGAAGAGAGCATAGGATATCTTGTATGTGATCGAGTAGGGTCTATTCCCTTCTTTCATCAAATCGTCTCTTTTGAAATCTTGATGAAGGGTTAGGACTATGTTGAAATCTCGATCTCCCAGATTGTATGCAATTCTAGGATAAACATTAAATGCCAATTTCCTAGCATATAAATTTCCTGTAACCGCTCCAAGGCATGAATCCTTGAGGTTTGAGATCCGCTTATCAAAAATAGCAAGATTGGGTGGTGAATCTATTCCTTCCTTGGTTGCCTTAATAATTACTCTTATGGCTCCGATGTGAATCCATAAGAGTGTATTTGCAACTTCACTTTTGACTCTACTTTTGATCTCCTGGATTTCTCTGTAAGGGACCAACTGCATCTCGCTCAGGTTACCGGTAAACTCCATCGGAATAGAAAATTCTCCGGTTGTTACCCTGTGAATAATTTGGTGTTTTCTATTACGAAACCCAATCTTATCCAACGCCTTCTCCATCGCTCCGATAGTAAAATCGTCGTATACCTGAAGCTTTGGATCTTCTTTCATAATTCTCATAAGAGTCTTATGAGAAACCGTAGTGTGAGAGAGGAATCCTAACATATCCTCCCTAACCGTCTGTTGAAGAATTTCTTCTTCACTCTGATTCTGAACTAGATTCACTTCCATCATCAGAATAGATCTCCTCTTCATAGATGCTTTCATCTGAGGGAATATCCTCAAATTGATACAGTTGTATTAAATCTTGATAGTAGACAGCTTCTTCGATTTCTGATGTAGCCTCAAACTGTCTGACTCCTCGTCTTTGATTTTCTGGGCAATCAGTTGAGATATGCCCTCTTGCTCCGCATGTCCAACAATTACAGTCTCTAAAACTTTCATTAGCTCTGGTATGAGCTCGCCTGAAAGTTCTTCTCCATGTGGTTCTGCTGGTACTCGTTTGATTTGAACCTGATGATGAGGCTCTACTCCTGCTTGGTGCTGGTCTTTGCCCTGATTTGTAATTTCGGGCTTTTTGTTTTGACCAAAACCTTCTAGGTCTCCATGAAGACCTTTTGCTGCTGCTTCCCGGTGGTATGGATGGCTTCTCTCCTTCTTCTTTTTATGCCGCCGTGGTTGACCTCCCACAACTGTTGGGGTATCATTGTCCACGCAACATAGAGGAACCGCTTTGTTAATTCCTCGTAATCTCTTATAATTCTGTATAGAGTCACTGGTAACACCATTCGATAACTTGGCCTTTAAGAAAGACATTCTTCCGCCACCGTGTGTCTAATTCTGCTCCATCCTTGTATTCCTTGATAAGCATTTCTCTCGAGGGACTCGGAATCTTTGCAAAGAAAAGTTGTGAAGCTTTCTTTTCTCCAATCTTGGATTTCCACCGGTATTCGGTGAACAACTTGATATATTCGTCAATATGACAAATATCATGTAACTCAAGGCTATAGAGGACTTGTTTATATCTTTTTCTTTGTTCATCCTCTAATCCCTCAAAGTAACCTATGCCGATAAACTGGATTTTGAATAGTTTTGCCATATCATCGACAATTCCTTTCAATGATTCTCCTGATGTGACCGCACTCTTCCTACTTGCATCGGTCATATCCCATGAAATCTTTATAGATCCCTCAATAATCATTTCAAGGAGTAAAATGAAGGAATCTTTCGTAAGATCAAGGGTACCTGCTGCAATCCTCATTGCTGATGCCCATTCATCAATAAGGACTTCTCGATTTATGAAATCTGGGATATCCAGATTTAGCATCAATCCATATGGATGTATCGGATCTAGATGCGATCTTCCATAAGGCGTTTGGTGAATGTTTGGCCTTCTAGAAGGTTGTAGAGTTCCCACAAGAGGGGGTTGAGCTCCTGTTCCTGAAAGTGTTTCATTCCCTGTGGTGAAATCTCCAGCGTGATGTATTCTTTTGTCCTGGATTCCATGATGTGAACCCGAACTTTCTGCGACATTAGGATTCACTGGAGGCGGTGGTGGAATCGGCGGAATTGGTCTACCATGGCGGTCATAGGTAACCAAAGTTGATCCATCTCCTGCGTTTATCTTTAAATCTACAATACCTAATCCCGCGAAGGATTCTGCCAAGTCATGTAGATCTCTAAGATTGATCTTCTCCATATCCATCACTTTTAGTTTATGATGGATTTTTCTTTGACGATGGCTATTAGCTTTTCATCGTCCGTCATTTTTTGTATAACTTCGCTTGGTTTCCCTTTTTGGTGTAAATAGGGTACTGTCCCGAAATCAATACGTTTCTTTCCTCCACATGAACTTGGTCTGTCCTCCAGGTTCTTGACTCGTTTCTGAATATCATGAAGGATTTGAAGAGTTTCCTTCTGATATTTCACCATCGTCTCCATCTAGTTCTGAATCTGATGAACTTGTCGGTATATGAATATGGCGGTTGCCATAATTCGCACCGTCTTACGGATCTCTCTAAGATCTGCACGAGATCTTAGATGTATGTCGGAAGTATCTCACTCCACTCCTGGTACTCCATCGGGAATTATGATTTTGATGGGAATTTTCATGCACCGCTTCTTGGAGATTCATCAACTCGACATATAAGGTCTGGTTCACTGTCCAGAAACTCATATGATATGGCGCTCGCATTTCTCATTGCCCTAAGGCTTCCCTATCGGCTCCTGCGCGTTCTTGTATCTCATATTGGTGATTCCAATATGCGATCTTATCCTGGTGTTCTTGTGCATACATCGTCAGAATTTGACGATATGTCCTGTAGGGTGTACATCTCGGACAATTGTTCGGATCCATATACTCAGAAATAATTCTCCTCACCAATTGTTAATTATATAAATATAATAAATATAACCAAAAGTTCTTAATAAACCTGGGCTCTGATACCATTTGAGCAAAATACTTAGTCAGATCAGCCATTAGTATGAATAAGGGTATAGTGGGTATTATGAAAATATGAAATAAACCCGGTGGACCAATTTTTCCAAAACATGAAACTTACTGGACTAAAATTGCTCAGGTGTAAAACTTATAGGACCAATTTTGCAAAAACCTTTAAACTTACAGGACTAGTTTTAAAAACTCAATACTTAGAGGACCGAAATTGCAAATCGTCCATAGTTACAGGACCAATTTTGTAATTTACCCTTCATATCTTACCACCTAAACCCTTCATTAAATAAATTAGTAAGCAAGATAGCATCAAAAACTGGGTATTTGTGCAAGCAGGCGTGAGCATAGGGGATCGCTTAGGAGGTGAAGACTTTTTCGATTTCATAGAGGAATTGGATCGAGGGCTGAACTTGGTGGAGAAAATTTAAGAAATTGTTGATCAAAGAGCACCTAGTGGACAAAATTTAAGAGAATAAGAGGAATTGAAGGAAACTTGATTTAAAGTGGAATTTCAGAAAGCTTCAACTATCTACAAGTCAAGATAAGTATAGAATAATTTCGATTCTAGTACAATTTTTTTTTCTAAGCTTTAAATCCCAAATTTTGACCTTAAATTGTGAATTTTGTACCATTTAGGGACTGACTTAAGGATATAAGTCTTGGGTTTTAGAGTTTGAAGAAGAAAGTCCAATTTTAGAGACTCTTACCATCACTATTTGAAAATATAAAAGGTGGGTGAAAATATTTCTACAAAAATGCATCATTCTTTCTACTAGTGTACAAAAATACATGTTCATGTGATAATATGATATTTTATAAATTTTATCAAGTATTTATGAGATTTATGTTTTAATAAAATTTTGAGAAAATAAAAAGATGAGTATGATATTTTTCTTGCATAAAATATTGATAAAATTGCTCATCATTATGCTTTTATGATTTATGATGCTATGAATGTTCAAATATATTTTAAAAATGTTTAAAATAAGTTTTTATATATTATTGAAATTCTGGACTTGTAACTTGTGCAAGAAAAATCGAAGCTTGGGTTATTTTTGTAATTATTGTGAAAAATTGGGCCAAAAGTATAAATATGAAAAACTATGAAGGCCACGTATGAAAATTCGTAATATTGGACCCAATAATCTATAAATTTTATATATGAAGTGACTTGAAAGATTGGGACCCCTTCCGGGCAAGAAAATACAATAAGGGACAAGTTTGATATCAAAATGTAAAATTATAAAACTTAAAGGGCTAAAACTGTCATTTTTGAAACTGGGGCAGTCAACGCATCTCGAAAACTTGAAGATTTATTTAATATGATATTTTAAACTTTTAGTTCAAATTTCATAACCATCCGACTTGAAACGAGCCTTTAACGACAAAAATATTGCTTTTGGGCCAAAATTGTAATTTTTGAAAATGAGGTACCTAACTTTCAAAATTTTCAAAACTGTTTTAGTCACAAATTATTAATGTCCAAATAAGTATTTTAAAATTATAATCACCTCCAAATCCTTCCCGGTTTAAGATTTACCTAATTTTAAAATAGCTAGTCAAAAATCAAAATTTTTGGAAACTAGAGGGCAATTCTGCAAATTTTATAAAATCTGTCATGAGCCTCTGAAAAATTTAAATATCTAAGGATTTAGAAATTTTTGAAATTGACCTTACCTTTTTTTCCGAGTCCAGAATTGAACCTTATCGAATTTTAGAACCCGGTAAGGAAATATTTTTCCTTAGTAAAAATTATTTTTATTTTAAAATTTGCTAAGGACCTTGAAATTGATATTTTCTAACTTGGTTACCTTATAAAAATTTTAAGATATAATTTTTGTACTTATCTAATAAAAATATCGAGCTTGAACATAATGCACCGAACCAAATATTAAAACAGGCGAGATTATCCGCCCGATAACTAGACCGCGAGTTTTGTTTTTGAAATAAATACTGGATATTGTGTGATCAAGATCACTCCGGATTGCTAACTGATTTTATCAAATTTTTGAACGAGCAAGATAGTACTTGGAAGAGAAATTTTGACGTGAAAATTTAAGTGCGCGTAAAGTGGAAATAAATGAAGTGAAGTAAAAATTGAAGTGAAATGTGAAGTGAAGTGAAACTTAAAGTGAAATGTGAAGTGAAATGAAACGTGAAGTGAAATGATAAGTGAAAGTGAAATGATAAGTGAAAGTGAAAATGAGAATGAAAGTGAAAAGTAAAATGAAAACCTAAAGTGGGATAACGGCTACGGCCCTATCCAAGTGAAGTGGGATATTGGCTACGGCCTTATCCAAATTAAGTGGGATACCGGCTACGGGCCCTATCTAAGTGAAGTGGGATATTGGCTACGGCCTTATCCAAATTAAGTGGGATACCGGCTACGACCCTATCCAAGTGAAGTGGGATATTGGCTACGGCCTTATCCAAATTAAGTGGGATAACGGCTACGACCCTATCCAAGTGAAGTGGGATATTGGCTACGGACTTATCCAAGTGGGATATCGGCTACGGCCCTATCCAAGTGAAGTGGGATATTGGCTACGGCCTTATCCAATTGAAAGTGGAAGTAAATATTAATAAGACAATAATAATGCTTGACTGAATCTGACCAATCTAACATAATGGTTAATGGAAATCTTTCTATAAACAACGAAACAAAGTCATATGCACTTTCATGCATTGATTTCCATGAAACTATTTTCCGTGCATAAAAATGAGCCACATTCGCACACCGGCACCCACCCACTGAGGATTTTTGTTCTCACCCCACCTCTTTTATCAACCAGAAGATGAAGGATTGTACCAGGACGCTGGTGAAAAAGGATCCCATGATGTAGCCTAGTTTTGTATTGTATTATAGATTTTATTAAGAAGATGGATTTTATTTGTGTGTGATTCAGACCTTGGACTTATTTGTTGCAATAGCAGGGCGTAGGACCCTGAGAATCAATTACTGTGTTGTATTTTATTTCTTTGGATTTCGCTGCAAACATACTCTGACTTAGTTATTTCCGTATTTATGTGTTCCATTGATGTATGTTGGAGGATAGTTAAGCCGAATTGGTAAACCGGTATAAGTTTGGTAAATTGTGTCACGGCTTCCGTTTTGGGGCGTGACAATATATCATAAACATATTATTATGTAATGTTTGGTGACATTCCAAACTCATTTCTGTAAATGAATAGAGGTCAAAACTAATTTCTGAAAACACTTTTAACATTCCAAACTCATTATAACTTATGAGCTGATTGTCCTTTATTTTTAATAGTTTTATTTAAATATCCTATTCAACTGAATGTAGATTTTAAAAACTTTGAGCCGAAAACCAACTTGACCCTACTCTCAGAAAGTAGTGGAATCCTGTTGGATGTTCAAAGACAAACTTTAGTATATTTAATTCTATTTATGTCCATTGTTGATATGTACATGTCTTTACAAAGTAAAAAAAAAAAAATACACCATGTTGTTCAATTAGCAATGGATGAAAGTTCAAATTACATTCATGACTGTAAGCAATGGAGTTTCATTCTCACCAACAAAAAATATAAGTATTATATTGTTATGTTCATTTAAAATTTATTTTGGAGTTTCATTTGACTTTGTAATTTCTTGTTTGCAGGGAAACATGTTCTAGGTGATTTACTTACCAAGATAAAAAAAAAAAAACATGTTACTAATTTAATGCTTCATACTTGAATAATATGTTATTAGCTAAACACTTGTTGGTTTATATGCTTGGATTTAGTGTGTTTGAAAACTAAATTGAAATTATGTGTCCTGGTCTGGTACTGACATTAAATAGAACAGAAAGTATGACAATTAACTAAAACAAATAGAATTTATAGTTAATGATAAGAATAACTGGTTGAAAGCATAAAAAAAGATATAGAAGCAACATACCATTGTCACTTTCGTTGTTTTTGTTCCCTTTTTTCACAAGAATACAGTGGCCTGAAAGTTTTCTCATGGTTATGGCTTGGATTTTTTGTAGTTTTTATTGTGTAACTATGAGATGTGAGGCTTCGATATTGGAATTTTTTTTTGCACATCTGTTTGGCATGAATGAAATAGTTTATATAGACTGTGGATTGCTAAATATGGAATGACTTTGATATGTTGATATTATCTTTCAATTTAAGTGAATTTTATGACAACTATACATGACATGTGTATGATGGATATATTTTTATATTTTTAACTATTTCGTAGAAAGAGAATCATAAATCTGGTATATATTGGGATAAAATAACTATCCTTAAAATTATGATTACTTGACTCTTAAGTAGTTTTAAAAAAATAAGTTGATTAAAAATGTGAGATATGGTATTAGGATATTTTCAAATTTAATGTATTTGGCCATCGATTTGTTAATTTTGGGACAAATGTGTTGAGGGGTATTTCTTTGGAGTTGAATATATCTTAATAAATGTTCACTGTAGGGTAAAATATCTTATAACAATTTTAGAGTTAGATAACGTGCATAATCCGATCCTCCTCTATGTTCAAATAAATAATCATATTAATTTAACTTAGTTGTATTTGGTACTGATTTGTTATTGTTAAAAATATAGGTTTAGAATGGTCACAAATAAAAATAAATTTTATTGAGTTTGTTCATATACATAGTTTATATTACCAGGGATCTCAACTGCTCAAATTAAATTGCTTATTATGTTTTATTTACAATTGGTATGTATGTTGAACTTTGAGAAGAAAACCCTCTTGACCCCACTCCTGGAGAGTGGTGGAATCCTGTAGGGCTCTCAAAGGTTGATTTTAATATTTTTCTGCATAATTGAACAAAAAAATGATTTTTTATTTTTAGTTTACATGGTTGTTTTGCTAATTAGGAATGTCATATTTAGCAATGTTTGCTTTCAGTATTAGAAATGTATCACTTATTTATAACACTATTTTTATGATTCTAATTTAGTTTAGCAATAGAGGTTGTATTATGAACTTTAAACCAACTTGACCCTACTCCGAGAGAACAGTGGAATCCTGTTGGGTAATCACAGTTTGAGATTGCATTCACTTTTAAATATATCTGAAAATTTTTTATTGCACTTTAACTTAAAATTAAAAAATAATCTTATCTGATAAAAAAGAATGAATTGAATCAATAAAAAAAGATTTCTCAAATTACTAAACCTTTTTTTAAATTTAAAATTTAAATATTAATTTAAATATTAATTTAAATAAACTATTTAAATTTAAATATTAATTTAAATAAATTAATAAACTATTTTATTAAATATTAATTTTATAATTTAAATATTAATTTATAAAATCTTTTAATTTGAATATTAATTTAAATAATTAATAAACTCTTTTATCAATTTGTTAATTTTGAAATTAATTTAAATAAACTTTTTTAATTTAAATATTAATTTAAATAATTAATAAAATCTTCTATCAAAAGGTGAATATACACTTACAAAATAAGAATAAAAAAAGCTTATAATTCCAACAATAACAAAAAAATAAAAAAATTCAAAGAAAATTCAGTGAAAGCAGATTTAAAATTACATAATAGGCACTTGACAATTTTATAATCTGAATAGAAAATTTTATTAACTATAACTGCAACCATCAAAATAATAAACTGAATTTAATCAATGTTCTAAATAGAAATACACCTTATAATTGGGTGTTTAAATACCAAAAAACTATTTATGCAACGAAAGAACTATTCTCTGCCTATCTAATCTTCTTTATTTTTATAATGCTTTTAATCTTCATGCTCGTCGAAGACGATGAAAATTGCTCATTCAAAGCCCTCTTAGCAAGTGGCGACACATCATTCCGATTGTGTTTGCCTAGTAGCTTGCTAGGTGTGCTAACTTCGTCTCTTGATGAACTGTTATCTAATTCCTATTAACACAAAAAGCCAAATTTTAGGTTTTAAAATTCATAAAAAGAATATAAACAAAACTTAAAGATCAGATTCTTAAATTTTCACGACGTAGTTCTTCGCCTTGAAGCTTTGATAAATAGTCTGATTCCTTCGGAATATAAAATTAATTTTGTAAATAAAAAACAAAATTTAAATAATTCAATGTTTGATAATTTTTTAAAATATTACCTGACTCTCAAGTGAAGTTGCACCATATCTCCAGACTAAATCTTGATCCGATGTCAGCTTGACCACTGAAAAAGTTCCCGCATAATTGCACAATTATTCCTCTTTAATCTGTACTTTGAAAAGGACCATCTTGTTAATTAGTCCTTTCAAATCAGCTGGCAACTCAACTGGGTCAGCACTGCCACCTTCCTCTTTCTATACAAATCAATGATAATATAAGGTATAATTATATATCAACAAAATAATTGCGTATGGATTAAATATCTAATCTTTTTGAAAATGAACAGAATCTTAAAAAATTTAGACATGAACAAATTCATTCCTTAAATCCACACAAGATTTCCCTATCAACATTCTCTATCCCAACAAAGCAGTGTTGCACTTGAGATTCATCAATCACTTGGAAGTGAATCATATATCTATTCATATAAAAAATATAAAATTATAATCAGAAAAACAATTAATAGCAATTTAATTTTATTATTTCAATTGTAATAAACATAAAAAAAAATTACCGTATACGTCCCGTTTCCTGCAAGTGGTCACATTTTATGCAGTAAAGCTGATCAACAGCTGGATGCAGTTTTTTGGTACATCGTGTGCAATTAATGTACCACCATTCATCCGAGACACCAACTATTCTCGCACAAACCCAAAAACTCCCGGCCTATATGAGAATGACAACAATAAAAAATTAGAAGATATATTAAAAAACACACGAAAAAAGAAAATGTAAAGAATATTTAATTTACCGCTTCATTTGAATATGGATGTTCTAACGGCTTCATTGAGAATGTTGGAGATTCTAGATCATCCAAAACACTTGTAGATCGGGATTCGACACATGACTTATTGAAAAGGTCGGATTATTACCGCCGTAAGACTGAATAGTAAAATAATTATCAGAAACATCTAATAAAAGATTAAATATACTGAAAAATATTTATTTACACAAACTTTCTCTTAAAGTCTTGAATTTCTTCAATGGGGTCGTTCACATACAGCTTCGTAACAAAATAGTTGTTGGACACCTTCACTTGTTCTCAGATAAATTTTGCAAAAATAATTTTAAACAAATATTTAGGGAAAACAGAGATATAAGTAAAAAAAAAAAAAATAAAAAATACCTTTAAATACTTTAGCACGTCCCATTTGTAGAATGAAAACAACAGGGTCGACAATGTTATTCTCCAAATGGGGGAGTATTTGTTCAACATAATCTTCCCAAAGAGTACATGATAGACGTCTATTCCTATACAAATATAATTGTTAGTTTACAATATGATAAAAAAATAACAAAATTACTCTATCGGGGGTTATCTCGATGAATCTTGTAACCCTCCCATCAATGTCCTTATTTTGTGCACTGTGCATTGAAACAACTCTCCCAATTACATCTAAAAAAAAAAAAAACAAAATTTTTTATATATAATTCAACAAAATAATTTGAAAGTAAATAAAATAGTAACTATACCTAACAACATTATATCGTCCACTTTTTCCGGATTCACAAAATAATCTCGGAAATGACTGCTCAAACATCTCGAAAACATGAGTTTTTCCATAAAATAAAATTTTATGTTTTGTAGTCGTGGTCTTATACTTGTCTGTGTGCTTTGTGACCAGAAAATCCTTTCTGACATAAACTTGTCCCTCCTTGAACATCTTTTTGAAATTAGAAATCTGGAATTTCCTGATGCAGGCATGAATGCGATCACCATGTAATAGATTTCAGTAAAAAAATTAGAATCATAAATTTATGAGTCCTTCAAACTGAAAATAAAAAGACAATAAAGAATACAAATTAACTTACCGCACTGTCATGGAAAACACATAGTGTAGCAATCATATTTTTGTCTGTAAAAGAGGGCTTCTCATATAATCGAATAAGTCGCAGTTTGACAACCCACATTGTTTGGTCTGTTATTGATATCGCGAATAAGTGTAACGAATGGTGCCGTATCTATTTGTTATGATCGAAAATTTGTAGAAAGAAAAAGCTTTTGCAGAGAGAGTTTTTGAATTGCTGTAATTTTTTTACTGCTATGGTTCAGTATTTATATTGTTGATGGATTGAAGTTGTAAGAAAATTGGAAAAAAATATTTGTGGTTAGATATTATTACTGTTTTTATTGGAACGATTTTAACCATAGATTGTTATGAATGCAATTGATAAATTCAGAGATGTGGGTTTATTAATCTCTGAGATGTTTTAAGTCGATATTTTTACCAAATTTGAATAATTTACTGCAAAAATAGAACAATGTAAATTGATATCAAATTTTTTTCAATATAAATTGATATCTAATTAAATTCTTTTGTCGGAAAAGAGACCATATTCAACAATTTATTTCCGTATTCAAGAAGTAATTGATTCTTTCCAGAATTAAATAATATGACAATGAATTTGTTCTATTTTTGAAAATAAAACATGTCAGAAATAAAACTATGCGATGGTTTTAATATTAGAAGTCAACTTTTATTATCAAGAAAAATTTGATGTAAATCTTTCAATATTGCTTAGTTTGTATTAAGGGATAAAAACATTCAACCCCCCAAACTATTCGAAGTTTTACACTTAACCATACGAACTTTTAATCGTTACACTTAACCCTCTCAACTATGCAAAATCTTACACTTTGCCTTAAATTACAGATTTACCCCTAGCTATATGAAAGTTGTGTTACAGTTTACCCTCTAAACTTTAAAGATGTTGCACTTTACCACCTATGTCATAAATTTCATTGTATGATCTACATTTACTCCTCATGGTCTTGCGATCCTCGAAAATGGTATCAGAGCTTATAAAGAACCCTGATCCTCTATCGTGTGACCTATGTACACGAAGCACGGCTCTCCGTAAGGGGCGACCCGGAACCACTTCTTTAAAAGGTCGGGTTAGCAAACTGATAGGTACCTTTCGATGTGACACCTCGTAAAACCCCCATATACCCGTCACCCTTGCGTCGCTTTTGACCAGGCTCTGATAGGTTGAGGAATGGGTCGAAAATGGTATCAAAGCCTAGGTTTATTAAGAACTTTTAGTTAAATTTATTATATTTATGTAATTAACAATTGGTGAGGAGAAATTACTCCGAGATTATGGATCCTGACCGATGTCCTAGATGTACCCTTTACAGACATATCGTCAAATATTGACGATGTATGCACAAGAACACCTTGACCAGGTTTCATATTGGAAATACCAACATGAAGAAAAGGAACAGCGGGAGCCGACGGGAAACCTTAAGCAATGCAAAATGCGAGCGAGAATATTATAGCGATTCCGGATGCTCAACTGGACCTATATGTTCACTTGATGAACCTTCAAGAAACGGTTCATGAAAATTCCCATCGAACAATGATTCCCGATGGAGTACCAGAGTGGACGAGATACTTCCCAGACAAATCTAAGATCTCCGAAGATCTTAGAGAAATCGAAGACGGTGCGCGGTTATGGCAACCGCCATATTCATCTACCAAAGACAAGTTCATCGATCGAACCGGATGGAGACGATGGTGAAATATCGAAGGAAACTCTTGAAATCCTTCATGATATTGAAAACGAAGTCAAGAACCTGGAGGACGAGCCAAGTTCATCCGGAGGAAGGAAACGTATTGATTTTGGGGACGAGACCTATTTACACCAAAAGGGGAAACCAACCGAAGTCATACGAAAAATGACGGATGAGGAGAAGCTCATTGCTCTAATCAAAGGAAAATCCATCAAAAATTAAAAAGATGAATCTTAAAGATCTACAGGACTGGCGAAATCCTTGGCGGGATTAGGTATTGTAGATTTAAAGATGAACGCAGTGAGAATCGACTTTGGTTACCTATGACCCACAAGGTAGACCAATTCCACCACCACCGCCACCAAGAAATCCTAACGTCGAAGAAAGTGCGGGTTCGCATCATGGAACTCGGGGACGAGAGGATGCCACACGCCGGGGATTTCACGACGGGAAGTGATCCACTTTCGGGGATAGGAGGTCGAAACCCTCTTGCGGGAACTAGACAACCTACCTAAAGGCCAAATGTTTATCGACGCCTTATGGAAGATCGCACCTCGACCCAATACATCCGTATGGGTTGATGTTAAATCGGACATTCCGTTTTAAAAGCAGAGAAGTTCTCATTGATGAATGGGCTTGACTATGAGAATTTCAAAGAAACCCTCGATCTTACAAAGGATTCATTCATTTTACTCCTTGAAATGAGTCTTGAAGGATCGGTGAAGATTGCAGGGATATGACCGATGCTAGTACGAAAAGTTCGGTCACATCGGGAAATCACTTAAAGGAATTGTCGATGGTATGGCAAAACTATTCAAAATCCAATTCATCGGCACAAAGTTATTTCGAGGGATTAGAAGATGAAAAAAAAAAGAAATATAAACAAGCCCTCTATAGCCTTGAAGTTCTTGGATATTTGTCATATTGACGAATATATCAAGTTGTTCACCAAATACTGGTGGAAATCCAAGATTGAGGAGAAAGAAGCGCGTACAAACTATTCTTTGCCAAGATTCCGAGTCCCTGGAGAGAAATGCTTATCGGGGAATACAAGGGTGGAGTCAAGTAGAAACGTGGCGAAAAAAATGTCTTTCCTAAAGGCCAAGTTATCGAATGGTGCTATCAGGCGACTCTGCAAAAATTACAAGAGATTAAGAGGAATTAACAAAGCGGTTCCTCTATGTTGTGTGGATAATGATATCCCAACGATTATGGGAGGTCAACCGAAAGGCGGCACAAGAAGAAGAAGGAGAGAAGCCATCCATACCGCCGAGGAAGCGAAGAAAAAAAGTAGGTCTTCATGGAGACCTAGAAGGTTTTGTCAAAACAAAAGCCCGAAGCTACAAAAGCGGGACAAAGACCGACTAAGCGGGAGTAGAGCCTCATCATCGGGTTCTAATCAAGCAAGTACCAAAAATCCAGGAAGAAGAACTTTCAGGCGTGCTCACACCACGAGCAAATGAAAGTTTCAAAGATCTGTAATTGCTGGACATGCGGAGCAAGAGGGCATATCTCAAATCGGATTGCCCGGACAATCAAAAACGAGTCGATGAGTTCGAGGCTACACCGAGAAATCGAAGAAGGCTGTCTATTATCAAGACCTTATACAGTGTACCAATTTGAGGATATTCCCTCGGATGAAAGCATCTATGAAGAAGAAATCTATTCGACGATGGAAGTGACTCCGGCTCGAGAATCGGAGTGAAGAAGAAATTCTTCAGCAGGCGATTAGAGAGGATATGTCGATTCCTCTCTCACACAACATGATTTCTCATAAAACTCTTATGAGAATCATGAAGGAAGATCCAAAGCTTCAAGTCTATGATGGATTTACAATCGGAGCTATGGAAAAAGCATTGGATAAGATTGGGTTTAAGTAACAGAAAAACACCAAATTATTCACGGGGGTAACAACCGAGAATTAGCCATTCGATGGAGTTTACTGGAACTTTGATCGAGATGCGATTGGTCCCTATTAGAGAAATACGGAGATCAAAAGCGAGTTAAAAGAGAAGTTGCAAATACACTCTCATGGATTCACATTGGAGCCATAAGAGTCATTATTAAGGCAACATTCAAGGAAGGAATAGATTAAGCCACTCAATCTTGCTATTTTTGACAAGCGAATCTCACATCTCAAGGATTCATGCCTTGGAGCGGTTCTGAGAAATTTGTATGCGGGTAAATTAGCATTTAATGTCTATCCTAGAATTGCATACAATTTGGGAGATCGAGATTTCAGTAGAGTCCTAACCCTTCATCAAGATTTCAAAAGAGTCGATTTGATGAAAGAAGAAACAGAGCCTTACTCGATCACATACAAGATTTCCTATGCCCTCTCGAATACCCATCATTCTCAAGTATTCTTGAGAAAGGAATTTATTGAAGTCCCAAGAATCTTTGAGGACTTTTCCAGGGTGGTGTTACCAGAGATCATTGAATCTCCAACTATTAAGGAGATTGATATGATAATTCAAGATCAACCAGTCTTCAACAAAAGTCCTGAGTCGAGAGTTGAGCACAGAAGGATGTCTTTCCGGCAAAGGACGAGAATGGTGAGTAGCGCCGTTGGGAAGAAAGGAGACCAAGTACGATTCAACATCCCGATGTTTTTAAAACAAGGAGAGAGCCGAAATGTCGAAGGATGGCGAGAGGTTGAAGTAATATTCGACATCACTCAAAAGGATAACATTTTTCCTTGTGATGTTCTATATTATCTCCAACAACCAATCGTTGGAAGGTATCAAGGAAGCTTTGAAGATAGGAGAAATTGAGCTTACTATCACAGAGTTGCGGGAAAGATCCCGAAACAATTAATACTTGGGAATTGAATTTCTTGAGAGCATAAACCTTGGGAAAGATTACAAGACGGAATGGAGTTCACGGTGGTTAATAAAAGATATAGAATCGGATGACCACTAGTCCATTCTCCATATACATTTCTATTGGAATGTTATATCTCAATACAAGGCCGAGTATTTCGCCGCCTATATTGATTCAGTCTTAAATATGTACTTTGCAAAGCGGATGTTTTTCCTAAAGAAATTGGAGAAGATTTACCAGCTATTTGCGGGAAGAGATTTCTCTAAAAGGATTCTTATCCTTAACAGGGAATTAAACAAGCGAAAATAATGATCGGAGGCGCGGCAAGCGTGCCCATGGTACAAAGTAAAGACGCCACCAATCTATTTCCATGATACAGTGCGAGATATTTTGCTAGGAAACAATTTCCTACAAACATTCAAGCGATTCACACAAGAGAACGAGACAAGAAGACTTATTTTCACAACTTTATGTGATCATAAGATTATTGTCCGTAGGTCTGGGGAAGCATTTTGAGAAAAATGCCTATTAATTTTCGCGGCAAAGCGTGGTGATGACGCCAAACTTCACAAGCCAAAAATGGCGGATCGAAGGAAATTTGGTGAAGCTTTATTATCCTATAGACAATTTGGATCCATCCGGAAGGATCGAAAAATATGGGATAATAACTTGTATTCATTCAGTACAAGGAGAAGAACGAGTCACTCGAAGCTATTGCGAGAATTATGGATGAGTCTAATGGAGAATCCACGAGTGAGGTAACCATAGAGGAACAAATATCACTCGAGGATATCAAGAAGAAGATCCAAAGGAATTACAATGAAGATCCTTTGGCTTGGTGGGATAAGAACGAGCTTAAAGCTTCCTTAAAGGTTAAACCAGGAAAGAGTACGAGTTCGTAAGATTCAAACCAATCCTTATGAACCAGGAAGATCGTAAGGATATGCAAAAGATACTTAAGGAACATCTTGACCTTAAGTTAATTTCACCAGGAGTTTCTCCATACAAAGATCCAGGATTCTTAGTCGAAACCATGGAGAAATCAAAAGAGGAAAGCGAAAGACTTGTTATTAATTACAAAGGGATTAATAACATTTTGGAGTTCGACGGATACTATATCCCAAGCGAGAGAACATCGGTTAATCGTATCAAAGGTGCCAAGATATTCTCAAAGTTCGATTGCAAAGTCCGGATTTTACAGTTAAGATGGATGAAGAAAGCAAGAAGTTCACACTTTCTCTACACCACAAGGACACTATATTTGGAATGTGATGCCTATGGGATTGGCTAATGCACCCCGGATATATCAAAGAAAGATGGATAATCTATTCAAAGATTATTTCGGTTTCATGTTCGTATACATCGATGATATTCTTATCGCCTCAAAGAACATGAAGGAGCATCTCAAGCATTTGGAAATATTCTCGGATGTTTGTCACAAGGAAGGATTAGTGCTTTGAAAAGAAGGCGTGATTGCAACAAGACAGTTGAATTCCTAGGAATTGAGATCGACGAATCGGAATAATCCTACAAAGTCATATTGTAGAAAAGATACGAGGGATTTCGGATACATTGAAAGACAAGAAGCGACTTGAGTTTTCTTGGAGTTGTCAATTTTGCTTTGGAATGTTCATAAACAATCTAGCACATTACGGGAAGGTGTTTAGCCCATTGCTTAAAAAGGATTCGATTCAAATGGGAGAATGAACATCAAGAAGGAATCAAGCAACTTAAGGAAGTTTGCAAAAATCTTCCGAAACTTGCAATTCCACAGGATGAAGATGAATTGGTTCTTTATACGGATGCCGGTGATTATTGGTGGGCAAGCGGTACTTACAAAAAGCTACACCTAATGGAGAAGTGCCATGCAGAATCTGCGATGGTTTATTCACACCCGGAATCGACTCGGTGGCATATCAACGAGAAAGAATTCTTTGCAATCGAAAGGCTTTTAAAAAATGGCCTTTATTTTTACTTGGCTAAAAGTTTATCTTAAAAATTGATAATTCAAGTGTTAAAGCTTTTCGAAAAACAAAATTGAATCAAAACCGAAAAAGCTAGAATACTTAGATGGCGGTGAATGCCAATATTATGATTATGATATTGTCATTATAAAATCTCATGAAAATATTCTTGCATTTTCTAACAAGAGATGGAGGGAATTGAAGCCGATTCCATCCTCACTGCATCAAGACATCTTGGAGACCACTGGAAATGCTACTCCGAGAATTTGATACCCTGGTCATCAATGCTTTTGTTAGCCGAAATTACAAAGGAATGATCGGGACAAAGTAACCGATCGTATATGAGCATGTGTCCGGTCTCACTCTCGATTAAGAACGGCATTTCAAGGCCACTCCTCCGGCCGCTAATAAGCAAACGGAGCGTTTAGAGCGCAGGCTCCCAACCTGTAGCGAGAGAATTCCGATGCCTCTAGCACAAGTCCTAAGTCGGCGAAATGTTGGCCCCGAAGGAAAAACGATACTCCGGAGTCAAATCCGAGATATCACATCAACCCAAAGACGTCCGGGGTAAGGGCGAAAAGATCAATCTTAGGCCTATGATGGGCACTTCTAAGGTTGATACTAACGAGATTAAAGTTTCTTCTTCTTGGCGGGGAATACCAGGCAAATTGGGAGAAACTAATTACGAGCATGGGATATCTCCAGAAAAACAAAGATTGATGTTTTCGAAAATATCCAAGGGTTTGGATGCTACCAAATTCGGCCCTCAAGAAGTAAAGAGGTGGTACGAGTTTGGGGCTTTGGCCTCGATCTATACTACTTCACCGGATTCCCGAGATCACAAAATTACCGAAGTGGATCCGGGGAAGTTGTTTACGAATCTTTGGTCCAACAATGACAACCTAAGACGAGGGGATACATTGGAGTCGTATTTCATAAGTGCAACAATAGAGCCCGTCGGAAAAGGTGGACATGAAGCCTTCCATTACATTAAGCCAAGACCGGATGAAAGAGCCTTCGGAAATATCAAGGAGGCAAGATCGGAAGAAGTACAATTGACCATGACCTTCACAAGATCGATCACTACAAGAAGGGCATGGGGATTGTGGGTCCGTCTCACGAGAGATGGACAAAGTCAAGTTTCCGTTCAAGTTCTACCGAATTCGGTGAACGGGTCATTTTATGTTGAATACCATGACAGAAAAACTACAAGGTTCGCAGAAGATCCATTCGAAAAGAAAAGAAATCTTCTATGGGAAAATAAGTCTTAGGGAGTAAAGACACTCACGGAAATATTGTAACATGGCTCATATCGGCCATTGGGAACTTGAGTCGTCTCCGAATGTCAAAACCGAAGGAAACGAGAATTTGGCAAAGGATTCGGCCAAAAGTCGATCGGAGAAGACCTACGACGGAGAAGAAAAGTCACGAAGTATCCAAAGTTTGGGGACCACCAAAAAAGTAGATTCCCCAACAAAGTGGTGGAGACATGTGACTCCAGGACAGGTAACAACCCACTTAGAAAAAGACGAAAAGTGGGTCCATGAAAGATGCCGTCCAAAGTATTACAAGACAAAGGGCGAGTCGGAGGATTTGGAAGTTTGCATAAAGAACTTGGATACGGATAAGATGGGGCGATCCATGAAGAAAGGGAAAGGCCAATTAATTGTTGCAAGTGGAAGCAAGCAATAATTCAAGAGTTTGATGTAAGCAATGACGTCTTACATTCCAACAAGAGTTGAAGTCCGAAATTGAAATCCGGACTTACATCTATTTAAACCAGAGTTTGAAGAAGGCTGAGGACATCGAACATTTCCCTTAGGCTTCTTACAATAAACTTTCTTTGTAAAATTCTTTCATTTGTGGGTTTAGAATTTCCCAGTGTTTTTTTGATTTTAGTTTTTAATTTTATGTACAAGAGTGTGATAGCCTTTATGAGAGGCTAAACAGGTTTTCTCCTCCCAAAAGAAGATTACTGATGTAATAAATTTTTCTTTAAGTTCTTAATAAAATAAAGGCTGTTTGTTCAACATGTGTTCATAATGTATTATTGATCAATCCCCTTTGAAGAATTACTTTTACGCCTTGGAGTAGGAAACGAACCAAGGTCTTCGTGGATGAAGAAATTCGGAGCCTGAAACTGCGAGATCATCTTCCCCGAGGTGAGGTTGAACAGTGAGGAGCCGTTTGTCAAACGATCCGGGGCGAAATTTTCCGACTAGTGGCGTTGCGAACCACTTAACCCTTACATTTGGCCAAAAGAGGTATGAATTTTAAGGGATTTATTAATTTTACGGAAGCATGTTGGGCCTCGATATGGTCGTAATGGACTATTTTCATTTTCGATCTAAAGACCCAATTTGTATACGGATAAATAGTTGAAATAAGATCGGATATAAGTATGTCTTGTTGAGTTTATAAGTGAAAACCCGACATGATCCATTTAAAACCTCTAAATAGAGACTGGATCTAAGTAGGTGTAACAATGCCACGAACAAAACAAGTTACAGAAAAATCGGGTTCTTATTTTTCGAAAAATCCGAAAAACAAATTGATTATGGAGTAAAATTTTCATGTTTAATGATCAATGCAATAAATTTATTATTATGTAGTAGATTGCAACAAAATAGAGTTTAAAGGGATAACTTGAACTATTGTTTTAAAAAGAATAAAACCTAGGGGCAAAATTGTCTATATATGGTAAAGTGTAACGATTTTCATAGTTCAGGGGGCAAAGTGTTACGAATTAAAGTTTGGAGGGTAAAGTGTAAAAATCAGCATAGTTCGGATGGGTAAGTGTATTTATCTCTTGTATTAATAAAGTCAACTTTCTTTTCATCCGCAAAATTTTAAATTCCAAATTTAACATATTTTGATGTCAATCTTTTAATTTTGTCCAAACAATTATTTAAAAGATCAAACTTAACAAAACAAAAAAAGGGCTGAATATACCCAAAATTAGACAAATTGGTCAACTCTTGTAAAGAAAAATCGGATTTTTTTAGAAATAGGTGTTTAGGCGGGAAAACAGATTTAGAAAGGGATTTGTTATTATATATATAGATAACTAGGAAATTAAGGTCTCCTAGTTAAAAAATTAATTCTTTAACTACAACTTTTTATACACTCATAAAAACTTAAAAAATCATGCTTTTAATGACGATTTTTTCATACCCTCATTAAATTTTGTCATTATAACTAGTAGTGTATTAAATTGAAAACTCAATTAACTAACGAAAATTAATTATTAGATTCAATCAATTCAATGCCATAAAGTCAAAAGAAAGATTGTAAAATAGGGATGGCAATAGGTAGGATTCGGGAAGGATTCTATGTCCTCTATACCCATACCCATCAGGTATTCAATTTTTATATCCATACCCATCAGACATTTAATTTTCATGCTCATCCTCATACCCATCGGAGGATCGGGTATTCATACCCTACCCATACCCTATTGCCACTTAAAATTGTATTTTCTCAAATTTCAGTTATTTCAATGAAGTTATGGATATTTACTAAATTATTAGGAGAGAAAAAGAAAAAAAGAATAAAGATAAGGATTTGCGAACTAAATATTATAGAAAAATAACAAAATATTAGAAAAGACGCGAAACACATGGGTTAGTGGATTTTGATTGGAATTTGGGAAAAGAAACTTATTTTTAAATATAAATACATAGATAAGCATAAATAAATATATATGAATATATTATATAACATTATTTAATCGGGTATCGGGTAGGATATGAGTAGGATGTACCTAGACCCACCTCCATACCCATACCCAAAAATACAAATACCCATGTACCCATTTTTTTAATCGGATACAAAAATATCCTCCATACCCTCCTCTATTAAGGTCGTGTATTGGATTCTCCATCAGGTTCGGAGAAAATTGTCATCCCTATTGTAAAATCAAAAAGTCCATGTACTTAATTAATTAGCATAACTGTAATTCCCCCGCACGTTGTCTAATATATAAAATATTCCACTTCAACGCTAAATAACACCTCAAAAAAAAAAAACACCTCAAAACAATTCCATCTTTTGATCCCAAATTCTTAAATCTATAAAATGGCAGCAACTAACACCACCACCCTCCATCATTCACATCATTACCAACACGCACAAAGTAGCTAGGTCATTTTAAAAATCGATGGGCTCTTAATTATCACATGAAAGCTTTATTATCTAGTTAATTACAGTCGGTGTTGCATTCGCCGTCTTCTAATGTGTATAAAATATACGTGCATTTTGAGGCTTAAAATGATATAAATTTGATGCATTTGCACGCATATTTAGTATGTTTTTATTTGGTTTTCTTAAAAGGGCATGATACTGCATATTCTTGTTATTTTACAGGAAACGAAGCTTAAAACGAAGTAATATCAGTTGGAATGTCAGGCTAAGACTGAATGAATGCGAAGAGAAGATCAACACGACGAAAAAAAATGGACAAACACACTTCACACGGCCGGACCGTGCAGTGTCACACGGCCGTGTAGAAATGTCGGTGTGAAACCACACAACCGTGTGAAGTAGGGAAGACAGGGGACAGAACTAGGCTCACACGGCCAGGCCGTGTGAACCCACACAATCGTGTGGGAAAGGGCATCACACCGCACGGCTAGGCCGTGTGAACCCACACAATCGTGTGGGAAAGGGCATCACCGCACGGCCAGGCCGTGTGAAGTCACACAACCGTGTGAGAATGGGCTAAGCAACACACCACACGATCGTGTGGTGCCACACGGCCAAGACGCGTTTTTTAGAGTTCTCTTCCCGTTCCAACTCTACAAGTAATCTCTCCAAGCATCTATAAAAGGGACCCAATGCTTGCACGAAAATAGATCACTTCATACAGAAAAAACACATCAAAGTACACAGGAATACAAGAATCGAAGATCTTCTAACAGAGGAAGGCTAGATCGCGAAGAACACCGCAAGGCTTTTCGCATCTACTGACAAGAAAAGATTTTCTTTCTATATCTAGATCTCTTGTCTGTGCTTAAACGATGTCATAATGTTGATTTCGAATTTGTCTATGAATTTATAATCAATGTTTGACTTATCTTTTGGATCTTAGGGGCATAATCGAAACTGTAGATTCATGTTAAATATGATTATTTGTTTTCTTAATTAATCAATGCTTTCTATTTTATGAATTCGAATGTTTATACTTAATTGCTTTTTATTTGGCCAATAATTTGCATGTCATACTTTTAGTCCATAATCCGGGAGGTGAGTTCTAACGAGACGAAAATCGAATTCAGGCATAAACAGGGTAATGTATCCGGAGACTACTTCTGTTAAAAATATGATAATTTATCTTAAAAAACCGATACTTTCACTCATAAAACTGTTACTTTAACCGAAGAAAAACAGGAAATAAAAAGGAGCAAGTGGCTTTACCTCGCGGACCATAGGAATTGTCTTACTGATTTAGACCCGTAAGACAGTCGTATATGAGTTTTTGCCATCTTTTATATAACTTTAAAAAGTGATTTATTTAAAAAAAGTTTACCATCAAAGATAATAAAATCTCATTTTATTAGTTAAATCCGCAAAGCAAAACAAATTATTGTTTGTATAAACTGAAAATGGGCGGAAAATGTAAGAATTACTATTCTAAGAATAGTCTATTATTATTATTATTATTATTATTATTATTATTATTATTATTATTATTATTATTATATAGATAGCTAGATAAATATAGATGTTACCGTATTCGTTGTGTCATGCTTCTACAACCACTTACACCAAATTTATGTATCCGCACGCGCTTCAAAAACAACAGGACTGGCCCTGGTTTTAATATTGTATTTTTGATACACGCGGCAATCATCCATGCAAGGGAATAGGAGATGAAACATCCTTTTAGAATAAACGATCCCGTTGGATGGATTGCGAATAGGTACACTTGATCCACCTTAAAATACCAGACCTCTAGCTTACATCTAGATTCGAGACATCCCATTAACTAATTTTAGATATCACTTACCTCCACATCACACACCAAAGCTTTTGCTGAAGGGGTCGCGGAAAAATTGATAAACGATTTTATCATAATTTGACAGTAAGAATTCTACTAAGAACATTTCAACAATCAGGAATGATAAATGAACAATCAAATCTTTCCATGTATTCACAGCTCAGTAAATTAAGGATTTCACAAAGAATCAAAATTCTTCTTATACAGAAACTATGCTCAGATCTCACAAGAAGGATCGATTACAGCCTTACAGGTGCACTGCAACTGCATGAAGTGGAAAACTGAATAATAGCAACTGGGACTGCTTGAACTCTGTTTCATGCGCAACTATTCACTGTTGTTTATCTAAATTTGCTCGTCACTTATGTAAACCATTAAAAAGATTCAAGGAAAACAGAATTACCTTTGCAGCCAGAACAACAAAAGTAGACGACATGGTTCACCAAGAGTTTCATAAGGACATTTCAATAATCGTAAATCCCAAAACCTATCTCTTTAGGATTCGTTTCAACCATCCAGGGAGCCCTGTAAAATGAAACGACAATTGAGTTAACCACAGCTGTATAATTTAGTAATGAAAGAGCCGAGGAAAAACTGAATGGCCAATATTTGCTGCTAGAAAAACATACTTATTCATGACAAAATTGAACGTTCCTTGTGCAGCACGGCTGAGAAGAGTTTCCCTTGCCTCAATTGCAATACCTTGGGTCTACAAGCGCAGTACGAAACAAGTTAAAGGGAGTAGAATTGTAAGGTTTATAATTTTTTAGGGATAATTATAAAAACACCCC
Source organism: Rehmannia glutinosa (assembly GCA_016081115.2). Classification (NCBI taxonomy): domain Eukaryota; kingdom Viridiplantae; phylum Streptophyta; class Magnoliopsida; order Lamiales; family Orobanchaceae; genus Rehmannia; species Rehmannia glutinosa. The sequence continues at coordinate 69,048,109 of CM071924.1, read as the reverse complement.
TGAGGTTTAGCCTAATTACAAAAAACTCGAGTTATCTTTTAAATTTCAAATACCCCTCACACTGTTACAAACACTCCCTTGAAGTTTGTATATACCTAACAATACCCCCTCTTGAGGGGTGATTTGTAAGAGAAAAACAAATGTGATGGAAGTATTTGTAATTTTGAAAGATAACTGGGTCCTTTTGTAATTAGACTAAACTCCAGGGGTGTTTTTGTAATTAGACTAAACTTCACGGGTGCTTTTTAATTAATTAAACCTATTTTTCTAATCTATTTTAGCAAAGGTACCACCTCTTCTGGAAACCAAACCCCAGGCTGTGTGCTTCCTTCAAGAATGGCCAGCACAAATGCAGCTGTAGAAATTCCCACTGATCTGAAAAACATTAATGGGTACAACAAATACAGACAGACAATGATGAAAACCTTAATATTGCCTTGAAATATTAATTTCTACAAGGAACCTGATGTACATCAAAATACTTACTCGGATAGTTTTTTGTGGCTGAATACTCCTATTCTAGACCGTCCATCTGAACAATCCAAATCGACCTGTTTCGATGGAAAATGTTAAAGAATATAAGAAAACTTATTGTGTTGAAATTCCACTACTTTAAACTTACAAAATTCCCTAAAAGTATATTCAAATGAAATAATAGATATAGAAACATAAGAAAGTAATCTTACCCTCATTGACACTTTCTCTCCAGTGAATTCGTCGACTGCCCTGACTAAAGGATCAAATGATTGAACTAATTGTTGAACTTTACTTCTGTCTCTCAGTGTTTCCTGTAGATTTTATGAACTTACAAGTTACAAGATCATATTCAACACAGAATAACATAAACCATTAAACTAGAGGTCAATTTTATCAATTGTTCAAGTGCAAAATACTTAAACATAAGGAACATTTCAGTTGAGAGAGAAAGAGAGAGAAAGAGAGAGAGAGAGAGAGAGAGAGAGAGAGAGAGAGAGAGAGAGAGAGAGAGAGAGAGAGAGAGAGAAGTAAATTATATCTGTGTATAGTGTCCTTGATCATTTAACAGACTGAGGAATGATGATGCTATCTCTTAAGAGAAAGCTATATTTAACCTAGGGATAATTACAAAAACCACCCCTGAGGTTTGGGTTAATTGAAAAAAAAAAAAAGGCTTTTTAAAATTACAAAAAACCCTTGAGGTTTGATTATGTACTACACTTACTCTCTTCATAAGAAAAAACATTTCAGACACGCACCTTACATTGTAAACGTATGACAGTTACCACCTTACATTAAACATACAAACAAATTTCAAGTTTTCAAACATCTCTGGGTTTTTCTGTAATTAACCCAAACCTCATGGGTAGTTTTTATAATTATCCCTTTAACCTATTTAAACTATCTAGTAGAACAACATTAGATATATCATGTACCAAATGTTGCAATTTACAAATTAAAGATGAATGAATTTCAGAATTTAATTCACATACAGCCGGAAGCAAATATGTCATGGCCACCATTCCCCAATTCCAAAAGAAGGGTGCAGTTCCAAACCGCGCACTGACAGTTGGTACCCCAAGGACCTCATGGATGCTTCTCACCTCCGGTAAATTCCTGAAAATATATACATTAAAAAATGGGGCTATTACGGTACCTACTTTGGAGAAGGTGAGTGGCTACCAAAGGTTGCCTCAACATACCAACATGCTTTCTGCAACTATGACTTATAGAAAATTCCAAAATAAGGCTTTTACATGCATCTTTTAGTGTCTTTTTCTAACGTGTAATATTGAGGGCATCTGTAACTGTGTTCGAGTGTCTATTTCTTAAAAATTAATCATGAAGAACTTCTTAAATTACAGAAAAATCTAAATCTGACAATTGCAATTTAGTTAATGTATTTAGTGGCAAAGGGCATAACTATGATTCCAATAAAAAGCAAAGATTTAATTAAATGTCAACGAGTATGCTATATGAAGTCATAAGTTTCTATTATATTTCATTGGCAGGAGTATCCAGCAAAGCTAGAATATTAGCGCCATGTTACATTACATAAATAGTCCCATTGGCTAACTGCTGAGTTCTCAAATGACATGGACCAGAAAGTAATGTAAGCTGAACATATGAAACTAACAGCTTTTACCCCGGAATGGTTGGTGCTGATAGCATATGAATCTGAGAAACTTACAAGAGGAAAACATCCTTCTTTCCGATTCCTTCTCCAAAATCAATGTTGAGCATTCCACTATAAGGTTTCAATTTAATTTTCTCTCCTGTCAAATACCCGCATGTCCAATTAAGATCAACAATCAAAGGTAATGGGCCACAGAAAGAGAAAAAAAGAATAAGACATAGTCATTGGCCAACCTTTACTGTATGCAACTACCTCCTCCCCAAGAAGTAAAAAGCTAGTTGACAATATTGTTGGGCCAGCACCACCAGAGCCAGCAGTGTAGTAGTAGAACCTATGAACCGGAAAGCATGCAGGTCAGTTATAATTGCATAAGAATTTTCAAGAAACGAAAGAAAATCAGCAAATCGGTTAAATAACTATGTCAATAGATGCTAAAGAAAAAGATTACCTCAGCCTCTGTGGTTCACCTTTGCCTTCACTTTTGGCTGCACGAACTAACTCCGCAGCCATCACTGTAATAATAATGCAAGAAAGCATTAATGTTTGAAAACTGAAAAAATGTCCTTTAGCCAATACTATATATCAAGATAAAGTCGGCACATAATGGCAATGTTGCAGATAATGCCAAGGCACGAGCATATATTACTATTTAAAAAAAAAATCATTTAGTAATGACATTCAATCAATTTATGAGACCAGATAATTCAGGCAAGATTCGATGCTGAACTACCACTAGAAAGAACCAAGTATGGAAATCTTATAGTATAGAACATATACATACAGTCACACCGACCCTATCAGTCAACTAAGCATTGCAGCAATTTCATAATAATCAAATAGAGCTAGCTTTTAATGCTTCAACAGCTTTACAAGGATAATGCAGCAGAACCGTTGCTCACTCCAGGGTAGATTCCCCCAGTTGTTATTGCCGGAACATTTGCATCCAAAGCTCTGTTCATGTAGGATTTTGCACGCGATGCATAGGTTGTATCATCACACACATCAAGATATGCGGTCTGTTTAATGAAAACAATTAAGATATCCGTTCTTGTCTTGAAAAGAAGTTAATTAGTAATCAATTATAATTAGTCTATAATTAAAAGCATGTCCATTACCTTTCTCTCACCTTGTTCTGAATTGCAGCTTCAAGCACAGTGCACTTCTCCGCCTGCTGAAATGGCCCGGCAGTATGAACCACGAGATCCACATCTACACATAAGCTAAGAGATGGTTATGCGAAGTTATCCGAAAATTGAAGAATTCGGACATATTGAAGTGTTAGTAGTTCTATCATATTGTACCACTCATTATTGGCGTAATCAAACAAATAAAGGAACAGGAAATCATTATGAATGTAAATTCACGACTCAATAGCAATTAGAAGAAGCACAAATTTACCCTTCAAAGCTTCTTCCAGTGATTTACTATCATTGATGTCAACTTCAGAGAACTCGGTGTTGTTGCCTAATTTTGTCACCATTTCAGCACCTTTATCCCTGTCAATTGACCAAATTTTGAAATTCAACATCTTACTTTCGAGAAGTGAAACTTATCCAGTAGAAGAAGACGCATATTGCCTTAATTGATCAAAAAATATAGTTAGGAAGAATTGATTAAAGCATCAGTAGCCAATATCATGTCAGATTAATTCAGCCCACTAAATTAATCATCACATGCATTTGTGTACTCAATACAGATTCTCATATGATGGGTCAAATGAAACACTTAATCTACAACTTTTTTAATAAATTAAAAGTTCCAGAATCCAAGGGTGCTAAAACTTCAGCAGAACCAAAGATAAATAAAACGCGTAAAGTTATCTTCAGTAAACAACAATCCAAATACAGGATACAGGAGAAAACACACACACATACACTTACTTGAACAGCAAAATGTTGAATTTTTTCTAATCAACAAAATATTTGGGGCAAATTAAAGACATTTCACATTTTTTTACCTAATTCTCACTAATAATTTTCTTGGAACTCAAAATTTTGGACACGATTACAGGCAGGGGTCCCAAATTGCAATTTGCGAACGCATAAAAACTAGTACCTGTTCCGACCACCTATGACGATGCGAAGATCGGGGCAAAATTTGGACAAGGCAAGAGCAGTAGAACCTCCGACTCTTCCGGTGCCACCGAGTATCAGAATTCTCGAATTTTTCACTTTTTCCGGAAGCTCAACTCTCTCAATATTACTACTGCTTTTCTGTTTACCGGTTTCTTTTGCAAAAGCCATTGTAGTGTTTCTGCCGAAGCCGGTTTGCAAGCAGAATACTGCCATGTTTGAGTTTCTACTCACTCACACAGAGAGAGTGAGACGGTGTATTTTCTCCCCTTGGTTTTGTTTCCTTTTTCTTGCACTTCAGTTTATCGTTAACGATGATGATGTGGGCTTCTTTTAGACGCTCGTTGCGTGTGCAAACTTTAAAAGTGTTTGTGGAGAGAGGTATGTCAAGATTTGAGCTCCAATTACCCAATAAAATTTAGACAAAAATTCACACGAGACTATCTCACATATTAATTTCGATTTCGTGAGACGTATCTTAAAATGACTCATATTAGCTAATACATTTGAATTTTGATCTAACTTATTTTGATTTGTTAAATGAATTAGATCCGTCTAATGAATTTAAATCCGTGAGACGATTTTACGTGAGACGGTCTCATGGGCCAGCCCTGACTTTTCGGGGGGCCTTGGCGATAAGAAAAAAAAGGGGTCCTATGAAAAAAACTACAATAAAAAATTTTAAGCTACAATAGTGAACATCTTTTTTAAACATCTAGAATATTCAACAAGTCAAGAACACCTATAAAGACAAAAAAAAAGTATAAAATAATCATTGAGTTTTTTTTTTGATCTTCTAGCATTATGAGAAATAAAATTATCAATAAGATCATCGAAATCATGATTTTCCAATATCTTATTTTCAATACATAAAATTGTTAACCCATTTAATCTTTCTTGAGACATAGTTGAACGCTTGGCGTGATTTTATCAATTGTAGTTTTGAAAAACTTCTCTATGTTGATGCTTTCAATAAGCTGATACGATTAACAAAACTCTATAAACAATTGAAGTATTTGGAAAACAATCCAACACTTTTACAATTTCAAGAACTTCAATAGTTGATTTTGTTTCTTTTGTGAAACATATTTGCAACACTTGCAATTCAGAAAATAAATCATCAACATCAATATCAAATTTTTCATTATGTTTTAATTTGAAAATTAACACAACATTCATGCAATCTGTTTTCATCCATTGAAAGCAACTTCTAATTAGGACTAAACAAAAAACCAAAAATATTTTCATAGACATTCAATTGTTCAGATCTACTCTTCAAAGACGAAATAGCAAAATCAATTACAATAAGAAAATAATTAGTCATAAACGATTCCTCTAGTGATTGTGATATCTCTTTATTGTAACTTTCATCAAATTATTTCTTCCTATGAGTTGTACGTTAGTTTGAAAAAGCAGAATCAGTATCCATCCTAAATGCAATCTCTTTTGCTGATGCCATAGCAGATTGGAAATCTTATTCCCTATATTGTCAAAATAAGAAATCAATCCTTTTAAATTATTTATAGCAACGTCAATTTGCATATCTTTAGATTGTAATTTTTTGCTAACCAATTTAATTTTTTTTCAAAATATTACACCATATATTCATTTCAAAATATTATACCATATAATCATGCCCAATGGAAATTCAAAATTCTCGAGTTCATGTGTTGCTAAAGATTCAGCCTCACTCCTAATTTTGGCATCTTCACTAACTCTTGATAATTTAAATAAAGATTCTCTTATCTCATTAGGTTGAGTTATTATAGCTATGATACTATTAACATGACTTTTCCATCTTGTTGTTAACAATGGGTTTAAAGTCAAGTAGTAAACATGATCTTGTAAAACCTTCCATCTTTTCGTAGAACTAGCAAATAAAGTATACATACGTTGCACAACTCCAAAAACTGACACAACTTTAACACAATAATTTTCCATAGCACAAAATATTTTCGTATTTTTTTAATTAAAACAAAACCACTTTGTTTTTTAAGTAGAATGAGAACACGTCATAACCATATAATATTTTTAAAGATAAAAAAAAGTATTTTTATTTTATTTTGAATTAGAAGTTAGATTAATTATTTTAGTATAATTTTAAAGAAAAGGGTCATTTGGTATTTTTTAATTTTTGCCATTTGATACTTTATAATTTTTTGGGTGCCCTTACATATATTTTTTTATAAAATATGTATACATATATAATCTCCAATCTATATAGTAAGAGAAAGAAGTTTGAAAACTCTGAATAAATCCCAGGGCAAACATTAGTTACATCACTTAAATCCCCTAAATTTAATTTCAATATTTTTAAGTTGACCACGTTCCATTTCCTTTCTAGAGATGTGTTGCTCTTAATTTTATTCTTACCATTTCCGTTTAATATTTATGGTGGGACCAAAGTTACAAAATTTTCTTCTCTTTTTTTTTTTTTTTTTCTCCCCAAACGGACACAAATTTCACTATTGGTCCGGCAACCGATAGTTAATTACCTAGTATAATTAGTAGTTCAAAATGGCATTAAATTAGAATTTATTTAAGAGTCAAATAACTAGTTGAATCTATAGTTACTTTTGCAGTAGAAACGTTGTAATTTTTGATTTTATTGAATCAAGCCCTAAATGTATTATTAGTTATTCTTGTAGAAAGTATTACTAGTGTAATTAAGAATATTCAGTTGTAATTTCTTCAATACCTTGTTAAAATGATGATGGATTTGGGTTTTAGTGAGAGAAATTAAAATTATTAAAATTAATTCGGCAATTAACGTTTTCTAATTATAGTAATAACAATTAAGACTATACCATGTATGGAAATTTTTTCTCGGTTATGTTTAATTCGGGTAAGTAGATGCTACCCACTTGGATAGCTACCCAACTGGGTTTTATACCGTTAGATCAACACATACACACACACATCCATATGGGTGTGTGTTAATCCAATGATATATAACTCAGTTGGGTAGCTACCCAAGTGGGTAGCATCGACTAACCCGTTTAATTCCTACTCCTAATCGACTTAGGAAACAAGTTTCATATTTCAAATAGACTCTCCTCCTTTATTCTTCCTATATAAGTAATCCTATTAAAGAGTATACGTATTTTCCATTGTTCTTTAATTTCAACTTACTTCAATAATTTCATTCTTGATCATTCTCAAAAACAAGTCCGTATATATTTTTAGTTTATCACTGTACGTACGTGATCGAGTTGAAAGAATGGGAAAAAAAGAAGGATATCAAAGCCCAGTTTACCGTCATCCAGGTCGTGGGAAGAGAAGATCGCCATGCGTGCAGAATTCGAGGAAACCAGATTCTCAATGTAAATATATTTTTAATCTTCTATATATCTACCATTTGAATTTCTTTTCTTTTCATTTTTTCTTTATATGCTGCTTTATGTTTTAGTCTTGAATGTTTTTTCAGAATGCTGCCTTATTGTTTCTTTCAGACATTATATGCTGCCTTATTGTTTTCAGACATTATTGTTTTGTCTGTTTGTGTTGTTGGTACGCATATAAAAGATCAATCAGAAGGGCCATGGTCTAGATTAGCAATCTTCCGTGCATGAGCTTTTTTCGTAAGTTGAAAGAAAAAAATATCATTTCAATGATCAAGAGCATGGAAAAAGCACGTTTCTTGATTACCCTCCTCCCCCAGAGATTAGGACCATCCATGGGAAGGACGAATGTCCCCATAGCGTGTGGGTCATGTCTTTTTGGGTGTGGGGATCTGCGGGTCGACAAAAAACAAAAAAAAAGAAAAAAAAAGATTACCCAATCCCTGATTCTAGGGTGTGTATTATTATTAAATCTCGGGGTCGTTTAAACTGTTTGTAATTAACCCTTCTGACAATTTTACTTTATGATTTTAGTGTTTGTTCTTTGATTAGGATTATGACTTTGGCCACTTAAGCTACATAAGTAAATTATTCCTAATTTTTTGTGGGTTCCCAAATTACCATGTCAAAATAAAAAAAAAAAAACCTAATTCTTTTCTCCACGATAAAAAAAAAAAAGCTCCCAAAAACCTTTTTGTGGATCTCACACTCAAACACATTTCTTTAAAAAATACTCCCAACAATTTTTTTTTTTATTATTGTTTGGAAAAAAACCCATATTTGTAGGTAAGAAGTGGGTTTTTATCTACAAACTTCAAATCCCATCTTCCCAATGGTATTAGGAATTTAGGTTCCATATATTGTATATGCCCTAATTAATAGCCATCTATTTTCATGCACAAGTACATAATTACTCTAATTAATCTAATTGGCTTCGATCGAATTTCACTTTTTTGGTTTTTTTAATCAGGGGTGAGGCCGGTGCCTGCTATACCGTCATGGGAGAAGGAATTCTGCTACAAAATCGGGTTAGTTAAATGGGAAAACTTTTTAGAAGCGAAAAAGAATACATGGTTGGATGAAAAGGTGATGGACTGGAACGACTCAGCGGCTAAGGAAGCATTTGACAATGCCAAGAACATGTTTTTTGCCAATATTAATAATAATGGCCGCCTCTCTCAAGAAAAGGCCAATACTACTTACAACTCCCAGCTGCCAAGCCCTGATTTATATATTGATGAGATTAATTGGGATGATGATGGTGATCATCAAGTAAATCAAGAGATCTTGCGAGAAATTGAAATGGCAAGTGAAGTAAAAGATCTGCAGATGTGCAGTAATATTCCAATTTTGGATATGAAACCCACAGCCACAGGATGGGAAGACGATGACGGCGTTGAAAAAGTATACTTTTCGAGTGGCAAAGTTTTGACAGGACTCATAGTTGGCGATCATGTTTAGAGAAGAACCGATCGAAGAAAATTCTATTTTTTTTGTATCGTTTTGATATATTTAGTTTTGTATTATTAATTCATAGCTAAGGATATTGAAAATGAGTTCACATGATTTTACAGGTTCATGTAAGTACAATACAAATGTGATTTGGGATCAGCTAATTAATTAATCCTCTCATCAATTATAATCTATATGTGCTATATTTGTTTTACCTTTCTCTTTTTCATATAATGTGAGTCGTTATTATATAATGCATTCACAAATTTTTGACGTAATCACTATAACAGCTTAATTATAATATGGTATAATTAAAAGTATTCGCATTGTGTAATGATACAAATAATCCACAAATATTATTTAATGGGGCTTAACGGTCCAGAACCTCAAAAGTGTAGTATTTTGGAGTTTCATGGATTGTTTAATTATGTTCTCGTGGAGATTTTTTGCTTGTTATTATCATATCTTTATTGAGATTTAGTGGTTGCATGTTTAGTAGATTAGCCTTTGAAATTGTATTATAGCTGCTTGATCAGGCATATCTTTTCTACACACAATTATATACATCCGGCGGCTCTAAGATAACAAATAAAAAAAAAATGTATTTAGTGACACTAAAATTTTCATTTAGAAACATTTATTCACGTTAGAAGGTACATTACTGATGCTTTTGGAAGTGTCATGAGTAGACATGTTCAACGGTTCGAACCAAACCGAGAAACCGGCGGTTCCGAACCAGGTCAACGGTTCGAAAAACCGTTGACCCCGGTTTCGGTTCGAACCGGAACCGTAAACCTTAACTCTAAATTAGGTTACGGTTCCTATATTTTGAAACCTGAAACCGCCGGTTATAACCGCCAGTTTAACCGACGGTTTTAATACATATATATATATATATATATATTTATTTATTTATTTAAAAACTGAAATTTGAATTTGAATTTGAATTGCCAACGGTCACAAATGTGACGGTTAGTGGCCGGTTTTAACCATTAGAGCAATTTTATGACGTCGGTATTTGCACCATTAGAGCAATTTTATGACGCGAGGATACCAAAACGTTCGAGAGGAGGCGCAACCCCTTATCTTGAACTTGATACATATTTAACATCTCCATTTGATTATACTGAATTTATAGTAGGGAAGTCAAAGTTCGATCTGTTAAAGTGGTGGGCAAAGAGGTCTTCCTCTTTTCCCATAGTAACATTAATTGGGAAGGAAATATTAGTTGTTCCTACCTCAATCGTTTCCGTCAGGGACGGGCGCATAAATTTGTTCTTGGGGGGGAGAAATCTAGGAGTGGCCTTGGGGCGGCGCAGATGGTGCCGCCGCACAGGAGGCCCTCCGGTGGCGGCCGCCGAAGTTATTTTTTATATATGTATATATACAATCAATGGCGGAGATAGGGGCCAACTCGGGCCCCCTCCTTTTCTTTTTTTAAAAAACAATTACTAGGTAAATTTTTTCAAATTTTAGTTAATATTTATTTGTATTTTTTTAATTTTTTTATCTGGCTCACCCCATTTCTTGTATCGGTCCATCTCAATAATTCCTAGCTACGTCATTGTATATAATGGCGTAGCTAGGAATTATTACTGAAAAATACACCTAAATTGAGGTGGGATAAATAAAAAAACTAAAAAAATACACATAATATTAACTATTATTTTTTTAAAAATATTACCTTAAATTTTTTTTTTAAAAAGAAAGTGTCGGGCCAGGTTGGCCTCCTCTATCTCCGCGATTGTATCTACATTATTTATCGCTCTAGGCCCCTCGAAACCTTGGACCGCCCTGCAAAATCAAACCTAATATAAATAAAAACAAAATATACAAGTTTTTATAACTAAATTACATGGACATTTGGGAGAGGGGGGCAAGATATGTTGATTTATATTTATATATACTATATTAATTTATTAAATATATACTATAGGGTTCAATCGCAAGATGAGGGGCGATTGCCACCACCCCCGTGTCTCAGGTCCGTCCCCCTGGTTTTCATAGAGTAAGCATTCAATGAGGGAGGTTATATTATGGATCCTAGACGATCTAGATTAACAGTAGAAAATCTAGAGGCTCAAGTATTGCTCCACGATTGGACAAAAGCCGCGGCGCATGAGCAAGTCATCAATTTTGATTATTCCGAAGAAAGCGACAATCTTGATACCAGATCAAGCAACGAGTCATAAAATGATTGAAGAATCATGTTGCCACCTTCCTAAGGTAAGTAGAAGGTAAGAGAACTATGTAGGGTTTTGATTCCTCTATATATTGAGGGTACGTAGGCAATTTTATTTCAATATATATTCAAAGTTAAATTTAAAATTTTTAACTTAGAATATTAAAATAAAACTCAAACCCATTTCTTTTTTTTTTTTTTTTTCTTTCTTTGTGGTTTGTACTTTGTAATTTAAACTTTATACGAAATTGTAGTAACTTGTAATTTTATTTTAAATTGTACTTTGGAATTGTAATATCTTAGAATTTTTATTTGTAAATTGTAAGTTGTAATTTTACTTTTAAATCAATAAAATTAATTTTTGTTACTCAATTTCATTTCCTTCATCAAATGTGTTAATTTATCAATTGTGTTAAGTTATTCAATATTAAAAACTCAAAAATTCAAAAATTCAAAAAAAACAAAACTTGATGAAACCGGAATAGAACAGAACCTAGCGATTTACTCACTGCCGGTTGAACCTGGAGCCTTAACCGAAATTGTCTATAAGATGGTTAGGTTCGATTCCACCCATCGAAAAATCGAAACCGCGGTTCGGGCCGTTGAACACGTCTAGTCATGAGTTGCATTGTTAAATTTGCTCTAAGAACATCTGTTCAAGGTACATTTTTTGACGCTTTTATCAAATGCGTCATTATATGGTGAAGTCATATTTTAAATTTCCAATTTTGTAAAATTGATTGCGAGTCAATTTATTATTAATTTGTACAAAAGTAAACTTTATATTTAATTTTTGATTTATTTTGAGTATATTTGTTGTTGTTATATGTCGATATGTTTATTAACTTTCATTATCATTCTCCACATTCTATATTTCGATATGTGATAGATATTCGGATTAGATTTCGACATGGGATAGACATTCTAATTTTTTTCTTTGTGACACTTTTTACTAACCATTATTATATTAATGCCACAAACAATAAAAAAATGGGAAAAGGTTAAGAATAGCCTCTTTGAAAGGCTCATGTTCCAAATTGGCCTAACTTATTCAAAAGTTTCAAAAATAGCCTTTTTATTTGATAAAATCCCAAAATACCCCTTATACAAGGTTGAAGGTAAACTAATGGTTTTTAAAGATTTTAGGGCCTGTAAAAATGATATCAGAGCCAAGGTTTATTAAGAACTTTTAGTTAAATTTATTATATTTGTGTAATTAACAATTGGTGAGGAGAAATTACTCCGAGATTATGGATCCTGGACGATGTCCGAGATGTACCCTTACAGGACATATCGTCAAATATTGGCGATGTATGCACAAGAACACCTTGACCAGGTTTCATATTGGGAATACCAACATGAAGAAAAAGAACAGCAGAGCCGACGGGGAAACCTTAAGGCAATGCAAAATGCGGCGAGAATATTATAAGCGATTCCGGAAGCTTAACCAGGACAATATATGTTCACTTGATGAACCTTCAAGAAACTTGATTCATGAAAATTCCCATCGAACAATGATTCCGATGGAATACCCGAGTGGAACGAGATACTTCCCAGACAAATCTAAGTTCTCCGAAGATCTTAGAGAAGTCGTAAGACGATCTTGAAATTATGGCAACCGCCATATTCATCTACCAAAGACAAGTTCATCGATCGAACTGGATGGAGACGATGGTGAAATATCGAAAGGAAACTCTTGAACTCCTTCATGATATTCACAAACGAGTCAAGAAATCGGAGGACAGCCGAGTTCTTCCGGAGGAAAGAAGCGTATAGATTTTCGAACATTACCTATTTACACCAAAAAGGGAAACCAACCAAAGTTATACGAAAGATGACAGAGATGAGGAGAAGCTCATTGCTCTAATCAAAGGAAAATCCATCAAAAACTAAAAAAGATGGATATGCAAAAGATGAATCTTAAAGATCTACACGACTGTGAAATCCTTCGTGGGATTGGGTATTGTAGATTTAAAGATGAACGCAGGTGATGGATCAGCTTTGGTTACCTATGACCCACAAGGTAGAGCAATTCCACCACCACCGCCACCAGTTAATCCTAACGTCGAAGAAAGTACGGGTTCGAATCATGGAGCTCGGGACGAGAGGATGCCACACGCTGGGGATTTCACGACCGGGAGTGATCCACTTTCAGGGACAGGAGGTTGAAACCCACTTGCGGGAACCAGACAACCTACTGAAAGGCCGAATGTTTATCAGACGCCTTATGGAAGATCGCACCTCGACCCAATACATCCATATGGGTTAATGTTAAATCTGGACATCCCAGATTTTAAAAATAGAGAAGTTCTCCTTGATGAATGGGCTTCAGCTCTAAGAATTTCAGCAAGAACCCTCGATCTTACAAATGATTCATTCATTTTACTCCTTGAAATGAGTCTTGAAGGATCGGTGAAGATTGCCTGGGATATGACCGCTGCTAGTACAAAAGGTTCGGCCACATCAGGAGAATCACTTAAAGGAATTGTCGATGGTATGGCAAAACTATTCAAAATCCAGTTCATCGGCATAGGTTATTTCGAGAGATTAGAGGATGAAAAAAGAAAGAGATATAAACAAGCACTCTATAACCTTGAGTTATATGATATTTGTCATATTGACGAATATATCAAGTTGTTCACCGAATACCGGTGGAAATTTAAGATTGAAGAAAAGGAAATCGCATGACTATTCTTTGCCAAGATTCCGTCCCCGGAGAAAAATGCTTATCGGGAATTCAAGGATGGAGCGGAAGTAGAAATCGCGTGGCGAGAAAAATGTCTTTCCTAAAGGCCAAGTTATCCGAATGGTGTTACCAAGCAGCTCTGTATAGGAATTACAAGAGATTAAGAGGAATTAACAAAGCAGTTCCTCTATGTCGTGGATAATGATATCCCAACAATTGTGGGAGGTCAACCAGGCGGCACAAGAAGAAGAAGGGCGAAAGCCATCCATACCGAGAAGCGGCAAAAAAAGCGGTCTTCATGGAGACCTAGAAGGTTCGTCAAAACAAAAAGCCCGGTTATAAATCGGGGCAAAGACCAAAGCCTGCCGAGGAGTAGAGCCTCATCATCGGGTTCTAATCAAGCAAGTACCGTGAGAAATCCGGGAAGAAGAACTTTCAAGCGTGCTCACACGAGCAAATGAGAGTTTCAAAGATCGTAATTCTTGGACATGCGGAGCAAGAGGGCATATCTCAAACGGATTGCCCGGACAATCAAAAACGAGGAGTCGAGGCAGTTCGAGGCCACACCGAAATTGAAGAAGGCTGTCTATTATCGAGATTTAATACAGTGTATCAATTTGAGGATATTCCATCGAGATGAAAGCATCTATGAAGAAGAGATCTATTCGATGATGGAAGTGAATCGATTCGAGAATCGTGAGTGAAGAAGAAATTCTTCAACAGACGGTCGGGGAGGATATGTTAGGATTCCTCTCTCACACTACGGTGTCTCATAAGACTCTTATGAGAATTATGAAGGAAGATCCAAAGCTTCAAATCTATGATGGATTTACAATTGGAGCGATGGAAAAAGCTTTGGATAAGATTGGTTTTAGCAATAGAAAACACCAAATTATCCACGAGTAACAAGCGGAGAATTTTCCATTCCGATGGAGTTCTACCGAACCGATCGAGATGCAGTTGGTCCCTATTAGAGAAATCCAGGAGATCAAAATCAAAGTTAAAAGAGAAGTTGAAGTAATATTCGACATCACCCAAAAGGATAATATTTTTCCTTGTGATGTCTTATATTATCTCCAACAACCGATAGTTGTTGGAAGGTATCAAGGAAGCTGAAGATAGGAGAAATTGAGCTTACTATCACAGGGGGAGTTGCGGGGAAAATCCCGAACAATTATTACTCTTGGGAATTGAATTTCTCGAGGATCATAAACCTTGGGAAAGATTACAAGAAGGAATGGAGTTTACAATGGCTGATAAAAGATACGAGAATCGAGATGACCACTAGTCCATTCTCCATATACATTTCTATCGGAATGTTATATGTTGAATACAAGGCGAATATTTCGCCGCCTATATTGGTCAGTGCGAAATATGTACTTTGCAAAGCGGATGTTTTTCCTAAAGAAATTGGAGAGGATTTTACCGCTATTGCGAGTAAAGAGATTTCTCTAAAAGGATCCTTATCCTTAACGGAATTAAACAAGCGAAATCATGATCGGAGGCGCGGGCGGTACCCGTGGTACAAGGTGAAAACGCCACCAATCTATTTCCATGATACGGTGCGAGATGTTTTGCTAGAAACAACTTCCTTCAAACATTCAAGCGATTTACACAGAGAACGAGACAAGAAGACTTATTTTCACAACATTATGTGATCATAAGATTATTGTCCAAAGATCTGCGGGAAGCATTTTGACGAAAAATGCCCATTACTTTTCACAAAGCGTGGTGATGAAGCCAAACTTCACAATCCAAAAATGGCGGATCGAAGGAAATTTGGTGAAGCTTTATTATCCTATAGACAATTTGGTTCCATTCGGAAGGATCGAAGATATGGGATAATAACTTGTATTCATTCGAGTACAAGGAGAAGAACGAGTTACTCGAAGCCACTGCGACTTATGGATGAGTCTAATGGAGAGTCCGCAGTGACGTGACCACTAGAGGAACAAATATCACTCGAGGATATCAAGAAAAGATCCAAAGGAATTACAATGAAGATCCTTTGGCTTGGTGGGATAAAACAAGCTTAAAGCTTCCTTAAAGATTAAACCTGGAAAGAGAGTACGAGTTCGTAAGATTCAAACCAATCTTTATAAACCAGGAGGATCGTGAGGATATGCGAGAAGATACTTAAGGAACATCTTGACCTTAAGTTGATTTCACCAGAGTTTCTCCATACAATGATCCAGGGTTCTTAGTCGTAAAACCATGGAGAAATCAAAAGAGGAAAGCGATACTTGTTATTAATTACAAGGGGATTAATAACATTTTGGAGTTCGATGGATACTATATCCCAAGTAGAGAACATCTCGGTTAACGCATCAAAGGTGCCAAGATATTCTCAAAGTTCGATTGCAAATGGATTCTACCGTGATTAAGATGGATGAGGAAAGCAAGAAGTTCACGGCTTTCTCTACACCACAAGGACACTATATTTGGAACGTGATGCCTATGGGATTGGCTAACGCACCCCGGATATATCAAAGGAAGATGGATAATCTCTTCAAAGATTATTTCGATTTCATGTTCGTTTATATCGATGACATTCGATCGCATCAAAGAACATGAAGAAGCATCTCAAACATTTGGAAATATTTTTCGAGATGTTTGTCATAAGGAAGGATTAGTGCTTTGAGAAAAGAAGGCGTGTGATTGCAACAAGGCAGTTGAATTCCTAGGAATTGAGATCGGCGAATGCGGAATCATCCTACAAAGTCATATTGTAGAAAAGATACGGGGATTTTCGGATACATTGAAAGATAAGAAACAACTTGAGTTTTAAGGGAGTTGTCAATTTCTTGGAATGTTTATAAACAATCTAGCACATTACATGAAGGTGTTTAGCCCATTGCTTAAAAAAGATCACGATATTCAAATGGGAGAATGAACATCAAGAAGGAATCAAGCAACTTAAAGAAGTTTGCAAAAAGCTTCCAAACTGCAATTCCACGGGATGAAGATGAACTGTTCTTTATACGGATGCCGTGATTATTGGTGGCGCGGTTCTTACAAAAGCCACACCAAGCGGAGAAGTGCCATGCGATATTACGGTCTATTTACTGAGACAAAGAAGCAACTTCGGTGGCATATCAACGAGAAAGAATTCTTTGCGATCGAGAAAGGCTTTCAAAAAATGGCCTTTATTTCTCTTTGGCTAAAAGTTTATCTTAAAATTGATAATTCAAGTGTCAAAGTTTTTACGAAAAACAAAATTGAATCAAAACCAGAAAAAGCTAGGATACTTAGATGGTAAGCTGAATGTCAATATTATGATTATGATATTGTCATTATAAAATCTCATGAAAATGTTCTTGCAGATTTTCTAACAAGAGATGGAGGGAATTGAAGCTGATTCCATCCTCACAGCCTCAAGACATCTTGGAGACCAGCTGGAAATGCTACTCCGAGATATTGATACCCTGGTCATCAATGTTGATTTGGCCGGGAAGTTACAAAGGAATGATCGGGACAAAGTAACCGATCGTATACGAGCATGTGTCCGGTCTCACTCCCAGTTGAGAACGGCATTTCAAGGGCCACTCCTCCGGCCGCTAATAAGCAAATGGAGCGTTTAGAGCGCGGGCTCCCCAACCTGTGTGAGAGGATTCAAGTACCTCTAGCACAAGTCCTAAGGTGGCGAAATGTTGGCTCGGGAAAAACTGATATACTCGGGAGTTAAATCCCGAGTTATCACATCAACCCAGCACGTCCGGGGTAAAGGACCAAGAAATCAATCTTAGGCCTATGATGGGCACTTCTAAGGTTGATATTAACGAGATTAAAGTTTCTTCTTCTTTGCCATTCTTTTAATATTTGAACTCTTTTAATAATGAAGGCCATTCTTGTAACTGAAACTTGGAAAAGGGCTATTCTTGAACTTACCCCTAAAAAAATACGTAAATTATGAAATTTGGTGACAAATAAAAAACATATGTAAATAAAATCAAAATTGTTATCAATTTTATGATGTTTTTGCTAAGAGTTGTCATTTTAAGAACGCGGATAAAAAAACCACAAGTAAATTCTATAAATGCTTTGACACTTAAAAAAAGAGCCAGTAATTTTAGTCACTATAATGACACTTCAATAAAAGTATCATTAAATTGAATAAACTATAATGTTTTCTAGTAAATGTCACTAATTTTTATAAGTTACAACGTTTTTTTCAAAAGCGTCATTAAATACTTATTTATAATGCTCAATAACTTATGTGAGATGGTAAAATTCGTGAGACGGTGATACTTTTAGTGTAAAAAGTGATATTTGTCTAACTTGATTAAATCGTGTATTTAGAAAAATATCACTTTTTACACTAAAAGTACCACTTATTACACTAAAAGTGTCAAAGTGTCATGGTCTCATGGTCTTACACCATCTAACAAGAGACCTGCTGTTTATAATGAGGCTTTTTGGTAACGTCATTGGGATAGACCATTTTTCATTTTTCTTGTAATGTGATGTAGATTTCTTGAAAAATAGCTTCTCTAATATATTTATAGAAAGATGTTCACCTCAACATATATAATGTTTGTCCATAATATTGAGTTATTTAGAAATTAGAAGTTGGAAGGAGATTTTTTTTCTTTTTAGGAAGACTAGTATAATGCCCGTGCGATGCACGGAGTGTATATAATAAATTATTGTATAATTTTGATATTAATTGAAATATTGTGGGAATAGTAATAGGGTGTGGCTAGGCGGGCAAATCAAAACCCAAACTGTCATGTCCTTTGAACGGAAAAAAGTGGTGCATGTTAACACGTCTTGACCCGAACAAAATAATGTAAGAATAATCAAATAATAGTTGTTACAATAATTTAATACATTCTCACAAAATATTATGTTTAATATCTAACAATAAATTAAAAATTTATAAATATGAGAGAAAATTATTATATATTTGAGACAAATTTATCACATATGAAGAACACTTATTGATCGATTGTTTAAAATTTAAAAAATTATGTGTTCTATTTATAATTTTCAACAACTAAATTAGATTAGATTCAAGAAATTACTATAAACATGGATTTAATAAATAAACTCAGAGTGCTATTTGATTTATTAACAATATAATTCTACTCAAATCATGGTTATTTAAGAAAACTATCTTATACCATAGAAACGAATGAATAATAATTCTTCTAATGTTTGATATTAAAAAAAATAAATATAACATAAATAATATAACAAATGTTATTTCTTTTATGTAATAAATATTTACTTATCATATATTAAAAAAAAGTATGTACACAATAATATTTAAATTAAATGCGATATTCGATCTTTTTTTTACAAATTCAATATATGTGTACATCTATTTTATTTCTAAAATTTATTTATAATGCAAATTTGAATACATTTATAATATCAACTTGTATTTGAATATTTCAGACGGGTGAATTATTTATTAAATTATAATGCATAGATACATACAATATTATATATTATATATATATGATTTAAATCTTTAACCCATTTCAGGCAGAATTAATGCAATTGGTTATTTTTCTAAATATAATAGATAGATATGTATCATAATGTAAAGATATAATTTTGAATCCTTAAGATGAAATTGGAAGGATAAGTTTAAAACATGATCAACAATCCATGAAATATTTTAACCAATTTTAGATTTCAGATTTTCAGTAAGTACTAAATTCATTTTGAGAAAATAAAATATTATTTTTTTAAATCAAGACACTATAAAATTGGCAAGCAAACAATATTTGTCTTATATATCATAAGCATAAATCAACATTATAGACGTAAAATATAGAGAAAAAGTTAAAATCTACCAAAAATAGGGTAATGACACAAAATTTATCAATTTTCGCTCTTATTTATTAAATATAGATTTTGCCTCTATATGATATATTAAAACTTACTTAAATTATATTTTTACCACATAACTAAATTACTATTTTTAAACTATGTTTCAGGGGAAGTCCATTTGACTACTATTTATAGACTACCCTCTTTTATATAATAAAGAAAATGAATCATTCGTATTATGTACTATATATTTTCTATTATTTTGTGTCCGAGCTTTACAAATTTTTAATTATTGTTTTAGTTTATTTTTATTTATATTACATTCTCAATTGTGATATTATAATTCATTATGAGTTCGAATAGTTTTATAAAATTACTTGTTCAATTTTGATTTTTTTTACATTCTCTGTTGTAGTGTTATATTTCATTGTAATTCAACAATATAACAAAAATTTTATTACTTTATCAGTAAACAAATTACGTCCAGTAATAAAATTAAATGTTGTTTATACATAAAATTAGAACATATGTATTTTGATATTGTTCATATATATAATATGTATGCATGATATTGTATTTGATTAAGTTTGGTAGGATCAAAAAATTTAAGTAACGAATAATATGGAATATATAATTCTGTAAGTAGTATTTTAAGAAAGTTTAATAATAATATGAGAATTTATGGAATACATATACAAATCATTAATGCATGGGCACTGTTAAATAATTTTTATAAGGTTGCCAAAATCGTAATTACTTGAAAATCAATATTTTTTTGTGCTCAACAAGTAAAATAAATATCTATAGATATAGTCAAAATAAACATAATATAATTGATGTTGAAAAGCGAATTAATTTGGTAGCCAAAATTAAGGAATTGATTGTAGCCGGAAAAATAAATTATTAATTGTGAAAAAGAAAAAATATATTATTTATAGAAATAAAAAATGAGCGGGAAAACTCTATGATTACTACTTTGAGAATAGTCTCTCTTTATAAATATAGATGATGGAAATAATTAATGGTTTACAAAAATTAATATAAACATTGTGTTTTAAAATATTGACTGAGATATGATATATTTTTTTTTCCAAATATAATGAGACTGTAACAATTCCTAAATTAGTTTGATAATCATACCAAAAATAATATCTACAAAAGTCAATGATTTACATTTTCCATCCGTGCATATTATATTTCCAACTATGAATATTATATTTCCATCTATGAAGTTATACACAATTTTCATTAACCAAAAATACTATTAATTTTCGTTTTTAGCAAGTGCGTTTAGGCGGGAAAACAAAAATAGCAAAAGCTTTATTTATATATATATACTAGTAATTCACCCACGTGTTACGTTGCACGTATATTTTCTTTTAATATTATTAGTTTATAATATCTATTAACTTTGAATTGGTATTTATTACTTTATTTTGATAGTAATATTAGTATAAGGTTATTAAAAACAAATATTTATCTAACAATTTTATATTTTCAACTATAAACTTAAATGTCTAATTCAACTCGTAAGGATTTATCCCTCAATTTATGCATGTCTCTAAATTATTGTTTTATATATCCATTTCTTTCTCACACACTTCTCTATAAATAATTATATATAATTTGTGAGACATGTGTTTTATATTGTACTTGTATTGTTGGGAAAAATAAATACTTTTCATTGTTAATAAAAAATGTAAACTGAGATATTATTCAAAATAATATGGTAGAGAAAATCATGAGTAAAATTTAAAATAAACTATTATGTCATTGATATAAACGTTAGTAGTATTAACATAAATTTTACAGCAATATCATAGTAATCCACTAAAAAACTTACAAACATAAACATGATATAACTGAAACAGGGTATAGAAATAGTACAATTGATATCAATATTCATTCTTTGACATTTATTTTCAATAGATGTATGTAAACCTCATGAGTTTTCTCATTTTGATCAACAATGGGTTGGTGTGAATCGCTCCTCAATCAAAAGAAATGATAGAATACACTGGGAAGTTTGTCAATCTAAAAAATTTCAACTGGGAAATTTGTTTTTAAAATGTAACATCAATCGATTAATCCTATATAAATGATTATATAATTGATTTTACAGCAATTTATTTAATGGCATTGGTTGACAATATAATTATTAATTATCATATATTGAGTTAAAAATACATTATTCTTGTTACAAAATTTTTTTATATTGACTTACCAAAGCAAAAACACCGTCAACTTTGGATAACTTCAAAGCATACATTGGTTGCTAGATATTGATGATTTCATCTTCTAATATTGATTTACCAAAGTAAAGCACCAGCAATTCTATGATTGTTTTCTAGAGTTATGGTTAATAAACTATAAAAAATAATAAATACTAACTGATTACATATACCAATTAAGTAATTATATGATTTATTTTATAGGAAAATTGTGGTATTGATTGATCATGTCAATTACTTAACATCAATTTGATTATCTTTATTAATCTCATATAGATATGAAAGAGATATGTACAATTTTCAAACAATCAAATATTTGTTACCATTTTTAGTTTTGTAAATATTTTAATTAGTTGTTTTTCTCAATTAAGGTAATATATTGTTGTCCAATCATAAACTTGTGCACCCTTGGAAATAAAAAAAAAAAACTCACATTGACAATTATTGTCTTTTTTTTTAAGTTAATATATTTTTAAATTAATAAATCTTTAATCATAAGATACGATTTTCTTAATTTTTGTTAAACTTCTTGTCAATTATCCATTGTGCATAGCATAATCAAATTTGATTAAAAAATATAAATATATACTCTCAATTGTTTTACCAAATGCTTAGTTTTAAAATTCTTTCAATCAATAGTTGATGTTATTTATTGATTGAATAAATACAGTAATAAATAATTATCGTATCTATAGTAATGATTACAATCAATTTATTGATTGCATAGGACAATTATAAGATTGATTATGGAATTTTTAAATTTTCAAATCTCAAATAATATTATAATCATAACCCAAAAACAATTAGCCAATAAAATATTTATGTTACTAAAGATTCTTTCCATTGACTTACCAAATCAAATCACCACTAATTTTGGATAACTCCAAAACATGCATTGGTTAGGATAATATTTGGATTGATTTGTCCAAAACTGTATCTTATTTTATATCTTTTTTTTTATTATTTTTTTTATCTAATTAAGTTGCCTTAGTCATGTCATATATATATACTAATTTTATTCGATAGTAATTAGAGTGGTTAATTATTATTAATGAAGTAAATTATCATCAAATTTAACACCAACGTTGATTAGTTGACCAATTAGAAGATAATTTCTTTTTCTAGACTGAACTTAATTATAATTTGTTCACGCTTCTGAAAATACCAATATTTTCAAAAATAAATATAATAAATAAATATTGCAAGAACAATTGAATCAATATAAAATATAAATCTAGATATTCCTTCAAAAATATGATATAAAAATCAAACATCTTATTAATAATACAATATTTTCAAAATCATCCATAAAAAAGTCCATAATCCAAAATCAATTTAATTATAAATGGAATTTTGCAGCCAAAAAAATGATTTCCATCAATATATGAAAGAGACATATACAATATTTTCCGAGCAACAAATATTTGCTTTCGTTTTGAGTTTTATAATTTTTTCAATCAATTGATCTTCTTAAGCTAATAGCGACACAATTGAAATAAATAAACGATATATTTGATGAAGATATGATGCATAGAATCAACACATCATTGTATTATATATTTAAGAAAGAATTGACATATACTAATATCAATTATGGTGAAATACTATTTATAATTTTTAAAATCTATATATTATATTGATAGAACTTATACTATAGACTCAATTTTGGTATAAGTAGGAATACAAGTAAATAAAATTTTTTTAATTTTTATACATATAAAATAGGAATATCATTTATGATATTTTTCTAATTTATATACATATAAAGTAGGAACACCTTTTACAATATTTTCTTATAATATTTTCCTAATTTATATAATTACAATGATTTTCTTATAATATTTTCCTAATATAAGAATTTATAATAATTACCATCTATAATGTTTACAATTGTTTCCTAATATAATAAGCAAAAAAGAGTGGGAAATAAAAGTTAGGACATCTGCTATTATATATATAGATAGATTATATCAAAGCATTAAATTTTTAGATTAATTTGTCTAATAATCAGTTAATTTATTTTTGGATTTACCATATGAAGACGTAATCATTTTTGGATAACTAATAACCCACTAATTTTTGGATTGATCTGTCCAAAAATTGTACCATATTTTCTCTTTTTTTTTTCTTTTCCAATTGAGTCTTCCAGAATTTTTCATATACTAATTCTTATATTCTTTGTTAATTATTAAATATATTATTTTTTATTTTTTCTACAACTTATTCCATAATTTTTGTTAGTCCAATCAAGAAATATGATTAGTTCCATATTTATAATTACGATAATTTACTTTTTGGGATTTTAATCTGCTAAGTTGTTTACCAAATGAACGGTTTTAAAGCACATCAATTAGGGAAAAAAATATGAGATTTCAATTGTTAATGCATAAACATCAACTAATCGTAAAACACCAAATATATCTATTAACAATACGGTAAATAAAATATTTTCTTGATTGCACACAAATCTTATTAATGCATTAACATTTATAATTATAATTATAAGATGTTAAAAATATGATATTTCAAATTAATCTTATACTACACTACTTTTAAGGATGTTAATAAGACAAAAATACGACAAGACAAATATAAATTTAGACAAAATTAGTATATGATATATATTTTATAAATTAGATCCCAAAATATGTTAACTTACAAAAATAATTAATCCTAAACATAGTCGATCTAATGTGTATATAGATATGCTATAAATTAGAAGCAATAAATATAAGATTCACAATGCAATTTACTCGCTAAAATTAACATCTAATGCATTCACACTAATTATTAAGCCAAATAAGGGAAAATGATATTAGAAAAAGCTGCCTAAAATAATTATCAATTTAGGCGGGAAAATATTGGACCAAAATTAGGCTATTTAGACTCGAAAAATAAAAGAGAGGGCAAAATGTTTGCTCCTTGCTAAAATATGTTGCCCTATTAATCAATATATTAATACAAAAACCCTGGATGTTCGGATTCGAGCAGTGTTGTATGTTAATGTTGTAATGCTGAAGCATACGACACACTCACACAAAAACAAAAAATAACACTAGGATTTTTAACGTGCTTAGATTCCTCAATCTTAATGCGAGGCCACGCCGAGAAGAAAAACAATCGATATTAGAAAAGCAAAGCTTATTACAAATACGACTGGATTTACGTATAGCATAAAGACTCTCTCTTTTTCAATTCACCAACACTCGTATAAAACTAATCTCTTGATTAAATCTTCCACAATCTTAACCTTGTTGGAATCCCTCCAACTTCAAATCCCTTGAACGGTTGAGTCGATCTACGTCGTAGATCTCCACCTTCTTCTCCTGAAGAATAGAAAAATGGAACAAAAAGTTTCTTAAAGAAGAGCTTATATATCTCGAAAAGGCTTTTCTGGATAACTTCTTCAAGTGGCTGACTTCTCTTCTTATAGCTTTCAATAATAAAACATATCCCTGATTTCTTGTGGACGATTTCTTGCTTAAGGAAGGAAATCAGCAAAATAAAATCATTTCCTTGTGGGTAAGAATCATGTACACAAAGAAAGCGATTCAGAAAAAGAATAATTGGCAATTATAAAAATGGCTGAATAAATTAAGATAAATCAATCCAATAATATCAGCAACATTCACAATATAGAACACATGCCAAAAATCACAGCACAGAATTTGGCATAAAATCTGCCCAGATTATGTGCAACCCATTTGCATCACGTCACGGATTATAACACTAGAACTTGCACCGTGCTCAAAGATCAAATTTGCGAATTAAGTAACACTAACAATCTCCCCCTTTGGCACTTTTGGTCAAAACAACAATTCACAGGATAACATTAAAACAGATATAGATAAAGATGCAACACTAGGAATCACAAAGCCCGCAAGTTAGCACGAGTTCAAAAGCATGCATACATAGTTCAAATTCATCAAACACATTGTCGATAGAACTAGTTTATCATTCGTACAAGAAATAAGATAAACACAAGTGTGCAGTGGTCTTAATCAGAACCACTATATTCCTTTGACTCCCCCTGAGAGTCAGCATCAATATCATCTTCATCTTCATACTCAAACTCCCCTTCAGAAGCATCATCATCATCTTCTTCCTTATCATCGGACTTTTGGACTCTCCCTCAAGTGGGTCTTATCTCACTTGACTCAGTTTGCTCCCCCTTACTTGGGTCTCACCTCACTTGAGTCTCCTCTCTCCCCCTTTTTGACCAAAAAAAAAAAAAACAAATGAAGCCAATCAAATTTTTTTTGGTCAAAACAATCTTCTTCAAGAATATGTATACTTCCAACCCGGAGAGATACTATTGGCGGCCAACATGGTAGTTTCAAGAAAATTTTCCAACTTACGCAAATTTAAAATTCAAATATTTTTGGAAGAGTCCCATAATTCAAGGTGTGCAATTAATCCAAAATAAGCACAGATGAACAATACCTTTTATTAGAGACAAACTTAAGGAAAACTTTATTTCCAAAAATAATACACCACACCAAATCAAGAGAGAAAATATTTTCCACAAGCCCAAAAATGATCCTGAGGGATGTCTAGAATGCTGAGTTTATTTCTAACAGGAATAAAAAGGCCTCAGGCGTTTTGGTGTTGTAAGCCAATGTTGTACCACCTTTTTCAAGAACATCGCCATACAAAGTCAATGGATCAAAATCCTTTTCCCATTTAAAAAATATTTTGAGTGAAAGGAATCAACAGTGAAACAATAAGCCAGTCGGTAGCTTTCACTCCAAAACATGGGTAGCTCTTTATTAGAAGATCATAACATGATTCAAGCATATAAAAGAACAGAGAATAGTTCACAACTGAATAGCTTTCACACACAATGTATATGCAGCTTTTTCCATCAAAGGCCCAAAAAATAAATACATCTTTCAAATGGGAAAAATCATTATGTTTGCAATTTGATCCACAATTGTTTTTAGGCAAGGGTTTCATCAAAGGAGTACTCAATAAAGTTACAGCAATGAAACAGAGATAAGCCAACGAAATGATCTTAAAAATACAAAATGACTAATGCAAAAGAATTAAGATCTACAAGAGGTTGCCACACATCAAGAAAAAGAAATGATGCATATGGTGTTGCAACACTGAAACCCACACTGGTCAGAAAGAACAGACACCCAGAGACTGTTTCAGGTAATTAAACCCTTGAAAGTCAAGGGTTTGGTGAAAATATCAGCAATTTGATTCTCAGTGGTGAAAAAATCAATGATAACAATTTTATTCTCAACCAAGTCTCTAATGAAATGGTGTCGAATATCGATGTGTTTTGTTGTGGAGTGTTGCACTGAGTTTTTAAAAATATTTATGGCACTTGAATTATCACAATAAGCAGTAAGAGTTTTCTTTTCAACCCCATTGTCAGTCAACATTTGTCTCATCCACAACATTTGAGAATAAAAGCTCCCAAGGGCTATATTTTCAGACTCAACAGTGGATAGGGATACGCATCTTTGTTTCTTACTGTACCATGAAACATTGTTACCAAGGTAGACACATCCTCCAGGAGTGCTCTTTCGGTCATCGACATCACCTGTCAAATCAACATCACTAAACCCAGTCAAGTTAGTGTTAGCATCAGATAAATAGAATATACCAGGTTTAGTAGTCCCATTCACATACCTAATGATTCTCATATTCAATTTAGGAACTCCAACTACAGTTCCTATTTTGATCTGATTATGCATGCCACGAAAATTCAAGTGACCCATTTTCTAATCCCATATTTCAGATTCACTCAGCGTAGTGTTATGACACTCGTGTTTGTAACACTAGAGTCATTCTGCAATAAATAACATTAGCGGAGGACCTGTTTCCCTTCAGAATACAATTGTCAGAATTATCAAAGACATTACAAACATTCTTATCAAATTTGACACACAAATCATCATCACACAACTGGCTAATGCTAATAAGATTAACTTTCAAGCCTTCAACATACATGACATTTTTCAAATGAGGAATTCCTACGACATTTAACGTCCCTTTTTCCAAAACCTTTCCTTTAGCACCATCACCAAAAGTGACCAAACCATTTTCATGTTTACCAAAATTAATGAGTTTTTCCAATTCGCCAGTCATATGATGAGAACACCCAATGTCAAAATACCATGATTCAGTCACATTAGCTTTTAAAGATGTGTGAGCAACATTACAAGAAAACTCATTTTTCCTAACCCATTTTCTTGGATTTGTTGGATAAATCAACTTTAAAACAAGGAGTGTTTCTTTGGTGATGTTTGAACACATGAGATTGCACTCGCTTGCATACGGTGTTTTACGAAGGCGATAGCACTTAGGTCTTATATGGCGGGACAATTGCAATAGTGACAAATATGAACAAAGCCATTGTTTCTTTTCCCAATTTGCCTGAATGATGTTCCTTCTTTAACAAAAACAATTTTAGAGTTTGTATCCTTCTTAGTAACGTTTTTGTTAAAATTAGAACCAAAACCAATATCTGCATGATCTTGTTGATATTTTTCTTGAGGCAATTTCATCTAATCTCCCTTTGCCGTGTTCGATTTCTTGGAGAATTTGTCATCTCAATTGAGTTCTTTGTTTACCTTGGCAAGCTC
The DNA here is from genome assembly GCA_016081115.2 of Rehmannia glutinosa. Lineage (NCBI taxonomy): Eukaryota > Viridiplantae > Streptophyta > Magnoliopsida > Lamiales > Orobanchaceae > Rehmannia > Rehmannia glutinosa. The sequence goes on along the minus strand of CM071924.1, from coordinate 69,019,652 downwards.
TACTTTTTATATCGTGGCAAGTCTTTCAAGCTTGACAACTTCTCCCTTGAGTGTCTCTTTTTTTCAGTTAGTAAGGGACACCACTTTCTTTTCTAGAATGGCGAGAATCACATTCGTCTTCTTTGACTATTTCACATTTGTCGAGCATTTTTTGATAAATCCTTCTTAGCTCTTCATTCCTTGACTCCTCATCTAGATCGGACTCATCCTCAGAACTCTCAATATCTGAATTGTTCTCCTCTGCAAGAAGTACAGAGTTTAGGCATGTTTCAGTGAAAGGAAAGTTAGAGTTATACCTGAATGGTGTTGTAACACTAGAAGTAGCACTGGGGTGCGTTTGATTACAACCAACTTCTTTGTCAATGAAGGTGAATGATTTCCCATTCTTCTTTCGAGTATTTGCACATTCAACCTGGATGTGTCCAAAGCCACCACATTCTCTTGCATTTAATCCTTTTGCTTTTATTTGAGAATTTGCTTACATTCTTTTGCTTTGTAGATTTTTCAAAATTGTCATGGAGTTGAGGGCGTGAAACTAAACTTTCTTCATAAAAACAAGACATGTTAGCAACAAATATAAACAGGATCTCACTAATAAGAATTAGTGTTAGGCTCTTGATGCCAATTGATAAAGTATGTTGCCTATTAATAAATAATTAATACAAAAACTTGGATGTTCGGATTCGGCGGTGTTGTATGTTAATGTTGTAACACTAAAGCATTCGACACACTCACACGAGAAACAAAAAAATAACACCAGGATTTTAACGTGCTTAGATTCCTCAATCTTAATGCGAGGTCACGCCGAAGAAGAAACAATCGATATTAGAAAAGCAAAGCTTATTACAAATCTTTGGATTTATGAATAGCATAAAGACTCCCTCTTTATCAATTCACCAACACCGTATAAAACAAATCTCTTGATTGAATCTTCCACAATCTCAACCTTGTTGGAATCCCTCCAACTTCAAATCCCTTGAATGTTCGATCGATCTCGCGTAGATCTTCACATTTTCTCTAGAAGAATAGAAAAATGGAACAAAAAGTTTCTTGAAGAAGAGCTTATATATCTCGAAAAGGCTTTTCGGATAACTTCTTCAAGTGGTTGACTTGCTTCTTATAGCTTTCAAAAATAAAACATATCCACACGATTTCTTGTGGGCGATTTCTTGCTTAAAGAATGAAATCGGCAAAATAAAATCATTTCCTTGTGAGTAAGAATCATGTACACAAAGAAAGTGATTTAGAAAAATGATAATTGGCAATTATAAAAATGGTGAATCAATTAAGATAAATCAATCCAATAATATCAATAACATTCACAATATAGAACACATGCCAAAAATCACAAAGACATAATCGGCATAAAATCCGCGGATTACGTACAGGCAACCTGTTGCATCACCAGAGTTACAACACTAGAACTTGCTGACCGTGCTCAAAGACCAAATTTGCGAATTAAGTAACACTAACACTTTAATTCTTAAAATTTTGATTGGGTACAAAATGAGCAAGACATAGCTAATTATACTAAGACATATTTCTAACCAATGGCTCGGATTTATTTAATATAATGGTTACAATTCATCCATTAGAATTATCCTACAAAATATCTAGCTTACTAGAAGCTCACTAGAAACTTTCTTCAAATAATATATAAGATATTTTATTAAAACATTTCTAGAGAAATTCTAGAATTTGGGTCTTTTTTGATTGGACTCTTATTTTCTATTTTAACTCAAAAATAATTCTTCAAGTTCAAAATCAAGTTTAATTTCTAACAATATTAGCTTCTAGCATAGTCCTTGGTTCATTGAATCTATATTTGGTTGTCTTTTGTTAAATTAAAACTACGAATTTTTTTTTCTTAAAACAAAATCAAACTTATACTATGTTTTATAATATTTTTCAAAAACTCATTCTTCCTCAACACATCATGGACCATGGTTTTAATACTTGTTATGATAGAGCTAAAATCGTCTTGATTGATAATCCCATTGTGATGTTAAGTAACAATTTCACATTATGTGGCTAATGTCAATGGGCTTTAATTATGGGCTTTCTTGGTGAACCTCGAACTTACAGGTTAAGACCATATCATTGTTTTATGTGAAAAGAAAAAAAGGAAGTCAACAAAAGAATTTTATGAAAAGGCGGTACCCAACAACATCCCTCGGTTTTATAACTATAAAATATGCGAATGTTGTGTTTAATTATTTATGTAAGAGCTAGTCTCTGTCAGGACCGTCTAAACGGATGCAGATACATTGAAGCAGTCTAAATATCTACCCATTTCTTGCACGACTCGGATCCGCGAAAAAATAAAAGAATCAAGTGAAATTACAAACTGAAGAATTCAATTTGGTTTCGACCACATCCTCCATCTGAAGCCATCCACCTTTGAAGTTTTGGTGATCAAGTTTGTGAGGAAAGTATGAAGCTTCCCAACAAGCCCACCATTGTTGAAGCTTGAACCACCTACCCCTCCCACATCCATCTATAAATAGATGCTTGATTAACTTGATTGTAATCATCCCTTGAGAGTGAATATCACGAGAGTTGAGAGATCCTTGAGAGTGATCAAAATCAATCCTTGAGAGATTGAGTGAGTTTTTGAGGAGTTTTTGTGAGTTTGTAAATCTCCTGTAAATCTATTCTTGTGTGAAATAGAATTGGTATTTTCTCTCAAATTCATCCATTTTAGTTTCACAATGATCTGTGATACCTAACAAGTGGTATCGAGCCTCGTCGGAGTGCTCGCGGGAAGTTGCGAAGTCTGGAAAATTCGAGTTTTACAAAGTTTGTCAAAACTCATTTTCATCATTCCATTGGATTCCTCTCGTCGAATGCGAGTCCGTACGTATTTTGGATCGAAAAACGGACGTCGGGACGAGAAGCCGTCACATTTGAGCTTAGGAATTACGAGGAAGAAGATGAGCAGAACCTCTGCATGCAAATTTCCTTTTAATTACAAATCAGTCCACGAGTTTTATATTTTTCATTTTTGACCCCTCAACTTTCTGGAAATTACATTTTGATCCCAGTTTCTGAAATATCATTACGGTCCACTGAACTTTCGAAATTACAGATTGACCCATGTCTTCTTGATATTTCAGTTTGGTCCCTATATTTT